>LPNX010048675.1:2652-51985 GCA_001517045.1 Pseudotsuga menziesii
AGTTTTGCCTAGTTTTATTATACCTTGATTGATGATGAAATACATTACCTATATGCCCAGCTGGTTACTTTGCTATTTTGAGATTTTGAGTGCATGCGCGACTATCCCTATTGGCATGTCGCGCATATGCACGAGTGTTATGTTCAGCAGGTCGCGCATACATCTATGCGCGGGTTGCCCTTCTACAGATTCGTGCATGATGCGCGGGTTGCCTTACTACAGACCCGCGCATATCTCCCTCAAAATTAGTTTTTAAAAACACGCGTTAATGGGAGATTAGTTGTTTCATTTACCTTAATCCTATTAACTGCTGCAACCTCCCTAACCTTCGAGAACTGCCTCATTTCCTTCAGATAAATAGAGGCCTTGGGGAGGGGTTTGATATTGATACTTGGAGAGCAAAGTTATGCTGGTGGATTTTATACAGAACCTTTGGAGCAGAGAAACTCAGAGTCCTTTGGTGACAGAGGAGTCCCTTGTTCAGACATTGGGTTGTAACCTAAACTCCCTCTATTATTGTTAATAAAGCAGATTACTTCTTCCATATTGTGTTTCATGTGTTGTGACTTGGTAAACATCTATATTTCATTATGATATGTGATTTTCCTAACCTGAATCTTTATATATGAATCATACTGTATATTGGAAGAATCTTTGTTAACAGGTTGAAGGAGGAATTATCCTGGAGATTGTAGAAGTGAAGCAAAGAGGAAGGAATTAGCTTGGATCAACCTTCGTTTATTACAAGTAAGTTCCTGCTACTTCCCTATTTCCTATTTGTGCTTTTATAATCAAATTGTCTGCAAGGTCATAGTATGTTGGTAACCCCCAGACCTAGGTTATTAGGTGAATTATCCATTACAACAGTATCAAGTACCACACAAGGCCAGAAGGAGGTATTTAGTAAGTACCCAAATGCAAAACAACTCAAGTGTATTCTTTACTGAGAAGAGGAGGGGTATCTCCAGCAACTTAGTATCACACGACCTCATGCTTGACTCCTATGTGAGAGGATATTTCCCATTTCTTTCTCAATGAAGTTGGATTTCATAAAATATAGGACACTATGTTTGAGTTTGAATTTTTGTGCAGTTAAGATATCCCTAACCTAAAACACTAGCATATACTAGTGTGTTCCATCCCTAGAAACAAACAGTTACTAATAAATTTTAGATATTAAATGTTCATTTTAAAGGGTTATTGATTACTCAAAGGGTGGTGGAGGTGAAACCAATGGTGTTTGACTCAACATTAGAAAAAATATGACTAAGAAAAAGAGAACATGAAAAGCAAAAAGAAAAACTACTTCTCTTTCTTTTTCGAACTGAAAACTTGAAAGCCTAAAAAAAAATTTCTTTTTATTTTTCAAGAACAATGATATGCCATGTAACTATGATGAAAACCCTAATCTATGTGCATAGAAAGAAAATATATGTTCTTTTTCTTTTTATTTTATAAATGGAAAAGAAAAACTACCGACAAACTAATGTATGCGAATAATAAGAACAAAACAAATGGACTCATGCTATACAACCACCAAACAGATTCTAGAGTCCCCTAGATTCAGTATAAACCCTACTTGGAAGGGATGCTTGCATAAGAGAAAAGTAAAATACTTTGGCATGGTGAAGTTTAACAACAAGAAAATAAGGAAACAGAGAACGATAATCTTTTGAAATCCGATAGATCACTAATAGAGGCTGACCAGAAACACATGCCAAAAATCATGCCAAGCAAAGGGGATGGGAGGAAAGAACAAATACAAAACCCTATTTCTACAAAATGACTTAAAAAATAGATAAAAATAACCTAACATATATGACAATAACTCCCTAGATTCATGCACTTTTAGAAGACCCTAAAATACCTCCCATACACGGTCATGGTTATATCAGGAAGCTGTGACTGTTGAGTCCAAGACCTGTGAATGGGTGGGAAGAGGCCCCAAAAATGTCAAAAAATTCTTTAGGAAGGCAATAGAGGTATTTTATCAGACTCCAAGGGTTTTCCTAAGTTTCAAGAAGGAAATGAAACCTTAAAAATACTACAAATAATTCAAATAAACCCCAAACATACAAAGTTGTCCCCAACGGAGTCGCCAGTTCTATTGTAGAGGAAAGTGTTCCTATGGCTGGGGGTTTAGAGGCCATCAACATACTAGGGTTAAAAGAAAGATGCATACAATTCTTGCAAGTAAATTTAAACAATATTCAGAGATCAAAATGGTTCATAGCTTAGTCCAATGAAGGTTTATCTAAGCATCCCTTTAATCCTTCTCTTATTCCTCTTGCTCCAAGAGACCTACAAAACAAATTCTACCTTCCTCAAACAAATATGACCACATGTACAACAATGATAACCAAATCAATATAAAAGCCTAATTTGATTAACATAAACATCTGATCATAAACAAATACTCAATACATAATAAATATTGATTTTGGAAAAGGAATAACATCACATCTTTATTAGTCATGAAAGAAGTACAAAGATTACCTTGTCCTCAAGCTAGGCACCTCATGAAACCTTGATCTGGTTCTTCTACTTCTCTTCTCCAAGGAAATCATCCTCCAATATCTGCAACACACGGAGATGAAATCTAGGTAAAATCTAGGGGGGATAAGTGTCCCAATTCCTCCATTATAAAAATGAAAATGTTCAAGTTCCCTCTCATGGACCTATCTCCCTCTATGTATACATTTCTAGAGAGATAGGGTCGAATAGGGGTCATTTACAACTTCCCAATTCAGTTCCACAACCTCCCAAACCAACCCTAATTCAATATTTTTTATATTTTTACTATTTTTGACCACTACAGGAGGTAACCGCGGGTACCATGAAGGAAAATTCATGAATAGAAAAGGTATAACCATGGGTAGGATGAAGGAAAAGTCATGGATATGTAAAAACACTCACTTTTAGGGTACTTTTGGGCATTTTTAGGTTTTGGAGTCTTTTGAAAAGTTGTTCTTGAATTTGATACCTTTCCAATGGTCCATAGAAGAGGTCATATGAAATTACAAAACCCTGTATATTTTTCCTCCAATCTAGGTGTTGTTTTAGTGACTTTCATGAAGTGTCGTCATGGAACTGTCGACATGCAAAGAAATCATGGGAAAGTGGTCACAGGAAGAGAAGTATAATTTTGGGATGTAACAGATGCCCCCTAATGTATGAAGTTAGAGGGGAATATGATATCCAAAATACATTATAAATGAAACAAATGAGTATGGAGAGAGAAGAGAATCCATGATCAAAGGCTCAAAGAGAGGTACAAGAAAGAGAGACAAATGTCAGACAAAACTGATCTACACGACATAGAAGTCCATTTAAAAATTATCACCATAAAGTTAAAGGAGGATCTAACATGTGTAACTGATGTAACTATCATGGTCACTCAATATGAAAAATGCACCATATAAAGTATAAAGGAATCATGGCCACAAATGAACAAGGTGGATCCATGCTCAATAATTGATCATAGATAAAAGAATAGAAGGTGGATCTATGTCTCAACAAAATTTCATATGAAGTGTGACAAGGTCTTGCACAAATCGGGAAATAGAAATGGCGATGATACAATTGAACCAAGGTCTGCAATCCAAACCATCCAAAGGCACGAATCCTATCAATACAAATAAAGGAGATTAAGTCAAACATGGAAGAAACTGTTCGATTACTGATTAGTGATGAGAACCGTTAACAAACATGAGGGAAACCACCATTAATGAAAATGGTCCCAAAGGTACCTAGTACATTCTAACAAGTGTGAATATAAGATCTTGAAGTCGAACATCTTAATAATACATAGAGTAGGAGACAATAAGGAATTCCCACTACCCAATAGTGAGGGAAATTACCACTGATTACTACAATCCCCAAGTTACAATCATAAACTATAAATTTCATTCCGAGAGCAAGAGGTGTTGAGGTCAATTGGAAGATATCCATTGGAAGGAAGAAATTAAGGAATCCTTTATCATCCAACATGAGGTAAATCAGAGACTGATTGGATGTGGAAATTGGTACAAAGTTTAGAGAAAGGACCACCAAAGACATGAATGTAAGGAACTGACACTAGGGAATGGCCGACACAAAAGGTCAAGTCAACTGTAGAATGGATGGAAAAGGTTTATCCTTGAACAATGGGAACGACACAAAAGTGACTTATGTAGCCTTTTCCATAAAGAGACCAATGATACAACTCTGCAATGTAGGAGACATTAACAGATTTCCCATATAATAGGAAAAGAGACCAACTAGAGGAGTACAAAATTTGAATCAGGATAAGGTCAAAAACTGAGACCCAAGTATTGATAGACTAAAAAATGGTGCTTTGTTAAATGAGACAAGAACTAGGTGCATGCTATAAAAAACATGTGAATAAAATTTCCTTCACTCTTTCTTGTAAAGGTTTAACGATTCAAAGAAATAAAACTCAGGACCTTCTTCATTTTTGACAAGCTCGAAGAAGAAATAAAATAATGCTTGATAAAGAACTGATTCATGGATTTTACAAGACCGAATTAGTGGATTCTTGATGGTGTTTTTATAGTTTTGAGAGTGTGAAAAATCCAAAGAAGACTCCATGGGGGTGCTTTTTCGTAAAGTTAGTCTCATGAGTCCAAAAAGGTGTAAAACAATCCAAAGGAGAACTCTCTTATCCCAGGTGAACTAATGTATTCCTTTTTCGTAGTTAGTCGTAAAGGTTTGAAAAAGGGGTAAACTATCACCAGTCCTATGCTCCTTCAAAAGAAAGAAGAAACGCTTTAGTTTTAACAAGTGTGAATGAAATAAAGATCGCTCAGAAAGTTCCATTTATTTACGAAAAATGTTACAAACAATTGTAAAATCGATTCTTTGTTCTTAGGTTTTAGCAAGCATGACAAAGCCATAAAGAACACTTGGAATATTTTTTATGTTTAGGTCTAGATCACGAAAAAAATAAAACTAAGATCGATAGGGTTCTTTTCTGTAAGTTTAGTCCTCCATGTCCAGAAAAGAGATAAACCTATGCTTGAATATACTCTTCTAGATTCTAAATGAAATATCCTGTTACTTTTTAGTAAATAATCCACATGGTCTGAAAAATATATAACTTACCACCAATTTGGATGATTGTTCAATTTACCTTAATGAGTTTAAACAAACAAGTTTACTCGAAAATCTAGTCAATTTTAAGGAGTCAGAATAGGGATTAAAGATAACTCTGTATCTTTCTCATGAATTTTTAATGAGTCTAGAAAAGTAAACTCGCAACCTCCTTACTATTTTTAACGAGCTCGAATGAGAGCAGAAAGAATGTTCAAAATGCAAGGATATGAGTGTTAGAGGCAATGAAACTAGTTCCAAGTGCAAGGAATGGACCTAAGAATAATGAAAGGAACATGAGAAAGATAAAGACACTCGAGGAAAATCTCCTCAAGGTAAAAGGTGTCAAGATTCGAAGGAAAAATGATACAAGTCTATGAGATGATGAGAGCGGAGATGAGGTATTATACAATGAGCTGAAAGCATAGAAACTGAAATCAAGCTCATAAACGTGAGAAGGGTACATGAAAATGAAGTTACATCTTTAAGAAAAAGGCAAGGCCAGTAAATAGTTTTGGATCCAAATAAAAATCCTATCTCCAAGAAACAAAAACATCAGGATCATATTCAGAAGAAAAGATCCGATGCAGGTCACTTTAGAAGAAACACATGCAACTTTTCTATATTCTACATAAGGTGTAGTCAAGGAAGAATAAATTGAAGAAGATTCTATTGTGCCAAGGTCTAAGGTTTTTTTATCAGCAAGATCAACCTCAGAAGGAGATAAAAAATCAACAAGGAAGATAGAATCTACAGGAACAAACTGAGTATCACAGGAGTTGAAAATTTTATGAGGAAAATATAACTCATTAGGATCACTAATTTGTTGTTCAAAGGGAGAGTCCAAATAATCAACAAGAACAACTCAAGAATATCGATTAAGTGAAATATCAATCTTATGAATCAAATCAAGGTTAGACTTATTCACAACTGAATCGACATCCATAATAAGTTTATATTGTATCAAAGACTCTAGGAAGACTTTGTCCACTGGAAGATAATCATCCCATATAGGACACATGTCTAAATTTTCAGTTGGATCAACAGAGTTGAGAGCGGGCTCCATAGTTTGTATAGGATGGATCACTTGGCCAATTGTTGGGATCAATTCACAAGAAGGTAAACATGATAATAGAGGTTTATTCTCAGTAGAAAATGAACATGAGGGATATAAGGCCACATAGCTCACCCATGGTGGGGTAGTGTCTACAAAGACTGTTGGTTTATTGGTCAATACTGAGAGGGGGGGAGGGTGAATTAGTATTGTTAAATTTTTACTAATTTAACCACTTTTTAAATATATTATTAAAAAACATAACAACAAGAATACATAGAACACAATTTTAACATGGAAGCCCAATAGGGTAAACCACCAATACATTCTATTACTGCAAAATTGTTATATACAAATAGTTTTTCTTGTTGCTACAAAAAAGGATGGTATTACACCCTATTTACCAGCAACTACTGGAAGGAGGCTATGACCCCCTGGTTTATCAGCTACTACTGAAAGGATGCTATGACACCCTATTTACCAGCTACTATTGGAAGGAGTCTACGACACCCTGGTTTATCAGCTGCTACTGAAATGATGCATGTCACCCTATTTTTTCATCTATGACTAATGGGATGCTCTTGCATCCTATTTACCAGCTTCTACTAGAAGGAGGAAAAAACCCCCTGTAGGCCTGTTGCCTACCCTAGCACCACCATGCCACCCTAATATGTTTTCTGTAATATGCTAGATTTCTTTTCCCTCCATTCTCTGTCAGAACCACTTGTCTCTATTTTTGATCTTCTGATGTGGACACCGAGACACTTATCTCACTCATAACTCTGTATATAAGTACCTTCATGTTTCCTACGGATGCATCTCTTTATTATGGAAACATACCCTTTCACAATCATGCCCTTTCAAATCTGATAGTCACACCTTTTCAACAATCTGTGATTAATGGTTTTTAATTAAATAATTAATTAAAAAATTCTTGATCATGTCTAATCTGTGAGATCCCTTTTTCTCTGATCGCAGGATTTGTCAGACCAATTCCTGTGGACTTCCTCTCCTCCATCAATGGGAATACTCTATCTTCATATCTTCGGGCTTCTCTTTTTTTGACGTATGTGGGATTCTTTTCCTCCTTTGCAAGCTCTTTATGGGCTATTTTCATCGCAAGATAATATGTACACGTTACTCTCACAAAACATTGGCTTCACCTTCCATCTATGAGTTTCATGTTGGACATTATTCTTTACCATTTATGGAAACACCTTAAAATTCATTTCCGCATCTTAGTTTAATGTTTTCTAGTGCTTCCATGATCTCCTTCTCCAAAATCAATCCAATCCCTTGATCTAATTTTGAGTCTCTCGAATCTGTCGATCTAGCACATAGATTTCCCCCTTGAAATTATATTTTCGCACCACGGTTTCCTCATCAACGATTCCAGACCATTGATCTTCGTCTGGCATTCCTGACCATCGATCTAAGGTAAGATGTGGATTGCAGAATGCAGGTTTGTGACTTTTCCAAAAATGTCTTTTCATGATTTCGATAGTTTTCTTTCCACACCAATCGTTCCACACCGTTGATATTATCAAGATGTCTTCATGTCCGTCGATCTTCTGGATCACAGGTTGCGGGATGCACGATGCAAGATGTAACATTTCCTCAAATTGTATCTCGACTTTCAGCAAGATCCTTTCCAGAAACTCCTTTCTATAATATTCATTCCACAAGCTCCTTTTCACAATATTCTTTCCGGAATATCCTTTCTGCAAGCTTCTTTCCACGAACTCCTTTTCGCAAGCTTCTTTTCGCAATTTTTCTTCTGCACCGTCGATATTTTGCAGAGTCTTTCCCGACCTTCGATATTTCGGATTGCAGGTTGTGGATTACAGGTTCATGGAATCTTTAAACATTATTTCCAGAATTCCCTTTCCACATCGTCGATCTCTTTTAGCGGAACTAATCTCAACCGTTCGATCTTGATCTTTTGCAAAACTTTGTATTTTTTGCCTAGCTATCGGAATTAATCCTTAACCATCAAATCTAGTGTGGAACTAATATAATCCATCCGATATTGATTGTTGCAGAACTGATCCTTAATAATCGGATCTAGTTTTGGATTATTGCTGATCATCTATTTTAAATTGAATGTGGATCTGAACGATTTTTTTTCGGAAATCCTATGCGATGTTTTCAAATATAGTTTTCTATTATTTGATTGTTACATATGCTCTATCTCTTCTACATTTCACTCTTCTGTAGTTCCACTCTTCATTTTTCTAACCATCTTTGTCATTCATACTACATCTCTACATCCACTCAACCTATGTTCTTTGTTTCATTAACCATTTTTTACATCATACTGTCGACACTGTCTTGGAAGTCTTCAGATCAGTCATTCATGTTGTCTTACCATCCATGTCCATATCATCCATTGTATTTGTTATAAATGAACTTTTATGACATCATCATTAGGAGACCATCATATTCCATGTCATCATATGTGTCATGCCACATCCTCAACTATTCCATGCCATGTCATCACTACCTTATTCTTTCACTAAGTTTGTCCTCTCATCATATCCACTGGTTATTCCTTTGTCATTTGTGAACACCTTTGACAACAATGACAAAGGATAAACTGTTATGCCAATGTTGTACCTATTTTGATACATAATTCTATTTTGATATAGGATTTCCTGTCTTTCTAGTTTCTAACAACTCCCCCTATCATCATATATCCCCTTTGTTAACTGAATTGTGTTATTTAATCAATGTATTATCATTTATCTTAACACTTCCTTTCTTGCAATAGGTTCTTGGATGAGAGCTTAACTGATAGATCCATGGACTACCCCTTTCACTGTAATTCCTGTACTTTGTCAATATTTTGTGATAGAGTTTACACTCAACATTTTTTTTACACTTCCATTTTTTGTCTAGGATACATGTTTTTTTTTAACTTTGTTTTTGCTACCATATTTAATGGTCTATTCTTGCTGTAAGTGTTACGAAGAAAAATTCCTATGGCTTGGGGTGTACCACAATAGAAAGAGAAACTGCAAAAATCAATAACTTCCCAATATTCAAGAGAAATACAACCTCTAACACTAAAGGATCTCGAAACATACCTTATTCCAGACAGTTGTGGTAGATCCCCATTGAGATTTTTCCAATCCCGCTTGCTTTGGCAATTTACTCTCAACAACAATAAAACAAGGCAAGCATGCTATATAATATAGTTTTATGCCTACTCTAGCATATATAATCAATAATTCATAAGCAATTAAACACATCCATGGATTCAATATTCATTTAAATGCACATCATTGGACAATAAAATATATTTCTATTAATCAAATCAGAGATTACACAAGTGACAACCTCTGTCGGAACATCTGCAAACCAGAGAAATTGAGTCCTCCACCTAGGCCTCCACCACCTCAATCCTCCATCTCTCAATAGCAAGCTCACAAACAAAGGCAAGCTTTGGAAGAACACCAAGTGCTCCAAGGGACAAAGGGATGCAGACTCAAGTACAAGCAAGCTATGACAATAATGGACTCATTAGAGGAAATTTCAATTCAAAATGGGTCTTCCAAAAATAATACAAATTCCATGTAATCATGTATTATCCAATCCAAATTCTTTAAAATTAAAAAATGGAGCACTTGTTGAAAAAAAATTTAATATAAATTTGGAGAAAGATATCATAAAAAAAACTACTTTTTTTGTTCATATTTTCGACATATCGCCTTGTGTTTTTACTCAAATTTTGATCGGGAGAGCTCATTGGATGCGAAATTAAATTCTGCATCCAATGAGTACCCACTCACCATACTTTTGATGGGCCCCTCTACCCCAAAAACAAGAAATACCTAAAAAAATGTGATGATGATGTCATCATCACGTTTTTTCATGTATTTATTGTTTTTGGGGTAGAGGGTCCTATAGAAAGTATGCCAAGTGGGTACTTATTGGATGTGGAATTTAATTCCGCATCCAACGAGATCTCACGATCAAAATTTGAGTAAAAACATAGGGAGATATGTCGAAAATACGAACAAAAAAGTAGTTTCTTCTTTTCTTCCTCCAAAATTAATAAATATTATTTTATTATTTTAACTATTATTTTATTAATTTTCCTTAGGNTAGTTTTGTTTCTCTTCAATTCCTCCTCTTCAATGTATCCAAATTGTTCCTTATTTAGTGCTTCAATGGGGTAACGAAAGGTCAAATACGAGCGATCTTGAGGCATATGGAAGGCCAAGAGACAAGTGACTCGGATCCACATCAAGGAAAACTCCAAAAATATTTGGCATTTTTCACACATCCCAATGTATGTGGGTTTAAGGGTAATATCGACGTATATACACAAGAAAGGGATTAAAAGTTGCATAAAACAAATAATAGGTGTTTTTAGGGATGATATTGGAAACATCAAAGGTAAAAAAATAGTCTATGGCGTCCAAAGAGTCTACAAATGGACAGGGAAGGCCATAAAAGTGTGATTAACCATGTGTAGTAAAATCAGCTGTAACAGATGCCCCCTAATGTGTGAGGGCAGAGGGGTAACATGATGGCCAAAATACATTATAAATCCATCCCACAAGTGGAGTGATGAAGAACCAACCATCCAATCAGTATAGTACAATAATCAAACTCTATATATGACTACGAATACATATAGCAGTCCATGATACATAAGAGTACCATGGCCATGAAATAGGCATGATATACAAAATGTGATACGTGTGGTCATCGCCACATACAATAGATCAGAATCTTCATGATGAAGATATACAAAGGATCAAGATCTCCATGGAAGCTGAATATATACAATGGATCAAGATCTCCATAATGGCTGAAAATATCTGACATACACTGGAATCAAGTCATGCGAGCTGAAATATCATTAACACTGGAACAATCAAGGAAGTATCATATATGAAATGCCACTAATCTGGAAAGTCTTCTACACAAATTGCTACGAGTACATGTCCTACTATGTGAATAGAGGTATCGAGGTTGAACATAGTAGTCCATCATATGATTACAGGTCATTGATGTATACCGTTAATAGACGTGAGATCACCCACCGATAATGAAAATGGTAATTAAGGTACTAGAGTGCAATCTAACAAGTGCGAATAAATGTGTTGAGGTTGAACACTTGGAATAATTCATCGTGTTATCTCCCAAAATAAATTTATTTTGATAGTATGAATAATTTAAGCCATGCGATGAAGGATATGAATATCACTGACAATTTGAAAGCCTTTGTTTTTTGATTTGGGTAAAAATTTTACAAGTTGTAGCTTTCGGTGGCTTAGGTGAGGATCAGAACATCTCATTAGCCACCGAAAGTTGGAAGATAAATAACAGGTGGAAAACCCCTTCGGCGGTTAGGCGTATTGCTAAATTTTTTACTGCCATCGGAACATTTTTAAATAGTGATTGGAGGTGTAGTCCTCTATTACGCCGACATTTTAGAGTTTTAGTCGACTAGGGTGCCGCCACTACGAAGAATCTAGTGGTTTAAATTTCCGATGGTTAGTGGTTTAAAGTGTCGATGGTTAGTGGTTTGGGGTTCTGATCACCGACGTTGAGAAGATTAGTTCATTTCACCACCGAAACAACGGCAGTGCTCAGATTTAAAGTTTCGATGGTTAGTGGCTTGAGATTCTGATTTCCAATCACAAAGCTAGTGGTTTAAAGTTCTGATGGGCTAGAGGAAAGAGCTTCTGATTGCTGATGCTAAGAAGATTAGTTCGTTTCACCTCCAAAATAGCAGCAGTGCTCATATTTAAAGTTCTGACGCACTAGTGGCTTGATGTTTTGATCGCCAATCATTAGTGGTCTGAGGTTCCAATCACCAACAAAGATTCTAGTGGTTTGAGGTTCCGATCACGACACTAGTGGTTTGAGATGCTGACACTGTAGCAATGTTCCAGTCTAAGGCATTGACGGGATATTGGCTAGAGCTTCTGATTTCCGATCACAAAGCTAGTGGTTTAAAGCTCTGAAACAAAGGTGGCATAGAGAACTAAAGCTCCGATTCAAACTTCTATTGACCTTTGAGAGCGATAAAATTAGTTCATTTCACCTCCAAAATAGTGGCAGCATTGAGACTTGGGGCGCCGATGGGATAGAAGACAGAGCTTCCGATCACTGACAAGATAGTGATGGAAAGCGTTGATACGATCAAGCTTGGAGCACCAATGGGATAGAGAAAAGAGTTTCTGATCATCATTGAAGAAACTATTGCGACGTTAGTCAGTTGAGGCATTGACACTGCAGCAGTGTTCAGATAAGAAGTTCCGAAACATTAGTGAGTACATCTTTCAATCGCCAACAAGCTAGTGGTTGAAAGCTCCGATACGTTTAGTCTTGGGGTTTCGATCGCCGATGTTGAAAAGATTATTCATTTGAGGTGCCGACACTGTGGCAGCATTAAGGCTTGGGGTGATGATGGTTAGAGGTCAGAGATTTCGATTGGTGACTGCAGTGACAAGGTAGAAAATTCTGGCGGATTAAACAAGAAAGGCCACTTTAGTTAATGACCGAGACACTGGCTGTTGGTGGCAATTTCACACTGAACCAGCAGTGGTTATTATGGATGACTAATGCAGTTATTTAGTATTTGCTCAGTGAACTAGATCCTCATAATAGATAGAAAAATAGTTAGCTAGGGTTTTAAACCCTAATCTAAAAAATTATCACTTCTGAGTATTTTTTTTGAAAATAGATCAAATTTTCAAGATCTGTCATTTTTTTGTAGAAGGCTATAAAGCCCATGATTTATTTTATAATAAGGGGTTCAACTTCAAGGATTTGTAAGCCTATTCTATTATCGAGCATCTCATCTTCTGTATTCTAATTATAAGCTCTTTTGTTATGAGTTGCTCAGCCATCATCTTTATCTTTAATGTACTTATGCCTGAATGTACATTTAGGTGATTTTCAAGTTGATTAATAGCTAATAGTTATCATCCTATTGGTGAGTTAATGTGATTTGATTTATAAGTACCATTCTTATAAGTATTTAGCCATTTATATACATATATTTTGTATGTAAGTCTACCAAGTTGATGAGTTCTCCATCCCTGCACCTTATTGTCAAACTACTGAACAAGTTGTAACTAAAATCCTTGTAATTGAGTGAGCTTCATGCATGTCTTGAGAGTGGGAGGTTATATAGGTCACTTGAATTGATCCATATCAGAAAACCCTAAAAACATTTTAAGTTACCAGGCATCCTCGAGCTACAACCTAGAGGATTTTCCTGGAGTGATAACACATCGATCAGGGGACATTGATATATTCCCAAAACTATTAATGGCGAGAGAACCTACCACTGACGAATGTAAGTCTCAAGGAACTCAAATGAATTTAGACTCCTATCCCATAATAAATGATCTAAATTCGATGGGATGGAATTTGTTGGAAGGAGGGAACTAAGGCATCCCCCATCAACCAACATGAGGTACTCAACAACGCTATATAATGTGGAAGGACTCGAACAATATGTGCACAAAATACTAATAGTATCGGGAATGGCTGACATGCAAAGTCAATACAGCTGAAGAATGGCTGACTCAGGCTTCAACTTCCTTTGAACAAGAGCATAAAGGAAAATGGTGACTGAAAGGAGGCATCATAGACTCGATATACAAAACTGGGACATCTCTGTGACACAAAATGCATCAATAGAGGCTCCATAGGCACTAAAATATTAACAAGTCAATGGAGATAAACTCAGACAAATGAGTACAACTCCTAAATTCAAACTAATAACCCAACCAACGGATGTGATATACAATGCTCTGTTCAAAGGTTACATGACTCGATTGCTACCAAAAATAACATCTTTTCTGTTTTGTATTTTTGGTTTTTTGATTTTTTTGGACTTTTTCAGATATTTTGAAAATATTGAAAAAAATAAAAGGTTATTTATAGTTACAAGTCTAGGAGGAGACGAGTGTTAAGGGGAAAACAAACTAGTTCCAAGAAGTGGAGCATACCCATGCTCAATGAAAGGAAACATGTGCAGGATAATGACACTTGGGGGAAAGTCCCCTCTTGGTAAAAAATGGGGAATCAAGCTGCAAAAGATATATAAAAAGGCTCTGCTTGGATAGACATGAGACAAGCTTGGGCTATATGGCTGATAATAAAAGTTAGGGAAGCTGACATAAGGCTTAATAAGGTAAGAAAAAATCATGATAATGTAATTACAACTTGACATATACAATGGAGCCCCTGGAAAAAGGCCAGTATAAAGGTCAAGAGGAGTATGAAGCTCTTACTCAAAGTCATGGCGATACTATACAAAGGACTCCCACACCCTAAAGGAGAAATGTCGGCATGGGCACTAAATGCAAAACAGGATCTAACTAGGGTACCCATGAATGGTAAAGCTCTACCATTCACAACATGTCACTTCTAAAAGCAGCAAGAAGGTTCCGTGACAAGATGGAATGGGTTCGTGCCTAAGGTTAAAATGAAACAGTCATAAGGTTATGCAAAATGCAAATGGATGTGAAACCTAACCTATATGCTAGTTTAGACATTGACTTGTAGTAGGCATGAACGGATCAAAGCCACGGTCAAACCACACTCAAAATGGATTCCTACAACATCAAATTAGTTCAAATGGTCCAAAACGATAAAAAACTATAGAAAGTGGGTAAAAATTTCAAAAATTTTCTATAAATAGTGAAAAATTTTAAAAATTTCATACGATTTGAAATTTTTACCCAACATAGTGCATTTGAGCTTAGAACTTCAGAAGCAAATTCTGGGAGCATCGTCGAATGAAATCTCTCCCTATTTTATCCAAGTAGATTCTCATGCCCTCCTCTTTCATTTTCATGCAATTTTTTTGAATTTTCATGGTCCAATTTATTTCTTGAGCCATCCCAACATGTGCGTTTCATCCCACGTGGAAATTAGGCTTTTTTCTACGTATAGGGCTTTCCATACGTGAAAAATGCATCGAAAGCCACATACATATGGGGATGTTTTGAGAGCAGTCGTGTACATGGCCATAAACAAGGTTTTCAAGGGAAAAAATTGATCAAAAATTTGGTTTTTTTTGCAAGATGGTGCTAGATTGGAGAGAAAGAGAGCATGGTGATGTTGAGGAAACTGTGCAAGGTGATATCATGGCCCAACAAGCATTACGGACATGTGTCTTACACAAGTTTTGGTGTCTTGGCAACCTGAGGGCCAAACCAAGACTACTCCAACTACTGGTGGACTATTGGGATCCAGAATCTTAGACATTTCAAATAGATGGGATGTCACTCAACATTGAGGTTGAGGACATATATTTTATCATTGGTTTGTCCTGACAAGGAGAGATGGTGAACCTCTCATCTCGTGGGCTAGGAGGTAGCCTTACCATAGATGAGTACATAGTTATGTACTACTTTCCAGAGATGGAAAAGGTTGGGAGTCAAATCCCAATAAACTCTATCCAGATTATGGGGATAAAGGCCATACTTTTGGTTCTAGGCAGGATTGTAGGGTTGGATTCACTCCAACAGGCCTCGCGGCCAATGATGTTTTATGTGGTAGAGTGCATGTGAGCTACAATGTATGACTGGAGTATGATGCCATTGAGTAACATGAAACATCAGCTCAATGACTGCAAGATGGGAAGGGTGTAGAACTTTGGGTTCGACAGTATACTGAGCACGTTTTTCTTTGAGCAGGTGCCAGGGATAAGTCCTAGGGTATAAATTTCTCCACATGGAGTTCGGAATCCATCCCAGTGATTCCTGGAGAATGTCATGCAAAGAATAGGTGGAGGTAGGGTGGCTAACCCCTACCCAGCATAATTATTTTCATGGTGGTAGAGACAAATCGTCGCCATAGATGACTACCCCTATGCATCGATAGAATTTTGCGGAGACCCGAATATGCCCCTACCACTAGGAGAAGCTTATGGTGACAGAGGTAAAGAATCCCAAACCCAGTTTTAAAGTTTTTAATTATTTATTTTTTTTGTGTTTTTTGATATATTGACTCAAAAGACATGTTTTTGGTGTGACGACACATTGTGACAATCTTTCATGTATATGCAGATGTAAGACCATGATGGCTAGAAGGTTTTCCTCATCATTGACAGAGAGGAAGAGGAGATGATATCATGGTGTGGATCCAGAGTATATGCTCCAAAGAATCCACACAAACTTTCTTCGCTTGACACATAGCGTACCCACGGCGCAAGTCAAGGAATTGCCTGAGGCCATGCAACACCAGGTGGTTGGTGTATCACGAGCATGGGTTCAACTATTTTGATGGCTAGCTAGAACCATAGTGCTCTATCATGATCAGAACCCCCCTCCACCTCTGTATTAGAGACCTGAGTGTATTCCATTTTGTATGGCTATGTATTATATTTTGGTAGCTCGGAAGCCCCATTTTGTATATGACACTTATGTATTATGACGTCACTTTTTGGATGTTAATGAATTTTTTTTTATGATGATCGATTTTATTTATATTTACATATGTGTAAAGTGTATGTTTGTGATATGCTTATGGTATATGAAACAAATGCCAATCTAACACATAGTTAGCATATGAGTCAGCAACTTGATTAAAAATTCTTGGAACAGGAATGTATGTTATATTCTCAAATTATGGTTCTAGCAATCTAACACGTAAGAATCTTCGTAATAATGTCAGGTCTCTAATGCGATACAAGCCATTAATATGTGAAACCACTAACTACGAATCAAGGTGTACCTCAAGAGAAATAATTCCATATGCAATGGTCTCACGCAATAACTCAATGATGGCACTGTATTCAACAGCATTATCTAAAGAGGGCCATAAACATACAGCTCTTTAAGACAATTTGACCCGTAGGATTATACATCACCCAAGAAGCCTGTCATGTCCCCATGCCTCCGACCGGCGAAGAGGACGCGAATACAAGCTTCAAACACATAGGCTAAGAGCCCCATGAACATGTGCATGCACAAAATTGCTGAAACAGGATGCTTAAACAAGGACTTTAAACTAGAATATACACACATGAATATTTATCATGCACGGGTGAAATTATTCAACATACACAGCTACAATTGTGTATCTTGCACAGCGGAATTAATCATGCACTCATTCAAGCATTCATTCAACATGTTCAACATAATCATTAACCGAAAATATAGTTGCAGAAGTAAAAATGGACAAGATCACTTATCTTATGAAGAAGTCGTTCCGCAACCAGCTACGTCGCTGCAACGTTCCACCCAACCATAGGCCAGCGTGCTCCTTAATCTCTCAGCAACGCTGCCACCCCTGAGCTGGGCATGATTCTCCAAGGAATAAGGGAACAAGCAGGCTTACACATAGCCAAGGATATACAAAGCACAGCCAAGCCAACACAGTTGGGTTTATCAGGCCATCAAGTAGTTGGCGAAAGGCTCAATGCTAAGCTGGTGAGCTCATTACAGAGCCAAGAACACCTACACTAGAACTAGACTGACCTCTAAGACACCCACACACACCCAACACAAGGAATCAGTCCCTTCTATGCTACACAGTCCCTCATGACCTGTATTCCTTTCCAGTGCTATTCAAGGGTGATGGAGAAGAAGGCCAGCCCTCTAGCTCTGTCTGTGTGGTTTCCAGCCACCAGGTTTATCAAGCAAAACTAATCCAACATCCCTGCTCCCTACATAGTCTGAATACCAACCATTGCACGCATGCAGCCACTCAGAAATTACAGTTGAACAGGGGGAACATATTTCTGAGTGAATTCCAACAGCCCCAATGTATCAACAAACACAATCACAACAGGGGGAAAAAAATTACAATCCGAACTGGACAACTGAGCAAGCAGATAAGAGTTACATAGACCGCCACACAACTCTTGAATGTGAAATGGCTTCTTATAGGAAATCGTGGGTGACACAGACCAACAAATCCTAGTTTCCTGCGTGAATGACAACCACCTAGAGCCCAGTGCATGAGAGGAAATCAGACAATGGAGACCATGTGTGAGGATACCCAGCTCTGCTTATGCCCACAGATGAATAGACAATCGATGGCCGCGAGTAGTGAGTGTGTGAGCATTTTTGCACAGTCATCGGGAGAGTGGAAAAATCCCTGCGTGAGTGATGGCCGTCATTTTTCCTAGCCATACTGAAGTCAACCATGGTGGAGTGTGCGTGAGGTTGAGGACTGACAATCCTGCCACCCCACTCCCAAAACAATTAACTTCCTCAACCACCAGCAACAATTCTTCATTGAAAGTGGTTAGGTAAGGCAAGGAAAAGAAGACACATGGGTATTTTTCTCTCATTGGCCAAGGTTTGACAAATTCCCCCACATCGTTATCCTTGTGAAAATCATGCCCCTTTCTCATTTTAGTTGCCGCGATCATAGTTGGTCGGGTTCATTTAATTAATTATAGATGCGTATTTACATGATGACCATCATAATATATGCCACATGCCCTGATATACCATCAGTGTCAATTCAAATCCAAAACATAACATAACCAATCAATGGTGGGGCCTTGGCCTTTAGCTCCACACCATGATCATTTAATATATACATCATGTACATCGAATGCAATGGGGTCAAAACCGGGGCATTACAAAGCCGAAGCTAAGCTTTGAGTGTGGTAGCTAGCACCATCAGCGAATTCTATGTAAATGGAAGAATGCATCGACGTATGTCATAAGAAATGAAGTCTAATCAACAAACCCTATCACCATAAGAAACAATAACTATAAAATGCAAAACTGTACAATAATATACAGCAATCAGCCTTGGATGGAGATCATGCATAGTATTTTTTGAGATAGAGCCCATTTCCAGGCTCCGCCAAGGATGTCCCTTCATAATCAACCAGCTCATAAGCACCTTTATCTAAGACTCATTTAACCATGTAAGGACCATGCCACATGGGATTAAATTTCCCTTCCCCCAAGGGTTCCTTACCTTGATCCCACAGAAGGACCAAGTCACCTTCATTAAACCTCCTTAGACAGACAGACTTATCGTATTGGAACTTGATGCAACACTTGTTAACCTCTAGAGCCACTAAGGCATCTCATTGCTTCTCATCGACCTATTCTAAGTGGACCAAATGCTCTTCCAATGCAGAAGTGTCAGGTAAAATCTCTATAGCTAGCTTCAGAGAAGGGATTTTACATTCAACCGACAAAACTAACTCTACCCCATGAATAAGATGATATGGAGAGAAAATGGTGGGAATATTAACTGCAGTTGTGTAGGCCCACAAAGTAGGATACAACATGATATGCTAATTAGTCTTTCTTTTTGTGATGGTTCGTTGGAGAATATACTTAAGTGATTTGTTCACTGCTTCAACTTGTCCATTCACCCTAGGGTAATAAGAAGAGGAGTTCTATTTCTTATATCCTAATTCGAAATCCAACTCTACCATCATTTTATTCTGAAAGTGGCTTCCATGGTCAGTGACAAGCTCTTTCAGAATGCCAAACCAGGTGATAATCTGGTTGAAAATGAAATGTGCAGTTGTCTCACCATCAGATTTAACTGTGGGAATAGCCTCTACCCATTTTGTGAATTAATTGACAACCACAATAATGTAATGATGCCCCCCAACTAAAGCTCAGTTTCAATCCATAAAATCAAGCTCCCACTTAGTGAAGGGACCGATGCTAACAATAGGATGTAACGGGGATAGATGCGAGTACATATTGCATGCAAACACCTAGAAAGGGTGGCACTTCTTGACCGCATTAATGTAATATTTAAATATGGACGACCAAAAATAGCCAGCTCTCAAGATGTTTTGGGCTGTAGAAAGCCTAGATAAATGACCACCACACGCCCCTCTATGGAAATTATTCAACACAACCTCAGCCTCATCATGGGTTAAAAAACGATGTAAAATGGAATCTACCCCACAATGGTACAAAGTGTTATCCACTATAAGGTAGTTCTTAGGTACATGACATAATCATCATCGCTCATCCCATGAAAGGTGAGTGGGGACCTTCAATGTTTGCAAATATACAATGATATCCCCGTACCAAGGGTCCACAGTTGAGATAAGGAAAATATGCTCATCAACAAAATTATCCTCATAAACCACCTCCTCCTCCAAACTTGGAAAATCAGATATAAGATCCACAAAGATCAACGATTTCTTCAATTTCGCTGAAACAAATTCGAGATCAAATTATTGCAAAATGAAAATCCATTTATTTTATTTTCCCCCAATCATCCTTCTAGTGAGGATGAATTGAAATGGATTTATATGAGCTACGACCAAGGTTTGGGGAAGAAGAATGTAATGTCTCAAACGCTGAACCGCATGACAAGTAGCCAAGACTAGCTTCTCCACATGGGAATAGTGAAGTTCCACATCTATAAGGTTTCAGCTCAAATAATATATGACATGCTCATGGATCTCCTCATCCTCCTGAACCAAAACCATACCAACCATCTCCATGGACATGACAACATAAATCAATAAATCATGGCTATAGTCGGGTGGACTAAGCAAGGGGTCCATTGCTAAGGATTGCTTAAGAGCATCAAAGTACTCATGGACTTGCTCATCCCAGTAAAAACGGGTTTCCTTCTTCAAAATACACATAAATCTTTTAGTCAAGTTGGAAAAATTAACCATGAATCTCTGCAAGAAGTTCACCATGCCTTGCAAACACTGAAGGTGTCTAATATTACACAGGGGAGACAATTGAATTATTTCCTGAACCTTTAAGGGACTGACTCCTATACCCTCCTTGGATATGACGAATCCTAGCGAGCGGCCAACAGTCATGCAAAATATGAAATTATGAGAATTTAAGCGAACCTAATAAAGACGAAATCTTTTGAACACTAATCTCAAATTATATGGATGACGCACTCTCAAACGAGAGTGAGCAGTGAGATCATTCAAATATACCTCAATAATTGTTTTGAGATCACAAAATATTAAGGTCATGTCCCACTGAAATGTAGCTCCGGTGTTTTTAAGGCCGAAGGGAATCTTTTGATATGCAAAAGTACCCCAAGGACAAATAAATGCGGTCTTATGTTGATCCTCAGGCTTGATCTGAATCTAATTATATCCGAAAAAACTGTCCATAAAGGAAAATACCTCACTTCCTGCACACTCATCCAAAATCTGATCAATAAATGGTTGGAAATTATCCTTAGGACATGCATGATTTAAGTCACAGAAATCAATGCATACATTAGAGGAAATTTCAACTCAAAATGGGCCTCCTAAAATGAACTAATAAAATAATAATTAAAATAATAAAATAATATTTATTAATTTTGGAGGAAGAAAAGAAAAAAACTATTTTTTTGTTTGTATTTTTGACATATCTTCCTGTGTTTTTACTCAAATTTCGATCGAGAGAGCTCGTTGGATGCGGAATTAAATTATGCATCGAACGAGTACCCACCCGGCATACTTTTGACGGACACCGCTACCCCAAAAACAAGAAATACCTGAAAAAATGGAATGATGACATCATCATTCCATTTTTTCAAGTATTTCTTGTTTTTGGGGTAGCGGTGTCCGTCAAAAGTATTCCGGGTGGGTACTCGTTGGATGCAAAATTTAATTCCGCATCCAATGAGCTCTCATGATCGAAATTTGAGTAAAAACACAAGGAGATATGTCAAAAATACAAACAAAAAAAGTAGTTTTTTTTATGATACCTATCCCCAAATTTATATTAAAAAAGTGTTTAAGACCTATACGGTATTTCAAATTTAAATCAATTTCATTGGCTAACACATGATGACATGGAATTTGAATAAAAGTTAAAAGGCCCATTTTGAGTTGAAATTTCCTCTAATGTACGGATCGCTCCCTCATTCTTATCCACCAGAATGGGATTTGAAACCCACTCCGTTAAGGGAACGAGATAGATAAAACCATCTTTCAATAGTTTCTCTATCTCATCCTTAATGGGGGGTGCTTTTCTAGGATTCACCACACACAAACGTTGTCGAACCGGTTTTACATCCGGATACGTTTTGATCTCATGTTCAACAATATGAGTGTCAATACCTGGCATTTATTCATATGACCAAGTGAAAATGTTGTGAAACTCTTTAAACAACTCGGTATACTCCTTTATCTCATCGAGGGAACAACCCTCCCTAGTGTATACATTCTCAACCTTGCCAGGATCACGAGAAATATTGATAGGAATGGTTGGTGGTAAATTAGCCATGTTTCCATCATCCATCTAACCAGGAGAGCTTAATGGAACCATGGGGATACCAACTTCTCGCTAAGAATCTCCCTAAATTCATCACACTCCATACGATCGATCTTAGGAACAAAATATGGTCGATGATGCAACTCTTCCCAAGGTTTCTTAACCCCAGACATGGCCTCAAGAATAGCTTCATCTGATGGAAAAACGTCATCATAGCGATCATGTGAGTGAGATGACTCTACTACCCATGTAGGAAGTGCATACAGGTCCTCTTCCTCTGTCTCTGAAGAGGAAGGACTAGGCTCTGCAACCTAATCAAGATTCGCTCGATACACCACCATTGTTGTAGGAAATGTTGATGTAATTGTAACTTTGAAATGTATTCACTTGTATTTCTTATGCATTGTAACCCAATGTTTATTATGGGATGTATTGTAATGTACTTGATTCATGTCATGCCCTGATGTTCCTACCAGTAGTTTCTATAATGTAAACAAGTCATCTCAAGTCAAGGTGGGTAACCCTCCTGTTGTCTAAGGGTTAAAGTCCCCATAGTTCTGGGGCACTAGGGTTATTAGACTCACCTAGTGAAGTCGGCCCTAGTTAGGTTTAGTCAAGTTAGGAATTAGTATAAATAGAGAGCTATCCTATCTATTTATCACACACTCACTCACACTCAGTTGTAGTGCATAGCTGAAGAAGAGAAAGACACTGGGACAAGGAAGAGAGAGGTTACTACTGTTGGGAGATCATCTTATCTGTTTTGGTGTTTTACTTTTGGTGATGATTCTATCTTTGAGGAAGTTGTGGGGTTTTCTCCATTTATGGTTTCCCCGAGGAAAAACAGTGTGTTCATTGTCTCTTGTGTTTGATTGTTGTGCTTGTTGTTCTCTCAGTTAAAGATCCTAATGTTATGCTACCTTAATGTTAAAAATCTAACATGGTATCAGAGCTAACCTGAGAACAAGACACTATGCAGCTGCGAGAACTAGGGATTCCTAATTTTTGGATCTCTCTCCACATATTTTCAGCAAAAGAAGGTTGGAATAACTCTCCTCCCTAGGGTGCATCTTTCTGTCGAAGCAGAATCCAATTCTGAGGTTTTTTAGTTTTGGACCCAACACTGCTACTGAAAATTAGGGCTTTCCATAGAATTGGAAATTTTCAGTGAGCCAAGGCCTGGATTGATCTCCTCCTCAAAATATAATTTAGGGATCAACATCAAAGCATTTGGTTGGACAGAACTCCAGAAAAGAAAAACCCTAATCTGCTCCTGAACCAGCACTGCAGGATTTCAGCTCCAAATCTAGATCCGACATATTGACCTGGTAAGATCTAAATCTTTTGTATTTCCATTTGAGATTCTCAGTTACGATGTCTCATCATACCAAGCTTGATGAAAATATTGAGGGAGATGATAACTTTCGAGCTTGAAAGTATAGGGTCTCCCTTGTCCTGGAAGAAAATGAGTTGGACTCCTATATCAATGAGGAGGTTCCAGTTTTAGAGGGAGATGAGGCTAAGGCATTACATAAGAAGAAGTTGGTTATGGAAAAGAGGATTATTTCTGATTCAATCAAGGATCACCTCATACCACAAGTTTCCTCCCTAAATACACCTAAAGCTATGTTTGATTCCCTAACCAAATTGTTTGAAGGGAAGACATAAACCGGAATATGACTCTGAGAAACCAACTAAAGAATGTGAAGATTCGGAATGCAGAGAGCATCCAGTCTTACTTCACTAGAGTTTCTTAGATCAAGGAACAACTCAAAGCAATAGATGAAGAAGTGGAAAATGTAGATATTGTAATGACCACCTTGAATGGTCTCCCTAGGACATGGGAATCTTTCATTCAAGGGATCTATGCCAGAAATAAGTTAGTCAAGTTCATCAGACTTTGGGAAGAATGTTTACAAGAAGAATCTTGGATAGCAGCTCGAGAAGAGAAGATGGGAAGTGAAGATCAATCTCTCACAGTTCAATCCAAGAAACCCAGAGGGGACCATCATCATCATCATTCTAAAGGTAAGCACTCTTCCCATAAGAAATATCAACTCAGATGTTATACTTGTGTTGAAATAGGACACTTTGCAAGAGATTGTCCTAAAAGAAAAAGAAACCTTCACAAGAAGAAATACAACAAGAGAAGACATCATGCTCATGTTGCAGAGGATGATGAACATTCCACAAAGAATACCAAATATGAAAGTGAAGATTCTTCAAGTGATGAAGAATATGTTTTGATTTTTTATCTCACGGGAAATATCACACATGAAAGCAATGATTGGCTTATAGACAGTGGGGATTCCAAGCATATGATAGGATTCAAGGAATCCTTTGTGAGACTATCAGAACATGAATCACCTCACAAGGTGAAGCTCGGATATGACTACCAATATCCAATAAAAGGTAGTGGGGAATCCTCCTATAAGCTATACTCTGGAAATTCTATGACAATGAAGGAAGTGTTGTTTGTACCAGGACTAAAGAAGAACCTTCTCTCCATATCTGCATTAGATGCAAAAGGAATGAGGGTTTCATTTATAGATGGTCAAGTCATCATGTCGCCAAGAGGAAAGACTATCGATGATGCAGTAGTGATTGGAGAACAAGAAGGAGGATTGTATAAATTGAAGGGCCATCCAGAACAATCCATGGTCCATGTCATAGTAGAGCTAAATGAGATTTCACACAGAAGGCTTGCACATGTGCATTACAGAGCACTACCACTTGCAAGCAAAGATGTTGAAGGTCTTCTAGAAATTCAATCAAAACATGATGGGGTCTGCAAAGGATGTGTGAAAGGAAAGAACATGAAGAAGACATTTCCAAGTAGTGAAATCAAAGCAAAAGGAATCTTGGAAATCATCTACTCTGATGTTTGCGGACCAATGTCATCAAGTTCATTAAGCGGGTATGTATATTATGTTTTCTTTATTGATGAATTTTCTAGGAAGACATGGATTTACTTCATGAAGAACAAATATGAAGTATTCAACAAGTTCAACGAATTCAAAACCTTAATCGAAAACCTCACAGAAAAAAAGATCAAGACCTTTCGATCAGATAATGGTAGAGAATTCACATCAAATGAATTCAAAGAGTTATGCAAATACAGAGGGATTAAGAGGGAGTTGTCGACTCCATACAATCCACAACAGAATGGGATTGCAGAAAGGAAGAATAGAACTATCATAGAAGCTGCAAGAGCAATTGTTTATGATCAATATCTTTCTATGCATCTATGGGAAGAAGCTGCTAGAACAACGGTGTATGTACAGAACCATACTCCACATGGAGTACTCAAGAACAAGACTCCTAAAGAAGTCTTCTCCAACAAGAAACCAGAAGTCAGCCATCTCAGAATATTCGGTTGTCCTGTGTACATACACATTCCAAAACAGAAGAGAAAAAAACTAGATCCTTCAGGAAAGAAGGGTATTTGTGGGATACTCTGAAATCTCGAAGTCTTATAGAATATACTTCATAGGATTCAAGAAGATTGACATCAGTAGGGATTTGAAATTTGATGAAGACACAGCTTACAACAAATCCAGAAAGAAACCTACTGAAGAACCTGAAGAAGTAGAAGCACCCAAAATTCATGATACAACCATGAATGAAGAAACTCAGAAGAAGATAGAGAATTTGAAGAACCACAAATACTTATAGATCCACCTCAGGAGAAGAATATTCACAAGAGGAAACCTACTTGGGTACGAGAAGCTATCCAAGGTGTGGAAAGATATGGGGCTCTAGAAGAAAATCATATAGAAAGAAAGAGGACCAGATCCTGCGCAGGATATGTAGCATTATTATGTGATTTCATTGATGAAGAACCTTCCAACTATGAAGAAGCAGCAGAACGGAAAGAATGGAAGGATGCTATGATCGAAGAGTACCAATCGATCATGAAAAATTATGTTTGGGATGTTGTCCCAAGACTAGAAGGGAAGTCAGTTGTAACTTCCAAATGGATCTGCAAGATCAAGCATGCTGCAGATGGTAGCATAGAAAAAATATAAAGAAATATTTGTTGCTCATGGTTTCTCCTAGAAAGAAGGAATAGATTATGAAGAAAATTTTGCACCTATAGCCTAACACACTTCTATCAGATTAGTACTTTCTCTAGCTGCAGTGATGAAATGGAAGATACACCAGATGGATGTCAAGACTGCTTTCTTGAATGGTGTAGTAGAAGAGGAAGTGTATGTGAAACAACCACTTGATTTTGAGACACATGATAGAGAGTCTCATGTATGAAGATTAAATAAATCCCTGTACGGTTTGAAATAGGCACCCGGGACATGGTATAGTAGAATTGACAGCTTTCTATATAGTCAGGGATTTACCAAAAGTAAAGCAGACTCCAACCTTTACTACAAGGTTGACGATGGAAACCCAGTAATGCTCCTACTATATATAGATGATCTGTTTGTAACAGGTATGGATGGGTTGATTACTGATACGAATAGAAAGCTTGCTGCTGAGTTTGAAATGAAGGACTTGGGAATGATGCACTATTTTCTAGGCATGGAGGTGTGGCAGGATGCAGATGGAATTTCCATAGGATAAGGGAAATATATGGTAGAGATCCTGAAGAGGTTCGGGATGATGGAATGCAAGGCCATGAACACACCTATGGCATCGAACCTAAAGCTATTGAGTGATGCTTCATCATAAACAATTGGTGCTACGATGTATTGTTAGATGATTGGGTCCTTGATGTACCTGACGAACACGAGACCATATATTTGCTTTGCTGTGAACACCTTGAGCCAGTTCCTAACACATCCAAGACATGTTCACTTGATTGCTGCAAAGCATATTCTGAGGTACCTAAGGGGTACAATTGATTATGGGCTCAAGTATGAGTCGAGTAAAAATATTAACCTAGAGGGTTATGTTGATTGAGATTGGGTAGGTAGTGCCATCGATAGGAAGAGCACCTCAGGGTGTTGCTTCAGTATGGGATCAGGTGTGATCTCTTAGTTTAGCAGGAAGTAATCCTATGTGGCACTGAGTACAACTGAAGTAGAGTATGTCAGAGCTTCTTCAGCTAATTGTGAGGCAGTATGGCTAAGGAAGCTATTGTCTGATTTATTTGATCTCCAGTTGGATGCTACTTGCATATATTGCGACAACCAGAGTTGTGTGAAGTTGTCATATAAATTGATGTTCCATGACAAGTCGAAGCATATCGAGATCAAGTATCACTATATTAGGGATATGGTGCAGAGGGGAGTAGTGAAGCTCCAATATATTGTACAGACAAATAGATAGCTGATGTGTTGACAAAGCCATTAGCGAGAGTGAATTTTGAGTACTTTAGGGAGAAGCTTGGTGTTCTCTAGATCGAGGTTCCTTCCAAGGGGAAGTGATGAGTCTGTGAGCCATTCTGACATGGTGAGAGGATTGGTTCCTTCCATGGTTAGATGTAAGGGCTCATCCATTCTATCATGGTGAGAGGATTGGTTCCTTCCATGTCAAATATGAGTGCTGATCCATTCTGATATGACTATAGGATTGGTTCCTACATGATCAGAAGTAAGCCCTGAATTCCATCCTTGGAATGGAGGTTCCTCGTCAGTTACCAGGAATAATTGGTCTAGGACTAAAGGCCTTTCTGAAACGACTGTAAGATGTAGTATTACATGATCAGATGTGAGCGTATGGCCATTCTAATGTGATTGAGGGATTGTTTCCCACTTGATCAGATATACGGGCTAATGCCATTCTCTAGGAGAATGGAGGCACCTGGTCAGTTACCAGGTAGCTCAGTCTGGGACTAGGGGCCATTCTTATATGACTGTGGGATGTGTTCTCACATGGTCAGATGTTAGTGTAGGGCCATTCTGACGAGTAGATCAGATATAAGTGCTGGGCCTTTCCGACGAGTAGGTCAAATATAAGTGCTAGGCCATTTTGATGAGTAGGTCAGATATAAGTGTTGGGCCTTTCTGACAGGTAGGTCAGATATAAGTGTTGGGCCATTCTGACAAGTAGGTCAGATGTAAGGGTTGGGGCCATTCTGACATGGGGGAGGATGAGGTTCCTTCCATGGTCAGATGTAAGGGCTGGGCCATTCTAACATGGTGAGGGGATTAAGTTCCTCTCATGGTCAGATGTGAGTGCTGGGCATGCCTTTCTGACAATTCAAGTTCAAAGGTAAGTACTGGACAAGCCATTTTGACTTAGGGTCAGATATAAGCACTGAGAAAGACCTACATGGAGGCTAGGCCTACACCTAGCATGAAAAAAGGTTGGCTCTGTAGAACTTCCTGTGATGAGAAGAATCATGAGATAGCACCCATGATGATTTCAGTGATGATGATCTAGATCCAGTGATGATGTCCAATGATGATCCAGATCTAGTGATGATGTCTAGTGATGATCTAGATCCAGTGATGATGTCTAGTGATAATCCAGATTGAGTGATGATCCAGATCCGATGAAGAAAGATGACTTGAAGATGAGGAGAAATTGAAGATGAAGATGAATTGAATATGAATATGATGAGAGATTGACAATGATCCAGATGATACAGATTAAAGACTTGTGTTGTTAAATTGTTTCTAGAGAATACCTTCCTAGTTAAGAGGGAGTGTTGATGTAATTGTAACTTTAGAATGTATTCACTTGTATTTCTTATGTATTATAACCCAATGTTTATTTTGGGATGTATTTTAATGTACTTGAGCCATGTCATGCCCCTATGTTCCTACCAAGAGTTTCTATAATGTAAACAAGTCATGTCAAGTCAAGGTGGGTAACCCTCCTATTGTCTAAGGGTTAAAGTCCCCACGGTTCCGAGGAACTAGGGTTATTAGTTTCACCTAGTGAAGTAGGCCCTAGTTAGGTTTAGTCAAGTTGGGAATTAGTATAAATAGAGATCTAGCCTCTCTATTTATCACACACTAACTCACACTTAGTTGTAGCACATAGCTGAGGAAGAGAAAGACACTGGGACAAGGAAGAAAGAGGTTACTGCTATCCAGAGATCATCTTACTATTTTGGGGTTTTACTTTTGGTGTTGATTCTATCTCTGAGGAAGTTGTGGGGTTTTCTCCATTTATGGTTTCCCCAAGGAAAAACACTATGTTCATTGTCTCTTATGTTTGATTGATGTGCTTGTTGTTCTCTTAGTTAAAGATCCTAATGTTATGTTAGCTTAATGTTAAAAATCTAATAGGAAACGACACATCTGTCTCAACGGGCACACTCGAAGTACTTGGAGAAGGAAGAATCCAAGGATATTCCATATGGGCATTTCAAAAAGACGCTGAATTCAACAAGGATGAAGCCCCACCAAAACTATACCCAATCATAAGAATGGGCATAGGCCAACTAAAGGTTCCCATAAGAGAAGGATACATACCTATGCCCACACTCCCAGTTTCTAGTTGAGAATGATTGATAATCAGGATAGAATCTCCTGATGATGCATTGACACTCGGATTATGGAATGACTTCTGATCAATCGTAACAATCTTCCCATTAAACGGAAAGCATATGAATTGAAAGAGGGAAGAAGCTATGGCTTGCATACTATACATCCAATTCCTACCCATTAAAATATTGTAGTCAAGGAGCGCATAAACCACCTCGACCTAGATCATGATGGTGCTCCCTCCCAATTGGACCTCTAGAGAAGGAATAATCCCATGTGGCCGAAACGATCTACCATCAAAAGCAGTCAACATAGTAGTGGATTAATAAAACTTGGGAGAACCCAAACCCTTCCAACATGACAAAGACATCACGGAAGCAGCAATTCCTTCATCAATGATAATATGCTTGACGGTGTTGTCAAGACACTCTGCATGAATCAAAAGAGACATGTAGTAAGGAAAGTGAGGTTGCACTCCCATGGTTTCAAATTTGATCATATTAGAAGAGTTATCGTCACTAACCCTAAGAGCAGACAACAAGGCTTTCCTCTGCAGAGGACAATTCTAAAGCACTTCTAACGCGGACATCGCTCAAGGAGTCTGGCACAAATCCTCAACAACTAAATAGTTCTGCGCAGCTCGAGCATTAGGAGTGTGCCGTGAATTATTCAAGACTCCCTTTGGAATTTGAGGTGGCACTTCAAGTTTATCCATAGTCTTTTTTATTTGCAAAGGGATCTCAGGTGGGGAAGGTTCTTTCCCAAGTTTTGGCTATGACGAACCATAATATTTTGCATGAGTCACAACCTTAGAAGCATGCACCATGTTGATGCAACCATGACCACTAGCGGCCTCGAGCGGATTTTGATTGTTGGGTAAAGGATTAGTTAACACAGCTAGTCCCTGTGCTATGAACCTTGAGGCATATTCCATATGAGGGCACAAGTGAGTGAGATGGTCGTCCTTACACAACCTGAAAGGAAACTTCACCTTACATTTAGACTACTTGTTCCCCCTAGCATTAGTGTTCTTGTCATTATTATTAGCATTTTCATTCTTGTTCCCACCCTTACGATTATTTTTCCCTTTTTTCTTATTCCTTCCAGGATGATAGTTTCCTTTCAGGTTCGACGATTGCATGGAAATTACATTCGCTGATTGGGTAGGTTGAGACAAAGTCGTAGCTTGTCCCGACGTAGACTATTTAATTGACAATTTGCTCACTTGTTTCACAACTGATTCTGTAGGTTTGGTACTTGTACAACCCAGAATACCATCAGCATGTGGTGTAGGCTTGACCTTGGGGTCGAAATTGGACCTAGGAGCATTAGGTATAATCTCATACAAAAGTTCGGATTGAGAATAGATGAAATCCAACATTTGTGCCCTAAAAATAGCTTGTTCCTCATTTTGAAATCCAGATGTAGAAACATACTTCACTATATAAGGTAATAATGATTTGAGGAACCACTCAAGAAGAAACTCTAGTGATATAAAAGCTTAACTAACCATTTCCATCTATGCCATTCTTGAATACGATTCGAGATGTGTGTGGCTTTATCTTTCTGGAAGGTCGACAAGAGTTCCATACCGACATCGTAACGTATGGGTAGCTGGAAATGATTAATGAAAATCAACGCAAGATCATAAAACATACAATAATCCCCCCTGGTAACTCTATATACCATTTCACCACTGGTCCCATTAGGGTGCATTGAAATAGCCTCAAACGAATGGAATCATCATGTAAGGAATTGGAAGAGCACCAAAGGTGGAAAGTGGTGACATGCTCACCAGGATCTTCACTAGCCTTACCTTTGAACTTGGGAATGTACAAAGGAATCTTGTTAGGGATAGCCGGCCATGCCGGGTTATGAGATATAGGATTTTTCATCAATCTTGACAAGTTAGGTAAGTTCAAAGTTACAAGAAAAGGGAGCCTAGGTTGAGCCGATTGATGCCACACTCCCTGGTAGTTTTGATTCATGCAAGGTTGATTGCTATAAATACCATGGATTTGGCCATAATAACCTCCTCCCATTTGACCCATGTAGGGTTGCATGGAAGTATTATGATGTGGGGTACCTTGATTATGAGGTGTTACAAAGCCATAATTGAAAGAGTAAGCGAGTTGTTGATACCCATACCCATGCGGTTGATAGTTTTTTCCATAGTGTGGTCTATAAGAATGTCCATGAGAAGCTCCATAAGGCGTTCCATGGGATGTACCATGCAAATGTCCATACTTAGGGGTATGGGAAGCTCCATAAGCTGAACATCAGACAATCCAGAAATAGGTACATGACCCGCTGACACAACAGGAGGTACTTGACTTTGAGATACTATTGTGTGAGCAGTCGCAGAACAAACATGGATAGTAGCAACATTCTGACTTGAAGGCCCATGTGAACGAGGGGGAGTATTTGACATTAAAAACACATTTGAAGGAATAGGGTTTGAATAAAAAGGGACATGTGAAGGAATGTAATTAGTGTTCCCAATGTTCACTCATCTCGAATCTAGGATGACCATGTGAAGTTTCCTCCACCACCGTGATGGAGGGTGCAATGTGACTCGTGCCCCCAAATCTCTCCGCATGGAAAGGGATGGGAGTGCCCCCAGCGTAGTGCCAGGATCAACTTCTGACTTAGCATGATGTGCTAGATCGACTGTAGGGATATCAGATATGTCATATCTAACATGACTAGTGATTAAGGGTTCATGGTGAGTCTCATCGCCTGGAAACCAATACCGACAACCTGTGAATGAGGGATCAAAACTAGATCGGGAAGGATTTTTTTGTGAAGCATCATATGTTCTAGTAGGATCTTTCTCCCCAACCTCATGAGGTGGATAATACATATCTGGAATCTCATCCTCATGATCTCCCATGGTGTGTGAATCAAAGTGAGAAGTAGTCAGCCTGGACTGTCTGGTTCTCTCTCCCAAAGGAGGAGGAGACGTGGAAGGTAGAAGTCCTACTAAATGATGAGAATGGCGAGATTCCATGCTTGAATCCACAATGACTCAAAAAATAAAAAGACTCAATCTAATTACACAAACCATAGGAAAACTAGCGTGCATAGAGCATACACCTAAAAATGTAAAGCCAAATCATAAGAAAACCAACGGTAGGATATGTGAGCTCCCAAAATGAAGTAGGTATGTCTCTCCTAGGAGAGGCTTAAGACTCCCATACATAAGAAGTGGAGGTTCATAACCAATTATTGTAGCCCTCATATTCAATGCATATAGCAACCGGGTTGTCCAACCCCTACCTGGCCAGAACACCTATAGAATAACCTTTGCAAATACCCCCTCAATAACCTAGGTAAGGAAACTAAGGTCACCTCGATATAATCAATGCTCAGGTGAACAGTCATAGCTGGGATTGACCATATGGGCAGGGTAACAAATCCCAAAGCCTGAAAGCACAACTAGTACCCCAGGGGTGCACTAGCCAATACCTCAAAAGCCCCTAGATACGAATACAATCCTGGAAATATCTCCAGTGCTAATCAGTCATAACCAGCAGTCATCCCAATCATGACTGCTCACACTCCCTCATGCTTAACTCCCTTGTAAGAGGAGGATCCTGAGAAATGTTTATGTATTTGTAACTTTGGAATGTATTCACTTGTATATTTTATGTATTTTAACCCGATGTTTATTCTAGGAAGTATCTGTAATGTAATTGAGTCATGTCATGCCTCGATGTTCCTATCAGGAGATTCAATAATGTAAACAATTCATGTAAAGTCATTTTGAGTAACCCTCCTTATTGATCAAGGGTTAAAGTCCTCATAGTTGTGGGCCCTAGGGTTATTAGAATCTCCTAGAGAAGTCAGCCCTAGTGAGTTATTGTCAAGTCAAGAATTAGTATAAATAGAGAGTAAGTCTCTCTATTTATCACACATTCACTCACACTCAGTTGTAGCGCATAACTGAGAGAGAAGAAGTTGTTGGAAGAAGAGAGAGAGAGAGAGACTACTAGTGTCAGGAGATCATCTTATTGTTTTGGGGTTTTGCTTTTGGTGCTGATTCTATATTTGAGGAAGTTGCAGGGTTTTTTCCTTTATGGTTTCCCCTAGGAAAATATTTGTCTCTATTGTATCTTGTGTTTGATTGATGTGCTTGTTATTCTCTCAGTTAAAGATCCTAAGATAATGCTACCTTAAATTATAAAAATATAACATGGTATCAGACCTAACCTGAGAAGAAGACACTATGCAGCTAGGGTAACTAGGGATTACTACTTTTTGGATCTCTCTCCACAAATTTTTCAGAAAAAGAAGGTTCGACTGACTCTCTTCTCTAGGGCGCATCTTTCTGTACAAGCAGGATCTGATTCTTAGCATTTTCAGTTTTTGACCTGACACTGCTATTGAAAATTAGGGATTTCCATAGAAATGGAATTTTTTAGTGATCCTAGGCCTGGATTGATCTCCTCCCCAAAATCAAAGTTTAGAGATCAAGATCAAAGATTTTGGTTGGATATAACTCTGGGAAAGTAAGACCCTAATTTGCTCCTAAACCGGCTCTACAGAAATTCAGCTCCAAATCCATATCCGACATCTTAACCTGGTAAGATATAAATATTTTTCATTTCCATTTGAGGTTCTCTGTTAAGATGTCTCATCATACCAAGCTTGATGAAAATCTTGAGGGAGCTGATAAATTCCAAGCCTAGAAGTATATGATCTCCATGGTGCTGAAAGAAAATGAGTTGGACTCTTACATCACGGAAGAGGTTCTAGTTCCAGAGGGAGATGAGGATAAATCCTTACACAAGAAGAAATTGGCCATGGCTAAGAGGATTATTGCTGATTCAATCAAGGATCACCTCATACCATAGGTGTCCTCCCTAAAGACACCTAAAGCTATGTTTGATATCTTGACCAAACTGTTTGAAGGAAAGAACATAAACCGAAAGATGACCTTAAGGAACCAGTTGAAGAATGTGAAGATCCATAATGCAGAGACCATACAGTCATACTTCACAAGGGTCTCCCAGATCAAAGAACAACTTGAAGCATTGGATGAAGAAGTGGAGAATGCAGATATTGTAATGACCACCTTGAATGGTCTCCCTAGGACATGGGACTCTTTCATTCAAGGGATCTATGCCAGAAAGAGGCTAGTCAAGTTCAGTAGACTATGGTAAGAATGCTCACAAGAAGAAGCTTAGATAGCAGCTCGAGAAGAAAATATGCGAAGTGAATAACAAGCTCTTATAATGCACTCCAAGAAAAGTAGAAGAAACTCTCATCACCCCAAAGGTAAGCACTTCCAATAGAAAGATAATACTAGAAGAGATTTATCTAAATTCAGATGCTATACATGTGATGAAAGAGGAAACTTTGCCAAAGATTGTCCTAGAAACAAAAATAAGTTTCATAAGAAGAAGGGAAACAAGATAAGACATCATGATCATGCTGCAGAAGATGATGAACCTTCCATAAAGAGAATCAAGCAAGAAAGTGATGAATCTTTAAGTGATGAAGAATATGTCTTGATTTACGCTCTCATGAGAAACATCACACATGGAAGCAATGATTGGATTATAGACAATGGGGCTTCCAAACATATGATGGGATTCAAAGAATCCTTTGTGAAACTATCAGAACATGAATCACCCCACAAGGTGAAACTTGGAGATGACTACCAGTATCCAATAAAAGGTAGTGGGGAATTCTCCTATAAGCTAGACTCTAGAAAGTCTATGATGATGAAGGATGTATTGTTTGTACTAGGACTAAAGAAGAACCTCCTCTCCTATATGCATTGGATGCAAAAGGAATGAGGGTTGCATTTGTAGATGGCCAATTTCTCATGTGGCCAAAGGGAAATACTATTGATGATGCAGTAGTGATTGGGGAACAAGAAGGAGGTCTATGCAAGTTGAAGGGCCAAACGGAACAAGATTTGGTTTATGAATCAGTACAACCAAATGAACTTTGGCATAGAAAGCTTGTACATGTGCATTACAGAGCACTACCACTTGTAAGAAAAGTTGTTGAAGGTCTTCCATAAATTCAGGCAAAACATGATGGTGTCTGCAAAGGATGTGTGAAAGGAAATAACACAAAGAAGACATTTCCAAGTAGTGAGAGCAAGGAAAAAGGGATCTTGGAAATCATCCATTCCAATGTATGCAGTCCAATGTTATCCAGTTCATTAAGTGGGTATGTATACTATGTTTCTTTTATCGATGATTTTTCTAGGAAGACATGGATATACTTCTTGAAGAGAAAATATGATAGTATTTAGCAAGTTCAAGGAATTCAAAGCCTTGATAGAGAACCATACAAAAAATAAGATCAAAACCTTTCAATCAAATAATGGTGGAGAATTCACATCAAATGAATTCAAAGCATTATGCAAAGATTCAGAGATTAAGAGGGAGTTAACTACTCCATATAATCCACAACAGAATGCGGTTGTAGAAAGGAAGAATAGAACGATCATGGAAGCTGCAAGGGCCATGCTTCATGATAAAGATCTTCCCATGCATCTATGGGAAGAAGCAGCTAGAATAATGGTGTATGTACAAAACCATAATCCACACAGATTAATTGAGAACAAGACACCTAAAGAAGCCTTTTCCGGAAATAAAGCAAAATTCATCCATCTCAGAATATTCAGCTGTCTAGTGTACATACACATTCCGAAAGAGAAGAGGACAAAGCTATATACTTCAGGAAAGAAGGGTATATTTGTGGGATACTTCGAAATCTCAAAGGATTACAGAATATACTTCCCAAGATTCAAGAAGATTGACATCATCAGAGATGTAACATTTGATGAAGACTAATATTACAAAAAATCCAGAAAGAGACGTATTGAAGAACCTGAAGAAACATAAGTACCCAGAATTCATGACACAACCATGAACGAAGAAATTCAAGAAGAAGATCGAGAAATAGAAGAACCTCAAGAACCTATATATCCACCTCAGGAGAATAATTCTCACAAGAGGAAACCTTCTTGGGTATGAGAAGCTATCTAAGGTGTAGAAAGATATGGGGCTTCAGAGGAAAATCATAGAGAAAGGAAAAAAACTAGGTGCTACAGAGCACTACCACTTGTAAGAAAAGTTGTTGAAGGTCTTCCATAAATTCAGGCAAAACATGATGGTGTCTGCAAAGGATGTGTGAAAGGAAATAACACAAAGAAGACATTTCCAAGTAGTGAGAGCAAGGAAAAAGGGATCTTGGAAATCATCCATTCCAATGTATGCAGTCCAATGTTATCCAGTTCATTAAGTGGGTATGTATACTATGTTTCTTTTATCGATGATTTTTCTAGGAAGACATGGATATACTTCTTGAAGAGAAAATATGATAGTATTTAGCAAGTTCAAGGAATTCAAAGCCTTGATAGAGAACCATACAAAAAAGAAGATCAAAACCTTTCAATCAAATAATGGTGGAGAATTCACATCAAATGAATTCAAAGCATTATGCAAAGATTCAGAGATTAAGAGGGAGTTAACTACTCCATATAATCCACAACAGAATGCGGTTGTAGAAAGGAAGAATAGAACGATCATGGAAGCTGCAAGGGCCATGCTTCATGATAAATATCTTCCCATGCATCTATGGGAAGAAGCAGCTAGAATAATGGTGTATGCACAAAACCATAATCCACACAGATTAATTGAGAACAAGACACCTAAAGAAGCCTTTTCCGGAAACAAAGCAAAATTCATCCATCTCAGAATATTCAGCTGTCTAGTGTACATACACATTCTGAAAGAGAAGAGGACAAAGCTATATACTTCAGGAAAGAAGGGTATATTTGTGGGATACTTCGAAATCTCAAAGGATTACAGAATATACTTCCCAAGATTCAAGAAGATTGACATCAGCGGAGATGTAACATTTGATGAAGACTAATATTACAAAAAATCCAGAAAGAGACGTATTGAAGAACCTGAAGAAACATAAGTACCCAGAATTCATGACACAACCATGAACGAAGAAATTCAAGAAGAAGATCGAGAAATAGAAGAACCTCAAGAACCTATATATCCACCTCAGGAGAATAATTCTCACAAGAGGAAACCTTCTTGGGTATGAGAAGCTATCTAAGGTGTAGAAAGATATGGGGCTTCAGAAGAAAATCATAGAGAAAGGAAAAAAACTAGGTGCTACTCTAGTTATGTTTCCTTATTATGTGACTTCATCGATAAAGAACCTTCCAACTATGAAGAAGCGACAGAAAGGAAAGAATGGAAGGATGCTATGATCAAAGAGTATCAATTGATCATGAAGAATGATGTCTGGGATGTTGTCCCTAGACCAAAGGGGAAGTCTATTGTAACTTCCAAATGGATCTACAAGATCAAGCATGCTGTAGATGGCAGCATAGAAAAATATAAAGCAAGATTCGTGGCTCGTGGATTCTCTCAAAAAGAAGGAATAGATTATGAAGAAACTTTTGCACCTGTAGCCAGATACACTTCAATCAGATCAGTACTTTCTCTGGCTGCAGTGATGAAATGGAAGATACACCAGATGGATGTCAAGACTGATTTCTTGAATGGTGTAGTGGAAGAGGAAGTGTATGTGGAGCAACCACTCGGCTTTGAGACACATGATGGGGAGACTCATGTGTGTAAATTGTAGAAAGCCATTTATGGTTTGAAATAGGCACCTAGGACATGGTACGACAGAATTGATAGCTTCCTATCCAGTTTGGGATTTACCAAAAGTAAAGCAGATTCCAACCTTTACTGCAAGGTTGAATATGGGAACCTAGTGATACTCCTATTGTATGTAGATGATATGTTTGTAACAGGTATGATTGCTGATACGAAGAGGAATCTTGATGTCAAGTTTTAAATGAAGGACTTAGGTATAATGCATTATTTTCTAGGCATGGAGGTGTGGTAGAATGTAGATGGAATTTCCCTTAGACAAGGGAAGTATACAGCAGAGATCCTAAAGAGGTTTGGGATGATGGACTGCAAGGCCATGACCACACCTATGGCATTGAACCTAAAGCTTCTAAGTGATGCTTCATCAGAGACGATTGATGCTACAATGTATCGTTAGATGATTGGATCCCTGAAGTACCTGATAAATACAAGACCAGATATTTGCTTTGCTGTGAACACCTTGAGCCAGTTCTTGACAAATCCAAGACATGTTCACTTGATTACTGAAAAGCATATTTTGAGGTACCTGAGGGGTACAGTTGATTATGGGATCAATTATAAGGCTGATCAGAATATTAACCTAGAAAGTTATCTTGATTCAGATTGGAAAGGAAGTGCCATCAATAGAAATAGCACCTCAGGGTGTTGCTTCAGTATGGGATCAGGTGTGATCTCTTGGTTTAGTAGGAAACAGTATTATGTGGCACTAAGTATAGCTGAAGCAGAGTATGTCGCAGCTTGTTCAGCTATTTGTGAGGAAGTATGGCTAAGGAAGCTACTATCTGATTTATTTGATCTCTAGTTAGATGCTACTTGTATATATTGCGACAACCAGAGTTGTGTGAAGTTGGTGGAGAACCCGGTGTTCCATTACAAGTTCAAGCATATCGAGATCAAATATCACTATATCAGGGATATGGTGTAGAGAGGAGAAGTGAAGCTCTAGTATGTTGTGACAAACAAACAAATAGATGATGTGTTGACTAAGCCATTGGCTAGAGTGAATTTTGAGCACTTCAGGGAGAAGCTTGGTGTTCTCCAGATCGAGGTTCCCTCCAAGGGGATGTGATGAATCTGTGAGACATTCTGACATGCTGAGAGGATTGGTTCCTTCCATGGTCAGCTTTAAGGGATGAGCCATTCTATCATGGTTAGATGTGAGTGCTGAGACATTTTGAAGTGACTCTGAGATGTGTTCTCACATGATCAGATATAAGTGTTGAATACCATTCTCTGAATGGAGGCACCTGGTTAGTTACCAGGAATACTCACTCTAGAAAATATGGTATCGGTTCCTCTTCGAATTGCAATATTTGAAGGGAATAACATAAATCAAAATATAACTTTGAGAAAATAGTTGAAGAATGTGAAGATCTAGAATGCAGAGACCATATAGTCATACTTTACAAGGGTCTCTCAAATCAAAGAACAACTTGAAGCAGTAGAAGAAGAAGTGGAGAATGTAGAAGTTGTGATAATGACCTTAAATGGGAAGAGTGCACACAAGAAGAAGCTTGACTCATAATAAAAGAAGAGAATATGGGAGAAACTAAAGATCAAGCGCTCATGATTCAAAGAAGATCCCTCAAGCGATGAGGAATATGAAGGACTCAATTCTTGAAGAACCTCTTATCCATCTTAAGCAAATGGATAAGAAATGATACTGTTATGAGTGAAGAAGATGATGAATATGAAAGAACGAGACTACCAACGAAACAAATAAAGATAAGTATTCAATTTCCATTTCATGGTATCTTTTTTTGTTATGCATTTGTTTATATTCAGTTGATGTATTATGCACGATAGAATGTTTGCATTAATGACACTATACTACTAAATATGAATGTGATGGGTAAGTAGCTCATGGTACTATACAAATATCCATTGCTACTTATCTAGAATGGAACCTCTTTGATGACATATTGGATTAATGAACAATCCCAATGATGTCTTGGCAGAGATGGAAGGCATCTAGAAATGTTTCCATGAGATATGGATGGATGTTGTATTGGCTAAAATAGTTGCATGATTATATCTTTATGCATCTGAATTTTCTATTGTGAATATGCCTTATGAAATGTTTCTAACCGTACAAAGGCATTTAACTTGTAGGAAAGATACCGTACAATCACCTACAAGAAAATAAGGATTATACTTGTTTCAAAGAACAAGTGACGACAGTTCAAGAAAGAATCGAAGATGAACAATAATATGATGATACTTTCAAAGAAATAAAGAGGCCTCAAAGACACTCTAGTTATGCGACACTATTGAGTGACATCGTTGATGTAGATCCTTCCATCTATGAAGAAGTAGCCAAGAAGAGAGGGAAGGAGAATACTAGTTCATGAGGAATGATTTCTAGGATGAGATATCAAAGACCTAAAGGGAATTCTGTAGTATCTTCCACATGGATCTACAAGATCCATCATGCAGTAGATGACAACATCATGGGATACATGCATGATTCGTAACATGAGGCTTCTCACAGAAAGAAGGGATAGACTACAAAGAGACATTTGTAGCTAGTAGGAGTTGAGGCACATGACAGGAAGACTCATGTGTGCAAATTAAAGAAGTCCTTGTACGAGCTCAGAAGAAACCCATGGGATAACACATACATGAGGAGCTTGAATATCATCTAGAGTGATGAAGATATTAATATTTTCTACAAGGTTGAAGATGAAATCCTATAGAGTATGACAAGCTCATAGATGGATACATAGAATATTAGTAGCAGAGGAAGCTACTTGTCACTCCAGTACAAAATGTTTCAATGCATAGAGTACGAAAGGCAGAGGGGGAATTATGCTCCACTTCAAAGGAATTGATTGCAGAATATCTTGAGGTTTGACATGGTACAACATGATGGATAGCTTATTGGTGACTCTAGGATTTACTGAGAGTAAAGCATATTCCAACCTTTTCTTCAATGTAGAAGGTGGAATACCAGTGATGCTCTTGTTATATGTCGATGACTTGCTCCTCACAAAAAAGAGGAACTCATTAAATTTGAAAGAAGGAGACTTGTTGCTTAGTTATAGGTGAAGGAATTGTATATGATACACTACTTCATATGCATGGAGGTGTGGCATAATGTGGATGGAATCTCCCTGGGACAAGGGAAGTATCCAGTAGAGATCATGAAGAGGTTCAAGATGATGGATTGCAAGGCCATGACCATAGCTATGTAATTGAACTTGAAGCTATTGATTGTTGCTTCATCAAATACGGTTGATGCTATGATGTATCGTTGGATGATTTGTTCCTTGATGTACACAATGAATACAAGACCAGATATTTTCTTTGCTATGAACACATTGAGACATCTTCACCTGATGGTTGCAAAGCATGCAGCAAGGAACTTGAAGGGTACAGTTGAGTATGGTCACAAATATGATACGAATCAGAAGATTAACCTGGAGGGTTATGTGGATTTGTATTGGACAGGAAGTGCCATTGATAGGAAGAGCACTTTGAGGTTCTACTTCAGTATGAGATCAGGTGTGATCTCTTGGTTTAGCAGGAAGGAGTCCTGTATGGTGCTGAGTACAGTTGAGGAAAAATATGTTTCCACTTGCTTGACTATTTGGGAGGTAGTATGTTTCTTTTAAAAAATACTATTTGATTTGATTGATATGACTTGCATTTTTTTATGATGCAAAGAGGAGAAGTGAAGCTTCAGTATGTGATCTTGATCAAGATTTGTAGAAACAGGGAGTTCTAGCATAGCTAGTGAGACAGGTTGTTTAAGCATAAAATACTGGAAAAGCTTGTAGGTTGGTCAAATTTAAATAGTCCTGTAAGTTTTTCTTGAATGTGATAAGTCCTATAGAAGCTCGCAGGTTATGCTTGGACATAATCAGCCCTGATATGATTCTATTCTAGAAATGGCCAGAGTGAATTTTGAGTACTTCAGTGAGAAGCTTAGTGTTCTCTAGATCGAGGTTCCTTCTAAGGGGAAGTGATGAGTTCATGAGACCTTCTAACATGGTGAGAGGATTTGTTCCTTCCTTGGTCAGATGTAAGTGTTGTGCCCTTCTGACATGGTTAAAGGATTGGTTCCTTCCATGGTCAAATGTAAGAGATGTGTCTTTCTGACATGATGACATGATTGGTTCCTTCCATGGTAACATATATGTCTAGATACCACATCCAGTATGAAAAAGGACTAGCTTTGTGATGAAACATCCAGTATGAGAAAGGTCTGGCTCTGTGTAGATTCTACATCTAGTATGAAAAAGGACTAGCTCTGTGATGACACATTAAGTATGAAAAAGGACTAGCTCTGTGTAGATGCAACATCCACTATGAAAAAGGATTGTCTCTATGATGACACATCCAATATGAAAAAGGACTGGCTCTATGTAGATGACACATCCAGTCTGAAAAAGGACTGGCTTTGTGTTGGTGCCACATCCAACATGAAAAAGGGACGGCTCTGTGATGATACATCCAACATGAAAAAGGGATGGTTCTGTAGAGGACTACATCCAGTCTGAAAAAGGACTAGCTTTGTAGATGTGCATATAGCATGAAAAATGGTTGGCTCTACTGATGAATACCTACATGGAGGCTACGACTACACCCAACATGAAAAAGGGTTGTCTCTGTAGAACTTCCTGTGACTAGTAGAATTGAGAGATAGAACCATTTGTTTGAGATAGTGGAAGCAGTAATGATAATGATGATCCAGTGATGATCCAATGTTGATGATGATACAATGATGATCCATATTTGATGATGATCCAGTGATGATCCAGCTTTTATGATGATCCAGCTTTTATGATAATCCAGTGATGATCTAGCTTTGATGATGATCCATTGATGATACAATGATGATGATGATCCAGTGATTATCCAACTTTCATGATGATCCATTGATGATCCAACTTTGATGATGATCTAGTGATGATCCATCTTTGATGATGATCCAATGATGATCCATCTTTGATGATGATCCAGAGAAGAATACTTGTGCTGATGAATTGTGTCAAGAGAATACCTTCCTAGTTAAGAGGGAGTGTTGATGTATTTATAAATTTGGAAAGTATTCACTTGTATATATTATGTATTGTACCTTGATGTTCCTATAGAGAAGTATTAGTAATTTAAACAAGTCATGGAAATTCATAGAGGGTAACCCTCCTTATTGATCAAGGGTTAATGTCCCCACAGTTGTGGGGAACTAGGGTGGTTATACTCTCCTAGAGAATTCAACCCTGGTTATTTAGAGTAAGTTGGTTCATTAGAACCTTGGTTGTGGTTACTCGAGCCTATGTAACAAAGTAAAATATTAAGTGAATGAAATAATATAAATAGAGAGTGAGCCTCTCTATTTATTACACACACACTCACTCAATTGGGCCGCATGAGTGAGAGAGGAGAATCTCTCTCAAGTGAGAGAGAGAGAACGTCTGTTGGAGATCATATTTTCTGTCTTTGGGTTTTACTACTGCCATTAATGCTCATTCTATCTCTGAGGAAGTTGTGGGATTTTCTCCTTTACAGTTTCCCCGAGGAAAATATTTGTGTCTCTTGTCTCTTGTGATTATTGTTGTGTATGTTGTTATCTCATATAATATCCTAATATCATATTGCTTAATTGATAAAAATCTAACACTGAAGTTACAAATACATCAACACTCCCTCTTAACTAGGAAGGTATTCTCTAGACAAAATTCATCAACACAAGTCTTCCTCACTAGATCATCACTATATCATCATCAAATCTAGATCATTACTGGATCATCATCATCACTTTTTCCAATATCTTTATCAAATGGTGCTATCTCTCAATTCTACTCGTCACAAGAAGTTCTACAGAGCCAACGCTTTTTCATGCTGGTTGTAGGCCTAGCCTCCATGTAGGTATTCATCTTCTTCAACACTTATATTTGACCATGGGAGGAACACATCGAGCATCCATGTCATAAATTCCTACCCAACACTTATATCTGACCATGGGAGGAACACATCCAGCATCCATGTTAGAAAGGAACTCTTAGAACTCACATCTAACCATGAGAGGCTCATCATGTTACCATGTCAGAAAGGACCAACACTTACATCCATCGACATGGTAGGACACACCATCTACCATCTGAGGGAAGGACCAGCACTTACATCCATCAGCATGGTAGGACACACCATTTACCATCCAAGGAAAGGATCTACAATTACATCCATCGGCATGGTAGGACATACCATCTACCATCTAGGGAAAGGCTCTGCGCTTACATCCACCGGCATGGTTGGACACACCATCTACCATCTGAGGAAAGGCTCTACACTTACATCTAACCATGGGAGGCCCATCCTCCCACCATGTTAGAAAGGCTCATCACTTACATCTGACCATGGGAGGAATGAATCCTACCACCATGTCAGAAAGGCTCTACACTTACATATGACCATGGGAGGAACCAATCCTACCACCATGTCAGAAGGGCTCTACACTTACATTTGACCATGGGAGGAACCAATCCTACCAGCATGTCAAAAGGGCTCTGGACTTACATATGACCATGAGAGGAACCAATCCTACCAGCATGTCAGAAGGGCTCTGCACTTACATATGACCATGGGAGGAACCAATCCTACCACCATGTCAGAAAGGCTTAGGAATTACATATGACCATGGAAGGAACCAATCATATTACCATGTTAGGAGGGCTCTACACTTACATCTAACCATGGGAGGAACCAATCCTACCACCATGTCAGAATGGCTCATGGAGTCAGCACTTCCCCTTCGAAGGAACCTCGATCTGGAGAACACCCAACTTCTCCCTGAAGTACTCAAACTTCACTCTAGCTAATGGCCTCATAAAAATATCAGCTATCTTCTGTTACGTCGCAACATACTAGAGCTTCACTACTCCCCTCTGCACCATATCCCTGATATAGTGATATGTGATCTTGATATGCTTCGACCTGTCATGGAACATCGGGTTCTATGACAACTTCACATAACTCTAGTTGTCGCAATATATACAAGGTTCATACAACTGGAGATCAAACAAATTATATAGTATCTTCGTCAACCACACTGCCTCACAACTAGCCGAACAAGTTGTGACATACTCTTCTTTGGCTGTACTCAGTGCCACATAGGATTTCTTCCTACTAAACCAAGAGACCACACCTAATCCCATACTGAAGCAACACCACGAAGTTCTCTTCCTATCAATGGCACTGACTGCTTAATACAAATCCACATAACCTTCTAGGTTAATCATTTGATTCACCCTATACTTGAGCCCATAATCAACTGTACCCTTCAGGTACCTTAGAATATGCTTTACAACAATTAGGTGAACGTGTCTCCAATCTGTCAGGAACTGGCTCAATGTGTTCACAACAAAGAAAATATATGGTCTCATATTCATCACGTACATTAAGGACCAAATCATTCGATCATACATCACAGAATCAACCAAATTTGATGAACCATCACTCAATAGCTTCAGGTTCGATGCCATAGGTGTGGTCATGGCCTTGTAGTCCATCGTCCCGAACCTCTTCAGGATCTCTAATACATACTTCCCTTGTCCTAGGGAGATTCCATTTGTATTCTGCCACATCTCCATGCTTAGAAAATAGTGCATCATACCCAAGCCCTTCATCTCAAACTCAACAAAAAGCTTCCTCTTTGTATTAGCAATCAACCCATCCTCACTTGTGACAAACAAGTCATCTACATATAGTAGGAGTATCACAAGGTTTCCTTCCTCAACCTTATAATAAAAGTTGGAATCTTCTTTACTCTTGGTAAATCCTAATCTAGTCAGGAAGCTGTTAATTCTACCGTACCATGTCCTATGTGCCTATTTCAAACCATACAGGGATTTCTTAAATTTACACACATGGGTTTCCCTATCATGTGTCTCAAAAATGAGTGGCTTCTCCACATACACTTCCTCTTCCACTACACCATTCAAGAAAGTAGTATTGACATCCATCTGGTCTATCTTGCATTTGATTAATTAAATTTGAGCAAGTACTGATCTAATGGAAGTGTATCTAGCTACAGGTGCAAAATTTCTTCATAATCTATTCCTTCTTTCTGGGAGAAGCCACGAGCCTCAAATATTGCTTTATATTTCTCTATGCTACCATATGCAGTGTGCTTGATCTTGTAGATCCACTTGGAAGTCACAACAGACTTCCCCTCTGGTCTTGGGACAACATCCTAGACATCATTATTCATGATCGACTAGTACTCCTTGATAATAACATCCTTCCATTCTTTCTTCTCTGTCGCTTCTTCATAGTTGGAAGGTTTTTTATCAATGATGTTACATAATAGGGCTACATATCCAGAGCAGGATCTATTTCTCTTCCTTTCTCTATGAATTTATTCTTGAGCCCCATATATTTTTGCACCTTGGATAGCCTCTCGTACCCATGCAGGTTTCCTCTTGTGAGGATTCTTCTCCTAGTGTGGATCTACAAGTTCCTGGGGTTTTTCTATTTCTCGATCTTCACCTTGAGTTGCATCATTCATAGTTGTATCTTGAATTCTTTGTGCTTCTGGTTCTTCAGCATCGTCAATAGTTCTCTTTCTATATTTGTTGTAAGTTGAGTCTTCATCAAATGTTACGTCTCTATTGATGTCGATCTTCTTGAATCCTGGGAAGTATATTCTGTAAGCCTTCGAGCATTCACTATATCCCAAAAATATACCCTTCTTTCCTGAAGGATCTAACTTTGTCCTCTTTTATTTTGGAGTGTGTATGTACAATGGCCAACCAAATATTCTGAGATGACTGACTTTTGGTTTCTTACTAGAGAAGAATTCTTTAGGTGTCTTGTTCTCAAGTACTCTATGCAGAGTACGGTTATTTACATACACAACTGTTTTACCAGCTTCTACCCATAGATGCATGGGAATATCCCAATCATGAAGCATTTCCCTTGCGGCTTCCATAATAGTTTTATTATTCCTTTCTACAACTCCTTTCTATTGTGGATTATATTAAGTAGTCAACTCCCTCTTAATCCATGAATATATTCATAATTCTTTGAATTCATTTGATGTGAATTATCCACCATTGTCTGATCGAAAGGTCTTGATTTTTTTTTTATGTGGTTCTCGATTAAGGCTTGTAATTATTTGAACTTGCTGAATACTTCATCTTTTTTTTAAGAAGTATATCCATGTCTTCCTAGAAAAATAATCAAGAAAGAAACATAGTATACATACCCACTCAATGAACTAGATGACATCAGACCGCATACATTGGAGTGAATGATTTCCAAGATTCCTTTTCACACACCTGGATCACATGGCAGAAATATTCAAGCCACTCGATGTGTCCTTGGGGAAAAGTCTTGAGTCAAGGCTGTCACCTTGTTCTTGACTCCTCCGTTTAGGCTCAACTCCTAACGAAGCCAAGGGGGGTAGACCCTATTAAGTTACTAAGGATGATTTCTCAGTGTGGTGATGTTAAACTGAATCAGTTATTTAGGAGTTTGAATATTTTAACTATAAACAATCAAGATGACAAGATACGAAGATACACATGAAAGCACAAAGTTGATACACAATATATATATGAAGCAAAAAAGACCAGTGCCTTAAAAATGGAGTCAAAAGAGATCAGTGTGCTTGCATGTTTTTGGAATAAATGTTTTGTTATTGCATCTTGGTATGTTTTAATTTAAAAATGAAGTATGAATTGATTAAATTAGGCTAAAGGGGGACTCCAGATATACCCGAGAGTACTTAGAGTATGTCCGAAACAAATCCTATACGGCTACCCGCAAGGAATATGTGGGATGAAATGGAGTCTCTGGGGTTGTGTTCATAATGCACCCATTAGGGTGTGATAGAGATCGGCTCCCCGAGGTCACTTTTTAGTAGGTTCCCGCTTCCTTTGGGTATTTTGCCACCGTAAAGGTTTGATCGAGGTGTTGGATTTTCACCTGATGGTTTGTTAATTGGGGAAGGTGAGTCCTAATTATGCTATTCACCCAAGTGCTTTTGATACAGCTTGACTGATCGAATGAACCGCATCCAAGTGTAGAGCATACACACTAGAGTCTTGTAAATTTTAATAAGTTTTAAAAGATGTGTTCTTGCTTAAAAGAAAAGCCTCCAAGAACCTCTTTCGATCCAAGTGGATCTCAATCGGGGAATCAAGGAGGGGTTAATTTTAAAATTCTGATAAACAGAAGATGAGAAAATAACACAACTACACAAATATGGTTTTCTGATTAATCCTACCACGAATCTCTTTCCCCTTTCGGGTCACTCGGGAAATCATAGGGTAAGTATTATGATTACTTTTGAAAGTAAGATATGGAATATGGAATTAACAACAATATCAAATATACTACCCTGCAAATCAGATCAATTCTAGTAAAAGGAAATAAGCAGAAAACGACGAAAATGGCACCGACGCGAATCCCCCCAGGGGGGATGGGGAATGGGCTCGAAAGAGCCTATTCAAAGGATGATTTTATTACGTAGGTTACAATATCAAAGCACTGATAAAACAGAGCTTTATTGTTCCTTATATAGTCTGAAACCAAGATCTTACAGTTTATATAGAAAAATTACAAATTATGTGACAAAAGAGAGACCCCTGGGGGGATTTGAGCGCTCCAAAAGCCACTTTGGACAGAAGATTCCTTTATTCTCTGTCATAAATGCTAAATTAAAGTGAGTGAATTAGAATAAAAAATTCCCCTAAGCACTTTAAGAGTGCCTTTGGGTCAGCCTACTTTATCTCAAAAATTAATGAAATTAAACTAGCTAAACCCACGAAAAAGGAAACAAGGAAAGCAAGCTTTCCTTGGGATATTGGATTGCTGTTTGTACAGGAAATTAAAAGCACTGATATTGCAGAATATTTAAATTATTGGACAGCAAATGAAACTACCTTACCAGCAAGCTATGAATTTTTCAATAAACTACTTGCGAAACTAAGGCAATTTTAGCTAGATCTCTTGAATTTGAACTTT
>LPNX010048675.1:52212-163600 GCA_001517045.1 Pseudotsuga menziesii
GACACATGTAATGGCACCACACCATATTGCCTCCAAAGCTTTTCTTTATTTCAAATGAGAATTACAACAATACAATAGCAGTAGCTCCTCAATCCCAGTTCTAACTAGCTTGGAAGAGGAGGTTGTGCCTTGATTTATACAATTTGTAGGCCATCTAGCCCAGGGGGGGCGCAATTCCTCATGGAATCAAGTGAAATCATCTGATGGATAGTTCATCAATGCACAACTGAAGCTAGACTGAGCCTACTTGTCAACCGAGGGCCTGATCTGGCTGACACATCAACCCATACACTGACACATCGGCCCACAGAGCATCCAGGAGAGGCAAAATGTGTTGAGGAGAGAGGGAGGGTGCAATTCCTCATGAATACCACTATAGATCAACTCTGGATCTGATTTGATCCCCTCCTTTAGTTAAGGATTTGTCAGGTCCAATCAATCTGCTCCAGATCTGATTGATTTCAGTCAAATCGGTTGAGAATCCATTGAGTTATTCCCAGAAGTACTTCCAAAGGTCTTTTGAAGTCCGAACAAGTTACCCCTGTCTGGTTCACCAGGCTCACTTGATAAAAACCACTAAGTACAACTTAGGTGCTAACACTTACCATGGAAGACATATATTTCATTACCGGGTTGTCAATACGGGGAGCACCAGTGAATTTGGAGGGGACTAGCAGGGGCGGTGACCTCTTAAGTGTCCAAAACTATGTAGACATATTTTGTACACCAGGTACTCAGAGAAGAGGAACCATCTTTCCAATTGCAGATATCCAAGAGTTTACTCTTTAGGTATTAGCCAGTACCATTGTGAGACTTGGAGGATCAACATATTTACATTTGGCCACCAGGAATCAAATGAGGGTGGCAGTTGACTGTTTTAGAGGTGCTCTCTATGATTGGTGCTCGGGAGTTGCCTCCATCATGAGGAGACAACTATCTGACTGCAAGAGAGGAAGACGCAAGAATTTTGGCTATGGAAGCATATTAGTGGTGTTCTTCTTCTTCAAGAGTACTAGCATTGAGCCCCGCTATACCTTTACTGATCAGATATCCACGTTAGCCAAGGATGAGCAGGCTGGGACTCCTCTGTCAAGGAGGAGGGGACTCAGTACATAGGGTCTATGATGATGACTTCTACACATGGTGGGAATGATAGCTACTGGCAGTGGAGCAATTTCCATATGCCAGGATGGACTTCCGAGGTGACCCTAACCTTGTCCTCCATCCAGGAGGAGCATGGGGCGAGTTAGGTAAGTAATTTTATAATTTTTATAATTTTCAAATTTTTATGAATTTTCAAATGATAGATATATACATATGTACAAGTCTTAACCCTATTCATGTGTCAAAATGTAGATATTGGACCGGTCCGCCCTGAAGGGCACCCTTGCATGTTTGTTCGTCCTGTCGTGGGTGAGGAGCCAGGATTGATCAGGGTACTAGAGGGAAAGCTGGCCAGGCTGACCCAATGAGTACCAACCATACAGATAGAGCATATCCCTACAGCCATGCAGGAGTTTGTTGTGGGGGTTCCACCGGTTTGGCTACATCTTTTCAGACGAGTGGCTAGAGCAGTGCTCATATATAGAGATGCAGTGGAGGCTGCTGAAGCCGAGGAGGCTGAGGAAGCTAGAGTACGGAGGGACCATGGGGACCAAGGAGGTCCTAGTGTCCAGGGCAGTCCTGCGTAGTTCTAGGGCATTTTTATGGACTATGATCCACATTTTTGTGCATTTTGTATATGAAGGAATCTGAGGATCAGACTTGACCTATCTATAAACAAATATTTTACACACACACACACACACACACACACACACATATATATATATATATATATATATTGGTGTTTGTGGTCAGCTTATTTACAAGTGTTTCTTATATGTTTGCTGTATATTTTTATAAAATGTGTGTGAGATGCCAATCTAAAATGTAATTAGCATATGCATCAGTCAATGAATTTTGGTTTCGTGGAATATGATTGAAAGTAATAACTTCAAAATGTCTTTCCAATAAACGAATTTGCATGAACTGACGTAATAAGATAGGATTTCGTACCTGATAAGCTCAATTGAGCTGGGAAACCACCAACTAAGAGTCCAAATGGACCTCAAGCTGGGTGATACCACATGACAAAGCATCCCATAGGAGCTCAATGATGGCCCTATACTCAGCAACATTATTAGAAGCAGGACCTAGACAAGCGCCTCCCGCGGCAACAAGCTGTCTTGAGGGAGAATAAATAACCCATGCTGCTGAAGCTAGGTTACAAGTATGACGGCTAGCACCATGAAAAAACCCTATATACCATTTAGAAGACATCTGCAACAACTAGTAGATATATATAAAAAACAAAACTGACAACCTAATGTACATAAAAAATACATACACTAAAAATACAAGAAAAAGTGCTGAGCCTAAGCATAGTACTTCTTCAAGTAGAGCCCATTCCTAGGCTTAGGCAGCTTATTCCCATCAAAATCAACTAACTCATATGCACCCTTACTTAATACTTTCGACATGACATAGGGTCCTAACCACATTGCCTTGAATTTTCCTGCCCCCAGAGGTTCTTTATCTTGGTCCCAAAGCAAGACAAGTTCCCCCTCAGAAAAAACCCTAGGTTTGACCGATTTATCATACTAAGATTTAAACCTATTTTTATGAGCCTGATTATAGTAGTCAGCGCATCTCTACATTGTTCATCAAGGTTTTCTAAATGTACCAAATGTTCCTCAAGCTCAGTCGTATCAGGAAACACATGAATGGCTATCTTTAGAGACGGGATTTCACATTCAATCGGAGTAACTACTTCCACCCCGTGAACGAGTTGGAAAGGGGAGAAACCTATAGTAGTATTTACGTTAGTTTGGTAGGCCCAAAGAGTAGGATATAACATGATGTGCCAGTTAGAACAGGCTACATCAATTGTACGTTTAAGGATAGTTTTTAAAGTCTTGTTGATAGCCTCGACCTGACCATTTGCTTGTGGATAGTATGGAGAAGAATGTTCTTGTATGAATCCGAGCATAGTAGTCAATTATGTCATCATGTTATTTTGAAAATGACTGCCATGGTCAGTGACAATCACTTTGGGTATACCGAATCGTGCAATAATCTGATTGAATACAAAGAAAGCTGTTGTTTCCCTGTCAGCTTTGAAAGTAGGCATTGCCTTTTCCCATTTCGTAAAATAGTCAATAGCAACAATGATGTATTTAAGCCCCCTAGCCGAGGCTGGGTTGCATGTAATGTAATCAATCCCCCATTTCATAAAGGGGCCTACCGAGACAACAGGAAATAACGGAGCAGGATGCGACCGCATCTTCCTGGTGTAAAGCTAACACGGATGACAGCGCTTCACGACTTCCACATAATCTTTAAAGATCGTGGGCCAGAAATAACCGGCACGCAATATCTTCTATGTCATTGATAACCCAGATAAATGACCCCCACATGCTCCACTATGGGAATCATTTAGGACAATCTCCACTTCCTCATGAGTAAGGTAACGACGTAACACGGAATCTACCCCTCGTCAATATAATGTATCTCCTATAATGAGGTATTTCTTGGCATGAAGGTGTAACTTACGTCGTTCCTCCCTAGAGGAAGCTGCAGGGTACTTCAGAGTCTGGAGATATATAAGAATATCTTTGTACCAAGGATAAAAGGTGGATGTCAGGAAGATGTGCTCATCTGGGAATGAGTCATCTTCAACTACTACATCTTTTTCACTAGGAAATTCTGCTATAAGTTCAGCAAAAACTAAGGACTTCTTAGACTTAGCGGATTAGAAAACCAAGTCAAACTCTTGGAGAATGACTATCCATTTGTTAAATTCCCCCCCAACAATCCATCGGGATAAAACATATTGGAATGGATTTACATCCTCCATTGCGGTAGTGGTCCTCAGTAAAATGTAGTGACGTAACCTCTACATAGCATAAACAGCTGCTAAGGCTATTTTCTCGACGTGGGAGTATCTAAGCTCAGGTCCGGCCAAAGCATGGCTGAGATAATAAATGACATGCTCTATGAGCTTATCATCCTCCTGAACTAGTACTACCCCAATGGTCGACTCTGACGCAGCTAGATATAATATAAAATCCCTAGAATAATCTGGTGGACGTAATAAAGGTGCTGACAGCAAAGATTTTTTCAATGCCTTGAACACAAGTTGTACGGTTTCATCCCATACAAATGGGGTGTCCTCTTTGAGCAGGCGCATGAAAACTTTAGTGATATTGGCATAATTAACAATAAAACATCGAAGGAAATTAGACTTTCCTTGCAGGCTTTGAAGTTGCCTGAGAGAATGAGGAGGAGGTAGATTTACAATGGCCTCAACTTTCAAAGGATCCACCTGGATGCCTCTACTAGAGACAATGAATCCGATTAATCTTCCTGACTCGATGCAGAATACACACTTGTGGGGATTCAAGCGAATTTTATAATATCTGCATCTTTCAAAGATCAAACGTAAATGATCTGGATGTTGGATCCTCTTGCGATAATGTGCGGGCAGATCATCCAGATATGGTTCGACAATGGCTTTAACGTCATGGAAAGCAAAGTTCATAGCCCATTGAAAAGTTGCCCCAGCATTTTTCAATTTAAAGGGAATTTTCTTATACGCAAATGTACCCCAAGGGAAAATGAAAGCAGTTTTATGTTGGTCTTCCAGTTTGATTTGGATTTGATTGTAGCCGGAGAAACCATCCATAAACGAAAACACCTCACTTCCCACACATGCATCTATGATCTGATCAATAAATGGTGTGGGGTAGTTGTCCTTAGGAAAGGATTTATTGAGGTCTCTAAAGTTTGTACAAACGTGAATAGTCCCTTGCTTTTTATCAACAGGAATAGGGTTGGACACCCATTCAGTAAAAGCTATGGGATATATGAAACCAGCTTTCAACAGCTTTTCAACTTCAGCTTTCATAGCCACCGCTTTGTGCGGGTTCACGGGTCTCAATTTTTGTTGAACTGGCTTGGAATTAGGATAGGTTCGGATTTCATGTTCAACAATAGATGGATCTATTCCTGGCATCTCCTCATATGACCAGGCAAAGATATCGCGGAATTCCTTAAAAAGGGTAGTATAGATAGCAATATCCTCAGTAGAGCATTTTGCACCTATATAGATGTTTTCCACGACATCTGTGTTAACAGAGATGTTAATAGGTATAATGGTGGAAATGTTTTCCATATTCCCCTCGGCAAACACTCCTTCCCTAGGAAAAGGGTTGATAGGTATATCAACATCTTCTGACAGTCTCACGCAAAACTCTTGGTTTTTTATTCTGCTCAGTTCTGGAAGAAAATAGGATCGATGATGAAGATCCTCACAAATATTATCACGTCCACTCATGGATTCTAGAATAGCTTCATCGGAAGGTAAAACTGTGTCTAAGCAATCTATAGAATTCGGAGAGTGTTCTGCCCATGCGAGCAAATAGAATTATTCCAGATTGTCCAAGACTTTTAGAGGATCTGGAATGGAATCAACAGTGGCTTGAGTGATAGCTTGATACGCCACCTCCATTGCCGATAAGGGCATTTTTGGTTCATGGAGAGTTGGGAGAACCCAAGGATCAGTCCTATCGACAATCGTAGCGATGGAATTCCCCACACTAGTAGAACCAATGTAATTAATCGGGGCTGGAAGATCAAATGTGCCCATCAGTGATGTGTACATTCCAGCCCCCAAGCTCTGTGCAGCAAGTTTGACCTGATCAACCAATGGCACAGTGGACTCATTTGAATCTAAATGACCTTTTTGGGTAAAATCAAGTTGATCAATAGTAACCAACTTGCCCTCATCTGGAAAAACCACTACACGAAAAACAATCGACGCAATAGCGGACATCGCATAAGTCCAATTCCTTCCCAGAAGCAAATTGTAGTCCAAGGGAGCATCAATCACTTCTACTTCCATAGACACTACTTTTCCTGCCAAATTAATTTCGAAAGCTAGCAGGATACCATGCAGATGGAAGGATCTTCCATCAAAAGCAGTAATTAAAGTGTTTGATGGGACCAGCTCTGGGGATCCAAGAGCTTTCCAACAGGTCAAGGAGATAACACATGTAGAGGCCCCTTCATCAACAACTGCCCTTCCAATGGTCTTACCACCATGGACGACATCTATTGATAGGGCTACATGGTAAGGCAGACGAATTTTGACATCAGATAAATGAAACTTCGCCATGAGACTCGAAGAGTCCATGCTACCTAAAGCTGCTAAGAGGGCATCCCGCTAAGCGGGACAACTCTGTAACACCTCCAAAGCTGACATTGCACATAGGGTTTGAGCTAAGTCTTCAACCACAGAGTAGTTTGAAGAATCCCTAGCATTAGGGTTATGCAAGGTCTTCTTGAAAACACCTTTTCGTATCTTCGGCATTATTTCAGCAGGTTTCTCTATTGTGAGAGGGTTGGAAGTTTCACCTACAGCTTTACCCTTCTCAGGAGTCTCTTTCTCATAGTTTTTGTTCCTTGTCTGCAACCAAGTCGAAGATCGAACCATGTTGATATAGTTTGGGTCAGGGGCAGCTTGAGTGCCCCCTGTTACGTTAGAAGCTGAAGCAGAGTTTTGTCCTTGGGGAAAAGGATCCTTCAGGACAGCCGGTTGTTGAGCTTTAAGCAGCTTCTGGGCTTGATTCATAAGGGGACAAAGGTGAGTAAGGTGGTCCTCTTGGCACAAATTACAAGGGAACTTGACCTTATTCTTTTCTTTTTTGCCCCCATCAGCATTCTTCACAAGATTTTGCTTGTTTTGGTTTCCCTCTCCCTTCTTACCTTTCTTTTTCTTCCCCCCGGGCTACTGATTGCCCTTCTGAGAGGTTTGTTCAAAAAAAATTGCATTCTGGGGGGAGGGGGCAGCCTTTACTACTTCCACCATATACTATTTGATAGACAACTGGTGAATTTGTTTAGTCAAGGACTCTATGGTGGGAGAGTTAACAGACCCAACCACACCATCGGCATGGGGTCCAGGCTTAGGCTTCTCCACTTTGTGCGAAGGCCTCGGTGCCTCAGGGATAATCTCATATAGGATCCTAGATTGTGAATAAATCAAATCCAACTACTGGGCCCTGAGGATGGCTTCTTCTTCGTTCGTCACTCCTGAGGTGGAAACATCCTTAGATATGTATGGAAACAGTGATTTAAGGAACCACTCTAAAAGGAACTCAGGAAGGATAGCGGCTTTTATAAGGCTCTTTCGCCTCCTCCACTCTTGGATATGATCCATGATGTGGGTAGCCTTGTTTTGTCTAAAAGTAGACAACAAGTCCGTTTCGAAATCATATCAGACCGGAAGCTGAAAGTGGCTGAGAAATGTAGTAGCCAAGTCCCAGAAACTACTGAAAGCAGCAGAAGGCAGTTCAATATACCATTTTTCCACAGTACCTATCAAGGTCCTCTGGAACAGCCTCAACCTTACTGAATCTTCATTCTGCGAATTTGAAGAACACCATAAATGAAAGGTGGTGGCATGAGCCCTAGGATCTTCACCAGTTTTGCCTTCGAACTTAGGGATGTCCAATGGAAATTTGGTGGGAATAGGTGGCCACAAGGGGTCATGCCTCACCGGGTTATTCATTAATTTTGACAAATCTGGCAAGTTTAAGGTTGCCAGAAATAGAAGTTTGGGTCGAACCGGGGAACTAAATGTGCCAACTTGGGGATTTGAGGGACCTACTTCCGAATGCCCATGGGTAAAAGTGGGGTTTCCCCCTGCCACCGGTTGTGAAGTGGGAAGGTTGCTCTGAAATGGATTCCATCCGTAAGCCACAGAATTGTGTGTGGGAAATGTAGTGTAAGAATTTTGAGCCGTCCCCATAGAAACAGCGGTCTGAAAGACAGGAGCAGGTATCCCTCCGCTAAACAACGAAAATGGAGAGCTCGTGTATGGGACAGAAATTGGAGTTTGGAAACTTTGCCCATAAGAGGTATTTCTCCCAAACTGCACTCCTACATAGGAAGGATATGGACCTACGTATGGACTGGATGGGGGAATGTTCCCCCCATTCCAAGGAAATCTTTGGACAAAGGCCGAGGATCCTTCCGGACCACTCTGGGTAGTATACGGAAAGGAAGAAGGAATAGTAGGGATACTAGGGATCCTAGTAACCATGTTACCAGAAGTACCTTCTATGTTTGAATGAACTGGTGGTTGAACCACCCGGCTCGCTGGAGTCAAAGGTGTAGAAGGTAAACTATATCTAGGGGCACTTACCGGGGGTGGTAGTACCCCTTCAACTGGAAGGGTTGAGGTAAACACAAAAGGACTTTCTTTCTCAGAAGACATGATCCTACCCACAGGGACACCTAATACAGGTGAATCAAAAGGTCTAACCTGAACAATCATAGGATCGTTTAAATCAGTCAAGGGGGTCTTAAAATTTATTGCAAACTTGTCAGTATGCAATTATTCTATCTCAACTGTATCAAGATCAAAATGGTTAGATATCGGTTCTGGTTCACCAAGAACTTCACTTATTCCTATAGGTTCAAATGAACCATTTGTGTCTAATCTCTGCCTTTGGGGTAAAGGTGGAGGCTCCAATGTGGTGAGAGGAGGAAGGTTTCTCAACCTTCTTGACCTTCTAGGAGGTTGGTCCTCCATGATTGAAAATTTGGCAAATCACACCCTAAGGCCAACTAAACAAAGGAAAAACCATAGAGCATACACTATAAAATCCTAAAGCCTCAAGCAATCAAACTAGGGTAAAAGATATACTTTCCCGAAGAAAGCTGATGACAATTACTTGGCATCCTTGAAGTGGTTCTTAGGCACAAGTGGAGGAATTACCCAACCTCCCTCCTACACTTTCAACAAGGGTTACCTTCCAAGCCCGTTCAAGGTGAACCAGAAATAACATTCCGGTTTACCTAGGTATGAACCCTAAAAGACAAGAGACTAAAGGCTACCTTGGCAATACCAACAGTCTGGGGGGACAGTCGCAAGTCGAACTCGTACACATGGGCAGGGTAGCTGAGCCCGAAACTCTGTCTAGGACAGAATCCCCAAATGTGTAAAAGTCTTGAGTTACATTTTGACAAGGATTCAGAGGGTTATCTCCTCTGTCCAAGCTTCCACGCAGCCTCGTGCTTAACTCCTGTTTGAGAGGAGCTTCCCAGATACAGTCAATAAAGTCAAGGATTTACCTAAAGAAAGGTTCACTACATCTAAGTTTTATAACTTGTAGGAAGTTTACACTTCCTATCCCACAAGTCTAGCTTAAGCTAGTAGGTGAAAGGCCCCTAATGAACAAAAGATTACTAGTAAATTTTAATTTATGAGTTCATTTTAAAGGGCTATTTCTTACTCAAGAGGAAATGGAGTGGTGTACTTTATGGTGTTTTGAATCAAATAAGAAATAAATGAAAATAAAGGTGTATTCAAAGCAAAATTACCATTATGAAAACAAACTTCTTTTTCTTTTTGTCAAATATATATTGATGAACTAGATGTAACGAAAAAAGAAACTAAGCCTATATTATTGGTAACTTTTGAGATAATATTTTTAAATTGAAACAAACACTACTTATGTGAAATCAAGATGCAAAAGATTAACAATGTTTTCTTTTCACTTTTAAAAATACTCAAAATTATACCATGCACCTACAATGCACTGTACTTGAGAAAACTTGAATCAAATAAACTGTCTAAAAGCAACAAACTGAAGCAAACAGGCTGACAGAACCAAAAGACAACCAACAAAGGAAGGCTAGGAACCCTAGCTTGGGTGCACACAATGAAAAAAATCATTGTAGACTTATAAAGGCAAGTGAAAACCAGCCACTGTCAAAAGACAGACTGGAAAAATAGAGCCCAAGACCCTGATCACTGATCTGGACGGAGACACTTTAACCTACAACCCAAATAGGCCAAACTACTTCAGCATGCAAACAGGAAATAATACAAGCAAAAAAGACTTAAGGGCTTTCGAAAAAGCACAAAGTGTGATCACCCAAGGTATTCAGACAAGCTACACAACATTTATAAAGAAAATAAACTCACCAACAGGGATTACACAAAGAAAGGAACAAGCAAACCTTAATTTAAAAAATCCCTACTTCCAGGCATATACGCAACTGTACAGAAGGGAAACCCGCATATGATACGTGACTGTCCAGTAAAGCAACCCGCGGATGCAATCCTATATCCACGACTGTGTAGAAGAGCAACTCGTGGATAGGTATAAAATTTTTTCTCAAAAAACAAGAAAAAAATTCCAAAGAATTTCAAATACTGAGGCAAGTATGAACTAGGATAAAAGATCACACACAAAATTCAAAGCAAAGACTGGTTAGGGGTGACATAAACGACCTACAATAGTCTAGGCTTCCCCAGTGGAGTTGCCAGTTCTGTTGTACAGGATTATACACCTTATAACCTAAGGTTTGGGGTTACCAACATACTCAATAAACTTGCAGACAGTTGACTCTAAAGTGCAATAAAGGAAATAGAAGGATGGGAAAGACTTACCCATTACAAGATGGTTGATCCTAGCTTGTCCTCTTCCGCTCTGATTCTCCTCCAAATTCTTCAGGGATGCTTTCTTCTTCACCTGTTAAGAGTCAATCTTCCAGATACAAAGTGATTCATATATATAAGCAGGTTAGATAAATCATATATGGAATGCTGAAACATAAACATTTATCAAACCACAATACATGAGATGGCATATGGAAGAAGGATTCTCTTTATTAACAATAATGGAAAGAGTTCAGATTACAACCCAACGCCTGAGACAAGGACTCCTCTGTAGCCAAAGGATTCTGAGTTCCACTGCTCCAAATACTTTTGTATAAAATCCACCAGCATAACTTTGCTCTCCAAGTGTATATCTAACACCCTCCCCAAGGCCTATATTTATATGGATGAAATAAGGCAGTTTCAAAGGTTGAGGAGGTTGAGACAGTTAAGAAGATTAAGGTAAATGGATTAACTAATCTCAAGTAATCGCATCTTTTATTTTTAAATGTCAAAGATAGGCATCCGCGGGTATCAAGAGTGACAACTCACGTATGATCCACGAGTTTCTATAAAAGAAACCCGCGTATACATACATCCGCAACTTGCAACAACCGACACTCGCATATGATCTGTGAGTTGCATATGTATAGGGTCGCGGATATGTCTTGACATATCTAAAAAGTCAAAGTAAACAGCTGGATGGATGATAAATGTAATTTATAATAAGCCCATATATAGTGTTTTGGGCAATCCTCAATCCATAGATGTCCTTTTGTGTGCCAACATGAGGAATGTCAACACTCGGACGGAGAGGTTCCATTCAGGTGGATAACACCTTGATCAGGTTCTTCTTGTGTAAGGCCTTAGCCTCATCTCCCATTGGAACTGAAACCTCTTCACTGATGTAGGATTCCAATTCATTTTCTTCAAGAACTAGTGATATTGTATACTTCCATGGTTAGATGTTATACAAAATATTTAAATCTTAACTAAGAACCTTAAACAAAAATACAAAATGTTTAGATCTTACCAATTTGAGAAGCTGAAAACTGGATCTAGAGCCGATCTTCTGCAGTGTTGGTTTTTTGGTTTCGGGGAAAATTAGAGTTTGAATTTCTCGGATTTCTACTCAACCAAAAAATTTTATCTTAGTCTCTAAACTTTTATTTTGAGGAGGAGAGTAAACCTATGGTGGGCTCACTCAAAAATTCCAGTTCTGTGAAAATCCCTAATTTCCTAATGTCGTGGTAGGTCAAAAACTGAAAATGCTCAAAATTAGATTCTTCTTTGACAGAAAGATGTGCCCTTCAATGGAGAGTCATCCTAGCCTAATTTTTCTAATGGATTGTGGAGAGAGAACCAAAAAGTAAGAATCCATAGCCTCTATAGCTGCACAGTGTCTTCTTCTCAGGTTAGCTCTGATACCATGTTAGATTTTTATCATTTAAGCAATACGATATTAGGATATTATCTAAGAGAATAAGATGCAAAAAAATAAATCACAAGATACAATAGACACAAACATTTTTGTTAGGGAAACCATAAATGAGAAAACCCCAAAACTTCCTTAGAGATAGAATGAGAACCAATGGCAACAGTAAAACCCAAAGATAAAAATATGATCTCCAAGATTTGTTCTCTCTCTCTCCTATGCGCTATAGCTGGGTGAGTGTGTGTTTCAAAATAGAGAGTCTCTCTCTCTATTTCTACTAGTTTCCAACTTGATAATCACTTACCAGGGCTGACTTCTCTATGAGATTCTAATAACCCTACTGCCCCACAACTACAGGGACTTTGCCCCCTGTTCAACAAGGAGGGTTAACCTCTATGAATTTACATGACTTGATTACATTAATGATTCTCCTAGTATGAAAATTGGGGACCAATGAAATACAATATATGAAATACACAAGTGAATACATTCTGAAGTTACAAATACATCAACATTCATCAAGTCTATTGGAGTACTTAGCTTTATCTACAATAGAGTTTGGATCCACTTATGTGCCCATCGTAACTCTATAGAGACCCTTAGGTATCAATTGAATAACCATTTCTTGATTCGAATCAAATAAAGTGAAGGGGGTAAGAAATATGTCCTTTTCTTCCATTTCTACTTTCGCTAATGGTGAGAAATTTGTTGAAAGTCCTACAAAAAACACTTAATTTTATCTGGAAATTCTCTAAAAAATGAAGCTCAAACACTCAAGATTGATATGGTACTCACTAAAATCCACTTAGATATTATACCATGTGATAATATTGATCCACTTATAAGGAAACAATCATTATTACTGATCACAAGCCCTTATAGTTCACCTCATCCCAGTTGAAGTTACAAAAAACTTGACAACTCAAGTGGATTAATTACCTACAACAATTTTAGTTGGTAATTAAGTATCATAAAGGTAAATCCAATGCCACAGTCGATTGTATTTGTAGATAAACCATTAGTCTAATTTTCATAGTGATGAGTATGTAGGGATATGACAAAAATACTTGGCCTCAATTGTATTTGGTAGACTACAAATTTTATTTAATTTATCGATATCTCCAAACCGACCCAGTTTCCACTACCGACTATTTCCTAAAAGATACCTTACTATACAATCTTGGAAAAATTTGTGTACTGATATGTGAGGACCTATATAAGATAATTTGGGATGCTCACTACAACAAGACTATAAGACACTTTGGAGTAGCAAAGACCCTTTCCATCCTCCAAAAGTATTTTTATTGGCCTTCACTTAAATATGATGTCAACAAGTACTTTTGATCATGTGTGGCTTGTGCCATTTCTCATCCATCGAATCAACGAAAAAGATTTTACACACCTTTAATTGATCCTAGTCGACCATGGGAATCCATTTATATGGACTACTTGATGGTATATCCTACTACCAAACATCAACATGAGGTGATCTTAGTAGTATTTGATAGATTTTCCAAGATGGATTTTCTCATTCCATGTGAGGAGACTACGAAAACACAACACAATCCTTATCTATTCTTCAAACATGTTTGGAAAACTCATGGCCACTTGATGACCATGTTTTCCAACAGAGAGGCTAGATTTGTCAGCATATTTTGGAAGAATATCTAGAATCAATTCAACACAAGACTCCCTTTATCGACTCCTTTCCATACTCATATAGATGGGCACACATAAGTTGTGAATCGCTTGATAGTAGAACTATTATGCATGTACAACCACAAGTATCATCGAAAATGGGATGAAATTCTCCCATATATACAACAAAGTTACAATCCTTCTCAACACAACTCTATGGGAAATAGTCCACTTGAGATATGTTATTAATTTCAACCCTCAGTGCCCATTGAATTGATGAGTTCATTGGCATAGTCAAACAACATCAAATATTTCCATCTCAATATTCATTCGTGCTTGTGTTTGCATCCAGTATTTAATGTGGATGTAATTCAACCATACCATCCACCATTGTTTGAACATAATGACTTGCAGACAATAGAACCCGAATAAATCTATCCAAATGTTTTTGAGCCTCTTCCTTGTGACACTATTGTTGGATGCCACATACAATTTACAAGGAAAAATAAAATTCTCTTATTTCAGGTGGCTAAAGCTGGGAAAATCCTAGCACAAGGAAATTGGTACTCTATTATGGAGCTCCCCAACAAGTTTCCTCACCTATATGAAAAAACAATGGGGAACATTGTTTCTTATGGGAGGAGGAATGATTTACACAGTAGTTGGGATTTTTCTTTGAATCCAATAGATTCAACATAAACTTCAACAATTCAAAACCTCAACACAACCTCGATAGGTTCAACAATTTGACAAACATCGTTGACACCAACGATCGACACGATTATGACATATTTTCTCTTTGTCTTCAGCCGTATATAACAGTTGAAATTCTAAACCGTTCCAACTTCTTGTAACTGAACGTAACATGAAGAAAACCCAAGCATTCTCAACACTCTATATAAGAATGTACATTTTTGTAATATAGAGGTATAAAGTATTGAACATAATATATAATAGTAATTAAACAACAAAGTTTGGTTTGAATTCTTGTATATTTTCTTTCTAAGTGTGGATGTTTATGTGTGTAGTGTATTTCTTGCTTTTATTATTAATAATATGCTTCCACCATAACAATTGTCCTTTCATTCAATTGAAATGTTGTCTCTTTCATGTGCTTGGGCACTCGGATCATATTGTTCTTGGGTTTTTCCATCGTGTGATATTGTCTTAGTGATGAGACTATTCTAAGGAAGTTTGCAGGGTTTCTCCTTTATGGTTTCCTTGAGGAAAATATTTGTGTCTTGTGTCTCTTCTGTATCTTGGATATACTATTGTGACTTTTATTCTTTCGGATAAAGATCCTAGTTGAATTAAATTACAAAAACTAACATGAATCACTAGAAAACGTCGTTTAGGGCGTAAAAACAGCCCAAGACATTTATGACCCAAAAAACTGTAGAAAAAATATTAGGAAACTACCACAATGGAAAATTATTTTGAGCTATTGAAATAGGTGGGTGGCCATCGATATCCATCTGGATCAATATTCCCCCCTTAGGAATTAATGGTCTTGAGTTCGTGAGATCCTGTATCATATATCGAAATGTGTGTTGAGATGAACTCCTCGTGCAATATTTGCTTAAGTGAAGATCCTTGATTTTTTTGACATATTTAGATGGCTATAATTTTTTTTTATGGATGTGTTGGAACTAATTAACAAATTTGTTTCTTTTTTGTCCTTGGTTTGAACCAATATGCATGATTTCTTCTTAGAGGAGCACCTTAAATGCGTGGCCTCATATCATAAAGGTACTTAGATAGATGAGAAAACAATGACTTTGTGTTCTTCTTGTTTCTTCTAAGCAGAGGGACCCTGTATAGAGTGTGTGGAGGTCTCTTTGATCTAATGTTCTTGTTGGAAATGGGTTTGGGGTAAGATATATGCACAGCATCGCAGATGTTACATATGCTCAAAAGACACCATGCGAGTCAAAGATAGCATGCAAGGAGGAAGATAGACTAATTTTGAATATTTGTGTCACTTTTTGTACTTTTGACCATATTTTGCGGATATTGGTCATTAGTTGGTAGAATCAGTTAGGATTTACTTAGAAGTGGACCATGAATGTAAAAGCACAAGCCTATAAACAGAAGCGGAATTGTGAATGTAAAAGAGAGATATATATCTCTTTCTTATGATTATGTTCATCATAGAAAATCCTAGACCGAGGATTGAATTGATGTCCGTATTGGATATGTAATTTATTGCACTGAAGTAATATGAGAAGATGAGGGTTGATATGAAATACCGTTATATTTTTCCTTTTTCTGTCTTTTTTTGTTTCTATAATCCAATGGTTAATATGTGTGACATGGATCTATGATGCAATGTATACTTCTAATGAATGATGTTATATTCTTAGATCTTTTTGTGTGATAGCATCTTTAATTCTGTCATGTGCTATGATGATTTCTGCTATGAAGAATGATGTGATACGTTGAAGATAAATAATGAATGGTTCCCTCAATGATTAAGCAACTGGTCAAATATGATAAATAATTTGATGAATTGTCGATGCCCATAGTCCTCTTCTATTCCATGGAAACTTTGTTCCATCAGCCCTCCCTCGAACATCTCAGGTGAGACTTCATCTACTTCGTGGGTGTTGTCGGACAAGGTAAAACCTATATGGGCCAGTGCTCAAGGAGATCACGGTGAGTTGAGTGTTGAAAAAATGGGAACCCATGTCGACTGGGTTTTGTTGGTTTGGTTTGTGACAAAAAATGGTTCCATTGTCAGGACCTTGTTGTGACTGAGAGGAGGATATGTTTCATCTGATGCGACCAAAGATTCAAGATTTGTTTGATCAAAATCTACGATCATTTGCTGAAACATAAAATCAAAAAATTGGACTGACGACAGAAAAGTGGTTGGTGAGATACATACACAACATTCCACATGAATATTTTTTTGATGAATTTCCTATCATACTGTATGAGTGGTTGGTGCAATTCACTTATAATAAGACCAATTTCCAAGGAGGAGAGCCAACATCTTGGACCCTTGAATTGATCTAGGAGCTACAGTAAACTAAAAACAGAGCATCATGAGCTGTTGAGGTCTGGATGGATAGTCTCCTGGGCAGATATATCATTGAATTTGTAGTCAACACTTCCAAGTCCTATAGCAAAGAAGAAATGGAATTTATCAACGGAAATAGAGGTACGTTCTTGTTTTCTCTCCAATTATTAATTAATATGCTTGTCTATTGAAAAGGTATACTAAATATGCACCTTAGGTAGTAGACTCTGGTGTGTAGAGGCGACGGATATAGTGAAGAAAGGGGGGAATACAAATGGGAAGATAAGGGGTATATGGGTGCAAGTTTCGATGAAACTATGAGGAAATTCAAGGAATAAAGTGGTGTTATGAGCGGAGGAGAAAGGTTTTGATAAGAGAAGAGGCACAGGATAGGGGAAGGTCCTGTTGTGATCAAAATGCAAGACCATGAAGGAAGACCACATGGGATGAAGCGACCCTACAACAACAAAGAGGAAGACCAGACCTAAACTATGCCCATATTCGCAGTAATATCAAACCCCAGCAACAATGTACCCATGCCTCCGTGCACTACTCCAAATTTAGGAAGAAACACAAATTCCATGTAGTAGATCAACATCTGTAGGAAGAAGGCCCAAGATGGAGGGCGACAATATGAAGTTACCTTTATTCCATGGAAATGGGACTGATGATTCTAATAAGTATTGGTTCTTATGTGAGGTAGTATGGACTGTTAGACAAGCCATAGATGAAGACATCAAGAAAGGACAGTTGGTGACTACTCTTCAAGGTCATGTGTTGGATTGGTATATGAATTTTATACAAGTTTCTATAAGGACCCCTACAAAAACATTGGATGAAGTCAGGAGAGGATTGATTGAAGAATTCCGAAAGCCCAAATCTGAAGCACAATATATTACTGAGTTGAAAGAGATTAAGAATTTTCCTAATGAGACTGTTTGGGACTTCGATCAAAGATTTAAGACACTGATGGTGAGAGCCATTTTTTATATGAGCGATGTTCAACACAAAGAATGGTTTATTGCAGCATTGTACCTCATATCCAATAGCCACTAATTTAATGAAATATCATGACATAGAGCGAGGCCCTGGATATCGCAATGAAGTTAGAAGCTTCAACAGTTAGGGAAAATGTAGCTACTATGGACCAAATTCAGGTGCATCTAGAAAAATTGACGCTTCAGTTGCAAGACATTAAGAATGGGAAATGGAGTTGTGAAGACCTTTGGTGCACTCATTGTCGTGCTGATGGGCACACTAAAGATACTTTTTCAAACTTCTGCAATTATCTGCTATCTTGGGCACCAAACCATTTGAGTTGCGACAAAATACTATGGTGTCACATATTTGAAGTATATGGGCATCGACATGAAGAATGTAGCTACATGAAGAAGATGGTGTTGAAGCTAGCCAACCTATATTGTTCATTTTGTTGATCGATGGGGCGTGAAGATAAAGACTATCGTGCATATGATCTCCTTCAGGAAAGGACATATGATTCATACTTTGTGAAGGGGGAATATCATCACAAAATACAGCAACCATAGCTACAACCTCATGTGGTAAAATATCGACCTCAACCGCAGTACACACCACCACTACAGATGCAATTTATCCCAATGCAGTCACCACCATAGTTTGTGCCAAGTCCACAGCTCACACCACAACCATAGTAGAATCATATGGAAATGACTCAGCTACAATGACAGTACATTCAAACAACTCACTATGTTAAGCAATAGCCAAATCCCTTGCCACTGTATATGGCTCAACCGCAGTACCACCACTAAGGAGGATTCTTGTGAATCAACTAATGAACCTGCCAATAAATCAGAATCCACCACTAAACCAGAACCCATTGATGAACCAAGGCCAAGGGTCCATGAATGTGACAATATCAGCAGAACCCATAACAGAGGATGCTAACATTGCCGTTGTCACTTGCGTAGGTGCAACAATCGGAGAGGATGGACCCCTCCCGTAAGTTCGATTAGTTGGGAAGAAGAAGGCGCGATTTGACATTGCGACTAAAAAGGAGACATTCTTTGAAAATCAGGATGCAATCAGAATAAATATTGGTAATCCACATATCTATGAAATTCCTTCTACTTTTGATTATTTGTTGGAGGCAGGATCATCACGGCAGAATGGTACCTTGCAGAAATTCTTCAATAGTTTCATGTCGCTGGCAATAGGTCCTGATGCTCTAGATGAGACTAAAAATTTGTTGCACCACCCAGGTAAAGAGTGATAGGACTTTGTAGTAAACTCTTTACACAAGAAGAGGAAGGGCAAAGAGATGTGCATGAACATTCAGATTGGGGACTATGAAGTAGATTAAGTCATTTTGGATTTGGGATCAGATGTGAATATTCTGACAAAACAAACACAAAAAAAAATGGGGAGGCTAACATTGGGTTAGTCCCCCGTACAAATGTGATTGGATAATTAGGAAAAGGTACAATGGGTCGGACACATTTCGAACCTAGTTGTCGATGTCGAAGGTATGAATACTTATGCCAATTTCTATGTGATTGAAGTTATTAATAGTGGGGGATCCTATCGCAAATTACTAGGGATCGTATGGTCCAATGATAGTGTGGTAGTGATTAACATAAAAAAGAAGATGATGATGTTTGAGAATCAAGACATCAGAATCATCGCTCCTATGGATTCGACAGAAGGATGGAGATATATTGAACCTGTAAAAGATGAAGTTGTCAAGGGGTGGGATCATGCTTACAATATTTCCAAAGATTACATCCAACCACGTGTTGATGGAGAACTAGGGTGGCGTAGCATGAGTTCTACGTTTTTTGATTCTAACGATGCATTGGAAAACTGGCAAAATCACATGCATGAAGTGTCAGTCAAGAAGTGTGTCTTGATCACATAGTCATTGTGCCATGTCCCTACTGAGATTACCGAATCACCAATTTATGAAGTACTACCTGAGTTGTCTTCATTATTCATGGAGTTATAAGAGAAGGTATCAACATCGCAACCATTGTTGGAGTTGGAGCGAGCACTGAAGGATACTGCAATACGCTGGTGGGTAACTCATAAAAATTCAATTACCAAATGGGAGCAGTGTCGATGGTTGATGATAGTTCGCTTCGAAAACACATAAGTATATCACATTGGGAGGTATGATTGGCGTAGTGACCCTATAAGTCACCTAATGGAATGTCAAACCTTGTGGGCATCATGACCAAAGGATGAATAGTTCCATGCCTTTATCCAGACCTTGGATGAAATGTCAAGTTTATGGAATATATTAGCGGATTTGCGCAAAGAAATAACCACTTGGGAGGAGCTAACAATTTACTTTGCTCATATATTTAGCTTCAAAGATGCCAATCCTAATGTCCATAATGCACTCCATATCATCCCCGATGTGGTATGAAAAGTAGTAACGGTTGCATATCCTGCAGATCCACAAGCACATTACCACCTGCAGTCAATGATGGAATGTTACAATGTGTCTGGTGAACCTAAGGATGACAATGAGCTACAAAATATCAATATTTTGGAAACAAAAGGGAGTAGGGATGTTGCAACACCCGATATACCAAATAATCCCATGAGTAAGCCACTGAATATCAGAAAAGTTAACATTGGGATGGAAGAGAACCCAAAGTTTGCAAGTGTTGGGGACTCTTGGTATGAGGAGATTGTGGAAAAAATCATAGACCTCCTACATGAATTTCAAGATCTATTGCTGACCAAATTCTTTGAAATGAAAGGCATACTGGGTGATTTGGGAGAGATGAAGATTCCATTAAAACCAGACGCAAAACCAGTAAGGAAGAGGTTGTATCGATGGAATCCATGATACAAGGAGAGGGTTAAAATTAAGTTGGATAGAATGTTGGATGCTCGAATAATTGATCTAGATGAATAATTGGAATGGATTATTCTGATGGTGGTCCAAGGTAAGAAAATGGGTGAAGTCCAGATCTATGTCAATCTAAGGATGATTCCTGTATGCATGATCCATTTCTGACACCATTCACGGACGAAGTACTTGAGAGAGTAGGAGATCATGAGATGTACTCATTTACAGATGGATTTTTGGGCTACCACCAGATAAGAATTGCAGAAGAATATTGACATAAAACAACATTTGTCACTAAATGGGGTTGTTTCCAATACACAATGATGCCCTTTGGGTTTAAGAACACACTTGCGATATTTTCCCGGGTGGTTGTCACTGCATTCAAGTATTTCGTTTAGAAGTTCTTACAAGTTTATATGGATGATTGGATAGTGTATGGTCTAATCAAGGATCATTTGGAAAACTCACGATTGATGCTTGAAAGGTATCACCAGCATTAGATCACGCTGAACTCTGAGAAGTGTATTTTCTGTGCACCATTTGGGATACTGTTGGGTCACATTGTTTGCAAGCAAGGATTGTTAGTTGACCCAACGAAGATATCGCTCATTTTTAGCTTACCACCACTGATGAATGTCAAGATTATTAGAGGGACACTAGGGCACACTGGATATTATCACAAATTCATCAGAGGATATGCTGTGTTTACTACCCCTATGGAGGAACTATTGAAGAAATATGTTGCATTTGTATGGAGTACTGAATGCCAAGGAATATTTAACACCCTTAAGGCCACGATGGATTCGGTGCCAATCCTTGTGTTCCCGTAGTGGAACAAGGAGTTTCATGTCCATGTCAATGCATCGTTTATTGCTCTAGGAGTAGTGCTTGCGCAGCGAGCAGAAGGAGACCTTGATCGCCTGATTTCTTTCACTAGTCATAAGTTATCATTTGTTGAGAAGAACTATACGACCAGAGATAGGGAAGGTCTAGTGATGGTATATGCACTACAGAAATTTACGAATTACCTTTTAGGAGGTCATTTTAAGATGTTTACTGACCATTCTACTTATAAATATCTAGTCAATAAGCCTGTGTTGGGGGGGGGGGGGGATATGTCACTGGCTACTTCTCTTTCAGGGGTTTGATTTTGAAATAATTATGTAGAAGGGTCACTTGAACTCTATTCTTGATCATTTGTCTAGAATTGAAATGGGCGAGGAGCCCACCAATATTGAAGAATGATTTCTCAATGCCTAGTTATTCAGAGTCAACATGGAACATGACTACTATGCTCACATAATCCAATTTTTGGCAATGAGGGTCACACCAAAGGAATTCTCAACCAGTTAAAAGAAGTAGTTGGTGGTTAAAGATTTTGATTACCCATAAATTGTTGGGAAATTATACAAGCTTGGACCCAATGATATTTTGCATCATTGTGTCCTACCACATGAAGAAGGGAATATCTTAGAGGAAGCTCATGTGGGAATCGTTGGTGTTAGCACCATAAATGAGCCCAAGGTTACGGAAAGGCCCGCCTCCAGGTAGCATCAAAACTGCTTTTGAAGAGAGAACTGACCTTCTACTCTTTTGAGAGCGATCTATCACTAAATGTATGACAATGGCTAGATATATATGTATAAAAATGGAAACTATAAATTGCTTATGAAATTGGTTGAAACAAAATACAACATCATTGGGTGATGGAGTCAAGATATACAATAGAAATAATCAGAACTTCAATGCAAACCTTTTAATCACAAGGGCAAGGTATCCATTTGATTACAGTCATTCATATTTGTCTGGTGAGAAGGAGGAACATGAACAAACCACTAATGTAGAGCATTGCGAGAAATGAATTCTACATTAAATTGGGAAGAAGATTTTGGTGGATACATGAAACAACAAGCAGAACGTCGCGAGTATGAATTCTGAACCGTTATACCCTAAGTCTCATATATGAAAGAAAAATAGAATGGAAAAGGTAAACTAGAACAACATTGAAATAAGAAATAAATAACAGAATATAAGTGCAAACAACACAGGAATCCTTGTGTGAAAAAATTTCCGATCTTGGATCTGTGATTATATTAAAACTTTCTTGAAAAACATACGCAGCAAAAGATTACAATGGCTTCAACCCTTTTCTCCTTCTTCGGGAGGTATATTTATAGCTATTTGGATTATCTAAGCCGACATTCAGGAATCAAAATTTGTTACAATTAGAAGGACATCCTCTAACAAACTCTAGACATGGCCTGCACACCACGATTCAAATAAGACAAAAAAATAAAATGCGGACTACTAGAAAAATAGGCTTAAAGCCCCTCCTGCATATCCCAAATGGTGATATCTGTGAAAAATTGAAAGAGGTTTTTGTAGTTGGCCATTTCAAAATAAAACCCCTATCTTATTTTCCTCTAATTCATCTCGAGCTCCTTAGGATCATACTTTGAAACTGATGACTCAGACAGTAAAACTGTAAATTTTTGGAAAAATACCCTGTGAAGATATTTTAAATTCTCTCAACCTGTGATACCTATATAAAATATGAAGGAGTTTTTGTATATAGGCATGTTATGAAGAAAAAACTCTCTTAGTTTCCTGAAATTCAACTCCATTCGGCTGAAAGAGTTCTTTGAATGTGATGTCTGAAACAGTCCTTTGGAAACCCTAAAACATAGCTTGTAAAAATCACTTTGTTTCTCCTAAACCATATGACCTGGGTAAAAACTGAGAGAGGTTGTTGAACATGATCCTGTTCTCAAGAGAAACCTCATTCAATTTTGGAAAATTCTTTCTGGTTTTCTGGAAACAATTGATTGAAATAATTGACTAAAACAACCATTTTCCATAAAAAACAACCATGCTCTACTGCTTTAATTCAAATACTGTGTTTGTGTGGATGTTCTTAATACTAAATCCATAATTTGTAGATTTAAATTTCTGGAATTTCTGCACCATTCTAAACTATAGTGTAAGCTTCATTGGCTTGACCGTTTACAGTATAAAATTCCTTTCCATCCATGCAATTTTAAACAAGCAATACTTCTCCCAAGCAAAAACATTTTTTACACTATTGATTTGTTGGGCAAGTTGATGCTACAACAAAAAGTGTTTCAACTTGATCCCAATACAAAATTTCACTGACTAAAAAGTTCACTTACCTCATGCAAGTTCACAACGAGAAATGATTGTACACCATGGATTTTCCTCACCTTCCAATCTGACCGTCAAAACCTATCTACCATTTAACATCATTTCACAAATTGGAAAATTTAATTTCTCCATTCAACTTCACAATAAAAAATTTATTTGAGCAGTCGGATGAAATGTACTTTTATCTATATCGTTGATCTTCGTGACCTCTACCCCTCTTTCACGATTTGAAGTCGTGGCTTCACCCACACAAGTATGGCATGCAAAATTGATCGAGGCCATAGATATGACTTAGATCTCATCTCGACTGTAGAATATTTCCAACCTTTAACACATTTCATAATCTGGAAAGGAGGCTTTGGTTGAGCGTTTCCGCTCTCGTGAAATGGTTTGGAGCCATTCATCCACCTCCAATCAATCTTAGCCTTCGAATTCAAGTCCCACTCAATGCCTTCAGCACACCTACCATTTTATTTTTTGAAGGGGTGTTCACATGAAGTTCGAGGGAATGGGACCCTCTTCGAACTCTTATCAAGCTCTTAGATAAACTGTTAAAAATGGTTTTAACAACTGGCTCCATGAGGGATGCTATCCTCCCAGTGAGGTAGCAAAGAACTCCCGTAGACCAAGTGCCGAAACCATTGGGCTGCTCCCAATTTTCTCTGAAATACTCAACTTGTTCTGTACTAAACCATCAACTAAAACCATCCTACAAAAAAATCTCACTCTTTCAACTTGTCACCTGTCCACCTTCTGAAAACTAAAGACAACTGTAACTGCACATCTAAACTTTAAAACTGAAACTGAAAACGAATTGAAAACTATTGAATGCAATGCTCACCATGTATATCTTATTCATATTCACTTACCTACCCTACTTACTAAGCATCAATGCTCAATCAAGTAACTTCTGACTTCCAATGAAGCCACTCAAGAAAATGATCCCATAAACCAACTTTCTCTTCATGCTTGATAAAAAACACAGATGACAGACTTAATGGCACAAAGTTATAATAAAACAATTGATCTTTACAGTAGAGATATAACCAGCCATTACCACTACCAAGATTCTCCATGTACTCTGCCACTGGATCATAAAAAACATGATAGCCTTAAAAAAATTCTGTCATTTGCTTACCATGAGAAGGCTATCCCAATTGTAAATTCCCTTGCACACAGTCAAACTGATCTTCAAAAGAACCATGCAATGAAAACACGTGACAATTTCCAGGAAAGACATCCACAACTTCATCTAAAATTTCTGATTTTACAACTTCATTCTTTTCATGCATTTCAAAAGAAATACCACTCCGTTCCTCAACATGATCAAGCAAACTGACTTCTTTTCGACAAAAAATTTCTGAATTTGAGAACCCCTATCTTCTTCTTCGTTATTCAATTCTTCATTGCATACTGCTGGTTTTTCTAAAGGCTGGGATTGATTGAATAACTACCCTTCTTGCTCATCATCCATTCCAAGGAAATTTATACATTCACCTACAATATCAAATTTCTATTTATGATAAGAAACTTTAAGTCCCTTTTTTAACCACTCAAATGAAGGAAAACACAACGGCAAACAATCACTTTCAACATGTTGAGTTTCCACTATGTTTTCATACTTTTGATCTTGGATTGCAATGAAATTTTCTTCACTAACAGAAATTATGGCAGGCTGATTGCATTCTTTAGAAAACAAATCAGTACACTCGTCTCCTTTCAAATCACTAGGCTGATCATCTTCTTCAAGAAAAGAGAGATTTATATACTTGTGTAAATCTTTAGGTGAAATATGAATTTGATCAACATGTAGAGGTCTTTCTTCAACCACTATTTCAAAATCTGATTTCTCTTTACTTGCATTTTCAGAAAATGAACATGTGGATGGACTATAAGACTGAAATTTTCCAGAATTATCATCTTCTGTGTAATCAATCACACAAGGACTGTAACTTTCAAGAGATTGCTGCTGCGAAAATGAATTTTCTGAATGTGAAGGGGAGGCCTCTTCTTGTAACAAAAATTCAGAAGTTGAATAACATGAGGAAGGATTTGATTAACAGTCCCAACATCTCTCTTGGTCACACAGATAATGGCAAGAATTCTGCAAATCATCAACAGTTTCAAGAAGAGAGATATAACTGGTTGAAACAGAGCTTTGTTCTATGTCAACTTCAGCCACGGAAGACAATACTAACTGCTGGGAGTTTTCTTGAATATCATGACAATTGGCTTGTCTTTCTTTTTGAGATGAATATTCATGTAATATATCTAAAACCTCTTCATCCAAATACTGATCATAACCACACTCATCTTTCACATTTTCAATGAACTCTCTACCGTGTGTGCAACAATCTTGAAGTAACAACAAAGAAGAATAATGCCTTTTGAAATGTTCATGAAATATGGTATGAAAGTCTTTAAGGGAGGATAAACTCCCTACTGGAAATCCCTCATACCAAGACCTTGCATATCCTTCTAAACTAAACATGAATAGTTTCATTAAATAATCTTCATGCCATCCCACTCCCAGCTTGTGCATATGCTTATGAAATCTAAATAAATGGATGGCAGCATCATCACCCTTTTCATAATTGAATATTGGAAGATGCATTTGCCAATTTACCAGAGGAATTTTATTGGAATAATGAGGAATGGTATCAAGATTCATAGAAGAATACCTTGTAGCCCGAGAAGTCATCTTGATGGTAGAGAAACTGAATCGGCTCCTCAAACTTTGCAACCCTGTTGGATAGTGGAGCTGCCATAGAACATTATGAAGAATGGATCCTTCACAAATGGAGTCGCCAAGTGAAAAGAGACATGAACTTCTTAATGTATGACCATTTTTCACCATCAAAAGTCATATCTAAACCCTTCATTAAAATCCATGGAAGATTTGAGACCTCTCCCCGTATTTGTCTTTCTGACCACCGGTCTCCCTAGTGGAATCACCTTCCAAAATATTTCAATGGAGTCTCCAGGGAAAATGATACAACCTTCTTTACATGTAAGAATCTCTGTTTTCCCACAGAAACTCTTTATCCTTTCAATTTTTGTCATTCTTCCCAGGGATGATATTCAATCTTGTCCCCGACAACGGCGCCAATTTGTTATCACCGGAAATGAGCCCAAGGTTGCGGAAAGGCCCGCTTTCGGGTAATAGCAAAACCACTTTTGAAGAGAGAAATGACCTTCTACTCTTCTGAGAGGGATCTCTCACTAAATGTATGACAATGGACATATATATATGTATACAAATGGAAACTATAAATCGCTTATGAAATTGGTTGAAACAAAATACAACATCATTGGGTGATGGAGTCAAGATATACAACAAAAATAATCAGAACTTCAATGCAAACTTTTTCATCACAAGGGAAAGGTATCCATTCGATTACAGTCATTCATATTTTTCTGGTGAGAAGGAGGAACATGAACAAAACACTAATGCAGAGCATTGTGAGAAATGAATTATACATTAACTTGGGAAGAAGCTTTTGGTGGATACCTGAAATAACAAACGGAGCGTAGCGAGTACGAATTCTGAACCGTTATACCCTAAGTTTCATATATGAAAGAAAAAAAAAATGGAAAAGGTAAAATAGAACAAAATTCACATAAGAAATTAATAGCAGACTATAAGTGCAAACAACACAGGAATCCTTGTGTGAAAAAACGTCAATCTCGGCTCTGCGATTGTATTAAAACTTTCTTGAAAAACATACACAGCAAAATATTACAATGGTTTCAACCCTTTTCTCCCTCTTCAAGAGGTATATTTATATCTATTTGGATTCCCTAAATCGACATTCAAGAATCAAAATTCGTTACAATCAGAAGGACATCCCGTAACAAACTCCGGACGTGGCCTACACACCACGATTCACATAAGACAAAAAAATAAAATGCGGACTACTAGAAAAACAGGCTTAAATCCCCTCCTGCATATCCTATATGGTGATAGCTGTGCAAAAACTGAAAGAGTGTTTTGTAGTTGGCCATGTTTCCAACAAAACCCCTGTCTTCTTTTCCTCTGATTCATCTCAAGCTCCTCAGGATCAGACTTTGAAACTGATGACTTAGACAGTAAAACTGTAAATTTCTAGAAAAATACCCTCTGAAGATATTTTAAATTCTCTCAACCTATGATACTTGTGTAAAATATGAAGGGGTTTTTGTATATAGGCATGTTATGAATAAAAACCTCTCTCAGTTTCCTGAAATTCAACTCCATTCAGCTGAAACAATTCTTTGAATGTGATGTCTGAAACAGTCCTTTGGAAACCCTAAAACATAGCCTGTAAAAATCACTTTGTTTCTCCTAAACCATATGACTTGGGTAAAAACTGAGAGAGTTTGTTGAACATGATCCTGTTCTCAAGAGAAACCTCATTCAATTTTGGAAAATTCTTTCTGGTTTTCCAGAAACAATTTATTGAAATAACTGACTAAAACAACCATTTTCCGTAAAAAACAACCATGCTCTACTGCTTTAGTTCAGATACTGTGTTTGTGTGGATTTTATTAATGCCAAATCCCTCATTTGTAGATTTAAATTGTTGGAATTTCTACACCATTATAAACTATAGTGTAAGCTTCATTGGCTTGACTGCTTACAGTATAAAATTCCTTTCCATCCATGCAATTCTAAACAAGCAATACTTCTCCCAAGCAAAAACATTTTTTACACTAATGATTTATTGGGCGAGTTGATGCTACGACAACAAGTGTTTCAACTTGATCCCAATTCAAAATTTTGCTGACTAAAAAGTTCACTTACCTCATGAAATTTCATAACGCGAAATGATCGTACACCATGGATTTTCCTCACCTTCCAATCTGATTGTCAAAACCTATCTACCATTTAACATAATTTCGCAAATTGGAAAATTTAATTTCTCGCTGCAACTTCACAATGCGAAATTCATTTGAGCCATCAGATGAAATGTGCTTTTATCTGGATCATTGATCTTCATGACCTCTACCCCTCTTTCGTGATTTGAAGTCGTGGCTTCACCCACACAAGTATGGCATGCGAAATTGATCGAGGCTGTAGATTTGACTTAGATCTCATCTCGACCGTAGAATATTTTCGACCTTTAACACATTTTGCAATATAGAAAGGAGGCTTTGGTTGAGCATGTCCACTTGCATGAAATGGTTTGGATCCATTGATCCACCTCTGATCAATCTCATCCTTCGGCTTCAAGTCCCACTCAATGCCTTCAACACACTTGTCGTTTTCTTCTTTGAAGGGGTGTTCACATGAAGTTCGAGGGAATGGGAACCTCATCGAACTCCTGTCAAGCTCTTAGATCAACTATTTAAAATGGAGTGTTAACAGTTGGGGCATATTATGGGGGCATGCAACTGCAAGGAAGGTGCTTCGCACAGTGATTTGGTGGCCCACATTGCACAACGATGCGACAGATTATGTGCAGACCTGCGATGTCTATCAACGCACTAGAAAACCATCAAGATGAGATGCCTCTAGTACCACAGGTAACCTTGCAACCTTTTGATAAATGGGATTTCAATTTCGTGGCTCCAATAAACCCACCTAGGAAGAGAACATGAGCACATTACATAATCAGAGCAACAGACTACTTGACAAGGTGGGCGGAGGCTGCAACAGACTGCACTGCTGTGACAATAACAAAATTCCTATTTGATAATATTGTGACATGGTTTGGATGACCACAGATATTGATGAGTGACCATGGTAGTCATTTCATCAATTGCATAATAAGCACACTAACAAAATAATTGCATATACAACATAAGAAAAGTACCCCATATCATTCGTAAGCCAATGGAGCAATAAAAGCCTTCAACAAGATATTGAAGCATGCGCTTAGAAAGGTATGTAATGCTAACCAAGATGATTGGGATTTAAATATTCTAGCCATACTGTGGGAATATCACACCACTTGTAAATGATTAATGGGACAAATACCATTTAAATTGGTATATGGGAAAGAGGAAGTCATGCCTATGGAGTACATTTTTTCCACTCTACAGATTGCACTAGAAACATACATGGATGAAGAAGTAGCATTAGAGGAGCACTTAGCACAGTTAATATAGCTTGAATAAGACCTCTTTATCGCATGGTTCCATTAGCGCATCGAGAAGGATCAGAAAAAGTATTGGCATGATCGCCACATAAAGAAAAAACAGTCATAGCAAGGAGATTTGGTGTTTTTATATGCCAGCCAGTTCTTGAATCATCCAGGTAAGTTATAAATGTACTATTTAGGTCCATATCTTTTTAATTCTATTACTTCTGGGGGGGAAGTTCAACTACAAAAATTAGATGGAGCGATGCTCCCAAAATTGGTGAATGGTAGCTGACTGAAGCCCTAGAATCGCATAGTGCTTAAGCAATTGTGCACTTAAAAAAAAAAAAAAAAAAATAATATATATATATATATATATAAAGGAAGGATGGGGTAGGAAATGAGGGCATACCAGGAGGAAGTGGTTGCATAAGCGTAGGATTCAATATCATAGTTAGGAATATTTGTTGCGCCAGCTAGAGGGTCGTGAAGTAGTCAAATCAGCAATAAATGAAGCACAGTTAAGATAGTTAACCGACGAAGCTTGTTGAAGTGATGCGTATTGATGGAAAATACAACCGTTGGGTTGACAGAATCGACGATGGATTCGGGTAGATATTACATGATTTGGTCATGATGGACACGGTCATTTGGTAATGATGCTACAAGAAGGTGGCCGATGTAGGTTAGAAGCACCACTATGCTAAGTCAAGTTGCAAAGAGTGTTGACGAAAAATTGAGTTTGAAAACTGTTGAGTGAATTGTGTGAGCTGTAAATTGAAGGAGAGAGTGCATCATGACTGTGAGGAAGTGTTGCAGGATGCAGAGTAACCTCAATGTGGTTGAGATTTCTTGTGAGAGGGAATCACAAATTCGATCGATTACGATTTTTTTAAGAAGTTTCCAGCATGCAGGAAATATCATCATCTATCGCGATGAAGAAGTGGCAGGGGAAGAAACTAAGTTCCCCAACACCGACAAAGAGACATACATGAACATTGATGAGGGAACAGGAAGATGTAGCCACCTAGATGGGGCCATCTAGCTATGGGGTTGTATAATCAGTATTTCACATCGGGGTCTCTGTTAAGGACATTACACACTACATCACTCCAACCTGACCTAGTGCGAAGCCTTGACGACTCACCAAGGACTTGAAGTATCAACCAAAGATGCCACTGTTTCCAAAAGGGATGGTGTGTAACATAGATATTGCCTCAGCCTTGATGAATATGAAGTATGAGGACCACGACCTAATGGAATTAGAAGACATCACAAATGAGCCCTATGAGTTGTTACCTTCAGTCGTAGGAGGGCCCATAGTGTGTATCCCATAGCCTTGGGTGCAAGAATTAGATAAATCCTAGCTACCAGAAGTCACTAACATGCCACACTTTGGGCGGCTGAATGAGGAAAATTCCCATGTCAAGCAGATTTTGTCCTTCTTTCATTGAGGGATGGTGTGGTTGGAGATGCCAGTTTTAATCATGGAAAAATTTATTTCATAGATTACAGGTTTTCCAAAGGATGGGATAGACCCATCGCATTATTTCAGAGGAAAAGATAATGATAAGTGGCTCGCTGCAAGTTTAAAAGAGAGGTTCAACTTGCAGCATGATAGGATGGCCTATCGGGTAGACAGTATCAATGAACGCGTAGTCCGAATTGGGGAACATATTCTCTCCAACAATATTGTAAGAAAGAATCACCCCATCTAGTGCACTTTAGGGGTAATTGTGTGTTCACAACAATGTGCAAAAGGGGTACAAATGAACTGGTCCCTCTTTTTGTTAAACCAATTGACAGAGGATGTAGTAGTAGTTCAAGACAAAGAGTGGCCTTTCACATATAGCTATCTATTGATCCTCATCGCATTAGTTGTTTGGATGGAGCCAGAGGACTACCAAAGGATGGATGTTGAAGTTGTTAAGGTGTGAAAAGGTGCATGCGATCAAAACTTGTGGTGGGTCGAGGAGCCTAGCAGGAAAGAGGATTGCACAATCCAATTTTGGGTATACTGGGAAGTGCTACATGAGATAGTTGTCAAAGTTCCTTGACTAAAAAATGAGGTTGAGGCCAAATATCGGAGGATTTCTTATTTCTCCATAGGACCGCATACCATTCATGTACAAGGTTGTCGCAACCTGGATAAATAGTTGTTACCAATGTATTATAAGGTGACAAATGAGGAATTAGAGGCAGCAATTGATCACTGGCCTACAGCATGGTGGGATCCGAATAGTGCCAGAGAGGTATCAGTAAGACCACCAGAATATGCACCGAATGATCTAGTATGAAGAGCTGACCAGCAGAGTCACCATGACTCAGATGGTGAATCATAGATAGATACTCCTATTGACCCAGAGGCAGAACGCACTCTTAAGGAGATAAGGACTAAGAGGAGAATGGAGCAGGATGCGAGAAGTAGTACCGGATCCATGATGGAGGAATAACTATAATGAATTATAAAGGCCATCACCAACTCATATGACACTGTAGTGAAGGAAATGAGGAAGTCATCCCAGGAAGGCTTTGCTGAGGTATTCACCAAGTTAGATTGCATATACAATTTTGTTTCATGAAGAGCACCAGAGAGTGTCGCTGTGTAGGACACAACATTAATTAGCATCAAGCTACAGGTTAGGAATGTTTAGATTCCCCCTAGTACGATTGACACTGGATAAGAGGGCATGAATTCCTCACTACAAAAAATGCAGAATGTTGCACTAGACATCAATAATTTGTCAACTTAGACATTAGTACAAATGTAGTGAGTCACTAACTAGGAGCTTGTTGATCGTCAGAAGGATATCAGTGACTAGTACTTGTGGTCACAAGCAGAAGAGGAGGAAATGCGAAAAGCGGTGGAGGAACTGCGCAATGCACAAGAAGTATTGAAGGCTTCCAAAGAGCAGGAAATTGTGGTGCTAAAGCAGGCACAAGAGGAGCTCAAGGTGAAGATGGTGGAAGAAATAACAAATCTGAAGAAAGAGATAGGATGCCTTGTTATGGAAAAGGAACAACTTTTTTCTAGTCACAGTGAAGTGGAAGAGGCCGTTACGGAGTCCTGTCAGTACATCCCTGAAAGCACCATAGATTTGGATCTTGTAGAAAATAAAAAATAACTCAGGACAGTTATCACATAGCTGCAACAAGATAACTCCCATCTTAACGATCTGGTCTACCCAGATACACCACCAGAGTAGGTCGTGAAACATAAGAGTGCCATTGAGGATATTGTGACATAGTTCAAAGAAATGGAGCAGGACGCCAAGAAGATTGTTGAGGCGACGACACAATTTTGGGGTAGTTTCATTTGAGATGAATAGTTAGAGAAACTGACAAAGCAATTATAGGAGGCTAGGGGACAATTGGAAAAATTGAAGAAGGAACTACGGAATATGCCACTAATTTTTTATATTACATGGTCTATGGAGCTAAGGGACCTATAGAAATGAGTTGGCAAGGCGTAGGAGTGGCAGCAAAAGGCAATGAACAGCTCAACAAGTTCTAATAAATTGGTGCTTAGTTGTCGCTAAAATAATTCGATGCACTACAGATTGCACATGAGGGAAAGAAAGAAGTGAATGCAAAATTGGTAGAACATCCAATAAAGCAATATTTGCTTGGAAGCTAGGAACTTGCTGAAAAATTCAAAACACAGGTTGTCGAGATCACACAGAAGTATGAATATTTCAAGATCAAAACGAGTGAATACACTATGTCCAATTGACGTGGCTCAAGGGTGAGCCACAAGATTGTGTTGGGAGCCTATTGGCAAGGGGTTTTGGGTAAGATAGTTGCACAGCATTGTGGATGATGTGCAAGCTCAGAAGACACCACGCAAGGAAAATATAGAGCACAAGGAGGAAGATAAACTACTTTTGAATATTTTGTGTCACTTTTTGTACTTTTGACCATATTTTGTGGATATTGTTCATTAGTTTGTAAAATCAATTAGGATTTAGTTAGAAGTGGACCATGAATGTAAAGGCGCAAGCCTATAAATAGACGAAGAATTGTGAATCTAAAAGAGAGATATATATATCTTTCTTACAATTATGTTTGTCATAGAGAATCCTAGACTGAGGATTGAATACTTGTCTCTATTGGATCTATAATTGATTGTGCTGAAGCAATATGAGAAGACGAGGGTTGATCTGAAATACTGTTATCTTTTTCCTTTTTCTATCTTTTTTTGTTTCTGCAATCAAATGGTGAATATGTGCGACATGGATTTATGATGCAATTTTTACCGCTTATGAATGATGTTAGCTTCTTAGATATGTTCCTGTGATAACATGTTTAATTCTGTTATGCAATGTGATGATTTATGCTATGAATGAATGATGTGATCTATTAAAAAGCAATGATGAATGGCACCTTGAATGATTAAGTAACTAGTCATATCTGATCAAAAAGTCGATGAATTTTGGATTCCCATAGACCTCTTCTATTCTGTGGAAACTTGGTTCCGCCAGACCTCCCTCGGAAATCTCAGGTGAGACTTCATCCGCTTCACAGGTATTGCCGAACAGGGTAAAACCTATTTGGGTCAGTGCTTAGGGAGATCACAGTGAGCTGAGTTTTGATAGAGTGGGAACCCTTTTCAACTGGGTTTTGTTGGTTGGGTTTGTGGTAACATTTCTTATTAAGAGGAAATCATGAAGAGGGAGAGTTTCCCAGTGTGGGATATTACCTTCTTGCCTTATGAGATTGTGGCAAGTGCAACTGTCTCTGGTCTCTGATAGAGTTGTCCTTCCAAAGTGACAATGACACTATGAGGTCATGATTCATATATCACATGACTCTTCCACATTTATGGATGTCCTAAAAGAACACTAAATACTTCAAGTTCAGAAACATCACAAGGTACCACATCTTTGAACGACCGGATGTCGTATGGTAGGAGACAATTATAACTAACACGAATACCTCGTCCTTGGATTACTGAACCGATGTTGTATGGTTGTGGGTGTGGTGTTGTCAAAATATCCAATCCCATGATGAATTCTATTGAGATTAGGTTCTTTTGGCTACCGCAATGAACAAGAAAATATAAGGGGATTCCCTTCATCCAAATCTATGAGTGGAAGATAAATTACTATACCTCTGACTCTTCACACTCCTATGGTTGAATCTGTGTCGTAGAAACATTGACACTCAGTTCTACATCACTGATCAACTTCCCTTGGTATTTTTCTATGACATTGGGTTCTGAATTGGAATCAAGATCTGATTATGAAGCTTTGGTCTCAACCACCAATTACTACTTTGAGAGGCATTCATCAGTGTTGTTCTAGGGGATTTTGTAGAACTTGCACCATTTCTTGATGTCCTTCTTTATCTTTCGATTACCCTCATTTTATTCTGAACGGAACTCGTTGTCCTTTCCTTGTCTTATTTTATACAGTCTAGGGTTTCCCTTTTATTGTAAAGGAAAGTATCCTGTGGCTAGGGTTTAAGAGGCCATCAACATACTGGGGTTGAAAGAGAGATGCACAATGTTCAACAAGCATATATAAGCAAGATCAGAGATGAGAAAGGTCTGCACCTGATAAACTGAAGGCTGGTCCAAGCTTTCTCTTCAATCCTCTTCTTGCTCCTCTCGCTCCAAGAGACCTGCAAAACAAGTTATACCTTCCTCAAACCATTATGACCGCATATAAAACAATGATAATCAAATAAACATGAAACAATGATTCGAATAACATCATCATATGATCATAAACAGGGATTCAATCACACATTGAATAATGATTTGGGAAGAAGAAGGACATCACATATTTATTAATCGTGAAAACAAGTACAAGTATACCTTCTCTTCAAGTTTGGCACCTCACGAAACCTTGATTTGGTTCTGCTGCTTCTCTTCTCCAAAGAACTCAGCCTCCAAGCTCTGCAACATAAGGGGAAGACCTCTAGGGCAAAGGTGTGGGCAAAGAGAGTTCCAATTCCTCCAGCATAACAATGCATAAATTCCAAGTCCCATTCATGGCCTTTCCTACCTCTATTTATATGGGTGAAATAAGGTAGTTTCACAGGTTGAAGAGGTTACAGCAGTTAAATAAATTAAGTTAAATGACTTAACTAATCTCTAATTAACGCGTGTTCTTATGTTTAAATGCTAAGAGGTACATTCGCGGGTATGTAGTAGAGAAACCCGCGGATGATTCGCGACTATGTATAAGGGAAACCCGCGAATACATGGATTCACGACTTGCTACAAAGGAGACTCGCGAATGACTCGCGAGTTGTATAGAAGGATAGTCGCGAATACATCCTAACATGGCAAAAAATGGCAAAGTAACTAGCTGGATAGAGGCAGAATGTATTTCATAATAAGCCAAGCTATAGTGTTCTTGGCAAACCTCAATCCATAGATGTCCTTTTGTGTTCCAACATGAGAAATGTTAGCACTCGGACGGAGAGGTGCCATTCTGGTGTATAACAGATGCTCCTTAATGTGTGAGGTTAGAGGGGAAGACGATAGCCGAAATACATTATAAAGGAAACAACTGAGTATGGAGAGAGCAGAGAATCCAAGATCAAAAGGATCGAGTGAAGGTACCTGAAAGAGAGATAAATGTCAGAAAAACTGATCTCTGGGACATACACATCCATATACAAAAAATCGTCATAAAGATAGGCAGGTCCAACATATGTATAACTGATGAAACTATAATGGTCGCTCAATATACAAAAAGGCGCCATATAAAATCTAAAGGAGCCATGGCCACAAATGAACAAGGTGGATCCATGCTCAACAATCGATCATAGCCACAAAAATACAAGGTGGATCTATGTCTCAGCAAAATGTCATATAAAATATAACAAGGTCTTGCGCAACTTGGGAAATAGCAAAAGAAAACAATGCTACTATCGGCCCCAAGGTCTTCAATCCAAACCGCCCAAAAAAGGTACGAATCCTAACCATGCGAAATAAAGGAGCTGAAGTCAAACATGGAGGAAACCGTTTGATTACCGGTGAATAATGAAAACCGTTAACAAATGCGAGGGAAACCACCATTAATGAAAATGATTCCCAAGGTACTTAGTACATTCTAACAAGTGTGATTACAAGGAATTGAAGTTGAACACTTGAAGAATCCATCGAGTATGATATATTAAGGTATTCCCACTACCCAATAGCAAGGGAAATTGCCATTGATGACAACAATCCCCAAGGTACTGTCATAAAACTCGAAATATTATCCCCAGAGCAAGATGTGTTGCAGTTGATAGGAAGAGATCCGTTGGATGGAAGGCATCAAGGAATCCTTCATCATCCAACACAAGGTAAGTCAATGACTAATTGGATTTGGAATTGATATTGAATTTCACGACAAGGAATGCCGAAGACATGATGTAATGAACTGATACCATGGAATGGCCAACACAAAAGGTCAAGGCAACTGTAGAATGGCCGACAAAGGTTTAATCCTTGAACAGTGAGCATGACACAAAAGTGACTTAGGCATCTTTTGACACAAAAGGACCAACGAAACAAATCTACAATGTAGGAGACATTGACAGATTCCCCATATAATTGGAAAAGAGACCAACTGGAGGAGTAAGAAAACTCTGAATCAGGATAAGGTCAAAAGACTAGGACCCAACTGGTGATAGACTCAAAACTAGTTCTTTGTTTGAGGAAACAAGACTTGCTTCCATGATGTAAAAAGACATGGAAATAAACCTTCCCCTTCCCTTCTTTCTTGTAAAGGTTTAACGAGTCCAATAAAGCAAAATTGGGACCATCTTCATTTTTGGCAAGCTTGAAGAAAAGAAAGAAGAATGCTTGATAAGGCACTGATTCATGGATTTTACGAGCCCGAACTAGTACATGCTCGACGGTGTTTTCATAGTTTAGAGAGTCTGAAAAATCCAAAGAAGACTCCAGGGGGGTCCCTTTTCGTACAATTTAGTCTCCTAAGGACAAAAAAGTATAAAACAAACCAAACAAGAACTCTCTTAACTTCCGAAGAAGAAAAGGCACACCTTTTTTGTATTTAGTCAGGAAGGTCCGAAAAAGGTTAAATTACCACCTACCCAACGCTCCTTCAAAAGCAGCATATAGCCTAAGTTTTACGAGTGTGAAGGAAGGCAATATCACTCAGAAAGATCCATTTGATTACGATAAATGGAGCTTACAACAATAAACTCGATGCTTTTTTCTTTAGGGTTTAATGAGCATGACAAAGACATAAAGTACACTCGGAATCTTTTTCATGTTTTGGTCTAGAGCACGAAAAAGAGAAAACTAAGCTCATACAGGGGGTTCCTTTTTCATAAGTTTAGTCCCTCAGGTCTGGAAAAGAGATAAACCTATGCCTAAGAATACTCTTCTCAATTCTGAAGAAAGGAGAGTGATCCTTTCCCGTATTATTCCACATGGTCCGAGAAAGGGATAACCTACCACCAATGTGGATGCCCATTCACATATTCTTAACGATCCTGAATGGACAAGTTTACTTGGCAGTCAAGTCTATTTTGAGGAGTCAGAATTGGGCCTAAAGAAACTCAAAATATTTCCTGTGAAGTTTTAACGAGTCTGAAAAAGTCAACTCGTGGCCTCCTTACTGTTTTTAATGAGCTCGAAGGAGAGCAGGAAGAATACTTTAAATGCGAGGAGACGAGTGTCATAGACAGGCGGAACTAGTTCCAAGCGCAAGGAACAAACCCATTCATAATGTAAGGAAAGTGAGCAAGATAAGGACACTCGGAGAATGTCTCCTCAAGGTATAGGGTGTCAAGTTGCAAAGGCAAAATGATACAAGGCTTAGCGATGATGAGAACAAAGATGGGGGCTTATACAACGAGCTAAAAGCATGGAAGCCGGCATCAGGCTCAAAAGTGCGAGCAGGATACATGCAAATGCAATTACAACTTGAAGCACAAGGTGAGGCCAGTAAAAAGTTGTGAATCCAACTAAGAATCCTGTCTCCAAGAAACAACAACATCAGAATCGTATTCAGAAGAAAAGATCCAATGTGGGTCACTTTGGTAGAAACACATGTGACTTTGCTATCTTCTATAAAAGGGAAAGTCAAGGTAGAATCAATTGAAGAATATTCTATATAACCAAGGATCGAGGATTTATAATCAGTAAGATCAACCTCATAAGGACAACAAAAATCAGCAAGGGAGATAGAGTCTATAGGAACAAACTCAATATCCAAGGAGTTGAAAAATTCATAAGAAAAATCAAACTCATCAGGATCACTGACTTGCTGTTCAAAGAAAGAGTCAAGAGACTCAACAAGACCAACATAAGAAGAAAGGTCAGGCTTACTAGGCAAATCATGGTTAGACTTAGTCACAACTGAACCAACATCCAAAAGAAGGTCAGACTGTATCAAAGACTCTAGGAAGACTTCATCCAAAGGAAGGAGATCATCCGAGATAGGACACATGTCTAAACTTTCAAATGGATCAACAAAGTGGATATTAGGCCCCACAGTCTGTATAGGACGACTCACCTGATCAACTACTGGGACCAAGTCCCAAGCAGGTAAGCATGAAAATAGAGGTTGCTTCTCAGTAGCAATTGAACATAAAGGAGAAGAGGCCACATAGTTCACCTGTGGTGGGGTGGTGTCTACAGAAACACTAGGAATCAATAAAGGAAAGACCTAGTCTCTAGTCGGGTCAGGAGAAGGATCAAGAAAATCCAACTAATCGATAGTGACAATTTCTTCGCCATGATTAAAGTACATCACACGAAAGAATGTTGACACCACAGCTTGCATGGCATAGACATAATCACATCCAAGGAGCATATTAAAATCCAAGGGGTCTTCTATTACTATGAAGTCAACTAAGACAGTCTTCCCACCCAAAGTAACAGGTGTTTGAGCAAGAATTCCCAAGGCTATACAAGTTCTTCTATCAAATGCCAGTAACTGACTAGCAGTCGACACAAGGCTGGGAGATCCCATGCCTCACCAAGCATGAGCAGAAAAAATACTAACTGAGGCTCCTTCATCAACAATACAACGAGCAATCGTATATGGTTCAACTTTGACCTTTATCTGGAAAGGTGCAACAGAAGGAAGGTGCGGCTCAACTAGGCTATCCCAATCAAAGGAAGCAATCTGAGAGCTCGGTGGGGGTTGATCTGAAGCGAGTTCAGTGCCCCCTTGTTCAGTAAGTTCTAAACTGGCAGTGAAGAATATGTGACTAGTAGACACTTCACTCTCCAAAGGAAGAGTGGGATTGATAGATAATGGAATCGATTCAACCGCTTCATGAAAATCACTCTCTGAAGGGAGAGTGGGATTGACCAAAGATGACATTGGTTCAATCACATGAGGATCACTCTCTGAAAGAAGAGTGGGATCAACAAAACCTGAGATTGGTTCGACCACTTGATCAACCAAAGGTTGAGTAAGTTGTTGAGAAACTATAGGGTGTTCATGAGAAGAAAATCCACGAGTCTTGGACCACACTCTTCGCACCTCTACGATGGCAGGGCATAGATGAGTAAGATGATCTCCCTTGCATAGCACATAAGGGAACTTAAGATGATGCTTCGAACGACCAGTTTTCTCAACTGAGTCAACATGACTAGTAGTGGATGACTGTTTGCTCTCAACATGACAAGCAGAGGATGAGAGTTTGCCCCCAGCGTGAACTATAGAGGCTGAGTGACTGGATCCAACCTCACTAAGAGAGGCAGGTTGTTGAGAGACTTCAAAATGTTCAAAAATGGGATGACCATGAGTCCAAACTCTTTGCACCTCAGCAATATAAGGCCATTTATAAGTAAGGTGGTCTCCCTCACAAAGCTTACAAGGAAACTTGGGCTTATGTTTTGAACAGGTAGTCTTTTCAACAGTGTCAACATGACTTACAGTGGCTGACATATTGTCTTTAGCATGAACCACAGAGGCTGAGAGACTACCCCCAGCATAACTTGTAGAGGCCGAGATACTGGGTCCAACATGACTTGCAGAGGTTGGATGGGCACCATCAACATGAACAGCAGAGGCTGAATGGTTAGGATCAAAATGATTTGCAGCAATTGAGTGTGTTCCCCCAGCGTGAACAATAGAGGCTGGGTGGATAGGTCCAACTTGAACAACAGAGGTTGGATGGGGAGGTTCAACTTGAAAACCAGAGGTTGAATGAGTTTCTTCAGCATAAACAACACAGGCTAAGAGACTGGATTCGACATGACCTGAAAAGGTTGGAAGGATCCTACCATCATGATCAACATATGCTAGATGGTGAAGATCAACTTGAATTGTAGAGGTTGAATGTGGAGGTTCAACTTGAACACCAGAGGTTGAACGGATGCACTTAGCTTGAACAACAGAAGTTGAGTGAGAGTATCTGACATGACCTGGAAAGGTTGGAAGGATCCTACCAGCGTGAGCAACAGAGGCTGGATGGATATATCCAACATGACTTGCAGAGGTTGGATGGGTGCCCCCAGCATGAACAACAGAGGCTAGGTGGTGAGGTTCAACTTGACTTGCAGAGGTTGAACGGGTGCCCCCCTGCTTATGTGCCTTCTTCCTATTCCTCCGTCTTTTACTCCTTTTAGACTGTCGGTTACTAGTATCAGTACTTTCACCGCATGAGGTAGAAGGAGGAGGAGAACTAACTATAGGTGAAGGGGAGACAATGTTTTGATGCTCTTGATATAAAGAGCTCACTTGAGAAGCATCAGGAGCATTCAAGACAATTGGAGTGGAAAACAACCACACCGGTAGCCCTAGGGTGAATCCAGGAAGATTCAAGGTGGCCATCAAGGGAACACCAACATTCCCCGTGAGAGAAATAGTGAAAGGAGTTCCCATCAAGGGGATATCTTGGTTGGTGTTCAAAGGGGTGTTAGCCATAGTTTCAAAACAAGAGACAAAGTATGAGGTTGATGGTCAACCAAAATTACAAAGAAGACACCTAAAGGCCCACTAAGTATGGACAAACCACACAGCACTCACTAAAAATTCCTAAAGCCCAAATAGACAAACAGGTATAAGATGTACTTTCCAGAAGAAAACTGATAGACAGTTACTTGGCATCCCGTGTAGATGTTCTTAGGCACAAGCGGAGGAATCACCCACTGCCCTCCCACACTTTCTACCGGGGTTACCTTCCAAGTCTGTCCAAGGTCAACCAGAAATAACCTTCCGATTTACCTGTGTATGAACCCTAGATGTCAAGAGACTAAAGCCTACCTTAACTATATTGACAGTCTGGGGGGACACTCGTCAGCCGAACTCATATGCATGGGCAGGGTAGTTGAGCTCGAAAATCTATCTAGGATAGAATCCCCAGATGCGTAAAAGTCCTGGATTACGTTTTGACAAGGATTCGAAGGGTTATATCCTCTGTCCAAGCCTTCATGCGGCCTAGTGCTTAACTCCTGTTTGAGAGGAGCTTCCCAGATACAATCAAAGTAGAAAAGGATTTACCTAGTGATACGCCAACTACGTCTGAAATTTTAACACTTGTGGGGAGTTTAAACTCCCTATCCCACAAGTCTAGCCTAAGCTAGTTGGTGGATGACCCTATAAAATAAAACTTACTAGTAAATTTTAAATTATATCGTTTATTTTAAGGGCTGTTTTTAGTCAGAGGGTAAATGGCATGAAAATTATGTGGTGTTTTGACTCAAAGCTGAAACAAAATGACTAAGCAAAGAGATATGAAATGAAAAAAGAAAAAACTATTCTCTTTATATTTTCAAATAGAAACTTGAAAGCCAAAAAGAACAAATCTTTTTATATTTTTTCAAAAACAATGAAATGCCATGCAATCTAGACTAAAAAAACTAATCTACATGCACATAAAGCAAACATGTGTTTTTGTCTTTTTCTTTTATAAAATGCAAAAGAAAAATCAGCCTATAAACTAATGCAAGCAAGTATTGTAAGCAAAGCAAATAGACAACTACTCTATACCCCAAAAAACAAACCTTAGGTTTCCCTAAAGTTAGATATCAACCTCTCTTGAAAAGAAGGCTTACAAAAGTAAACAAGCCAACAACTTTGGAATGAAAAGACTGAGCAATCAGACTGACATAAACAAAGGTCAAGAAGTCCCAAGAATCAATCTAAACCTACAAACAAAGGCTACTTAGTACCTTGTCTAACAAGGTCAAACCAAAGGAGGAGGTAGGGGGAAAAGCAGGTAAAAACGAGTATGAGTTCTTTTTAATTTTCTTTTATAAATGCAAAAGAAAAACTATCTACAAAGCAAAAGCATGCAGATAACAAGAACAAGGCAAAATGAAATCTGCTAAACAGCCACCACACAAACTCTAGAATGCCCTAAAGTCAGTATAAAACCTAACTGGAAAGAAGGCTTGTATAAAAGACAAGTCTACTATCTTGGCAAGGTGAAGTTAATCAACAAAAGAAAAAGGAAACCAACACCCACAAGCTTCTAGACTCAGACAAAGATCACTAACAGAGGCTGACCAGAAACATACGCCAAAAATCAAAACAAGCATAGGAGGTGGAGGAAGAGCAAAGAACAACCCAAATGCTATAAAAGGCTAAAACTCTGGCATGCACCTAAGATGCACTAGACTTGAGCGAACTTGAATGAAATAAACTATATAAAAGCAAAGAACTGAAACACACAGGCTAATAGAACCAAAAGACAACCAACTAAGGAAGGCTAGGAACCCTAGCTTAGGTGCAAGCAATGACAAGAATCACTGCAGGCTTACAAAGACAAGTGAGAATCAGCCATTGTCAGAAGACAGACTGAAAAAACAGAGCCGAAGATCCTGAACATAGGTCTGAACAAAGACACTTTAACCTACAACCCAAACCGGCCAAAATACTTCAGCATGTAGATAGTAAACAATCCAAGCAAAAAGGCTCAAAGGGCTTCCAAAAAAGCACAAACTGTGATCAACAAGGGCACCCAGAAACAAGGATTACCCAAAGCAAAGACCAAGCAAACTTTAACTTTAAAAATCCCCACTTCCAGGAGTATTCACGACTGTCTATAAGGGCAGGTCGTGAATGACTCGTGACTATTCAGTGAAGCAACCCACGAATACAAGACTGTATTCGTGACTGTCTAGAACAACAACTCGCGAATAGGTAGAAAAATCCCCAAAAAGGTCAAAAACTACCCGAAAAAGGCAGGGGAAGTGTGTAATTAGACTGGAAAGGTGTTCCTAAGTGGCAAAAAGGACTTGAAACAATGCAAAAACTGAAAAGAATCAAGAGAAACCCCAAACAGACAAGGCTATCCCCAGTGGAGTCGCCAGTTCTGTTGTAAAGGAAAGTATCCTATGGCTAGGGTTTAAGAGGCCATCAACATACTGGGGTTGAAAGAGAGATGCACAATTTTCAACAAGCATATATAAGAAATATCAGAGATGAGAAAGGTCCACACCTGATAAACTGAAGGCTGGTCTAAGATTTCTCTTCAATCCTCTTCTTGCTCCTCTCACTCCAAGAGACCTGCAAAACAAGTTATACCTTCCTCAAACCATTATGACCACATATAAAACAATGATAATCAAATAAACATGAAACAATGATCCGAATAACATCATCATATGATCATAAACAGAGATTCAATCACACATTGAACAATGATTTTGGAAGAAGAAGGACATCACATCTTGATTAATCTTGAAAACAAGTACAAGTATACCTTCTCTTCAAGTTTGGCACCTCACGAAACCTTAATCTGGTTTTGTTGCTTCTCTTCTCCAAAGAACTCGGCCTCCAAGCTCTGCAACACAAGGGGAATACCTCTACAGCAAAGGTGTGGGCAAAGAGAGTTCCAATTCCTCCAGCATAACAATGCATAAATTCCAAGTCCCATTCATGGCCTTTCCTACCTCTATTTATATGGGTGAAATAAGGTAGTTTCACAGGTTGAAGAGGTTATAGCAGTTAAAGAAATTAAGTTAAATGACTTAACTAATCTCTAATTAACGCGTGTTTTTATGTTTAAATGCTAAGAGGTACATTCACGGGTATGTAGTAGAGCAACCCATGGATGATTCGCGACTATGTATAAGGGAAACCCACGGATACATGGATTCACGACTTGCTACAAAGGAGACTCACGAATGACTCATGATTTGTATACAAGGATAGTCACGAATACATCCTAACATGGAAAAAAATGGCAAAGTAACTAGCTGGATAGAGGCAGAATGTATTTCATAATAAGCCAAGCTATAGTGTTTTGGGCAAACCTCAATCCATAGATGTCATTTTGTGTGCCAACATGAGAAATGTCGGCACTCGGACGGAGAGGTGCCATTCTGGTGTATAACACCTTTCCTTTCTCCTATGGTGGATTTGCAGGTCCAAAGCCTCACTTCTTCTTTTGCTGAAATTTCTCCTCGATTTTGACAGCATACCGATAGGCAGCTCCCAATGAGTAGATGTCTAGGAATTCCATATATATTCGTATGTATCGATGTAGGCCACTATGATATTTCAATAAAAAGTGTCGCTTTGAGTACTTGATACCCAGATTCATATGCAAGGTATGAAATTTTTTGGTGTACTATGATACCTTCTAGTCCCTCTCTTGAAGCAGAATGGTCCATTTTGTGTATTGTTCAACATAGTTCCCCAGAGTGTATTACTTTTCCGTAATGACATATATGAAAGAGGCCTAAGTGGGATTGGCCTCAAGCATTCCAGACTTGTATAATGATTTTTTCTCACAATAAATATCCCACAATGTTTTTACATGGGGGACAACCTTAAGGAGCTCAAAGGTGTTCTTTTCGTTGTCGAAAAAATTGTGGAGAAAAAAATACCTTTCTAGAACATTCAACCACATATATAGGGACTCAAAATTGATTTTTTATTCAAATAAAGGAATATCAAAGTTAAATTTTACCTTAAATGGGGTTGCATCTCCAAAATGACTGCTCATTGAAAGTGCATCTGCCACTGCTTGCATTTGATGAAGGATCTAGGAGAAACTATCCATAATCTCATTCCTCTTTCACACGAGGGATTCATAGAGCAATGAATTAATAGGATATCATACTCCATCATATATATTTTATTCCTCCATGGGAGGCCTCTTGCAGTGGTGAGAATCGTATTCCCTAAGTGAAACTAGTTTGAGACCCAACTCTCTATACCCCGACCTCGTTGGAGACATGCACTGAAAATTAATCAAAGGGAAGATTGCTCTGATACCATTGATCCATACTTATCTCTAAAAAAAATTAAAGAACATATATAGAATCATAAAGATATACATATTGTAATGAAAATAGAGATACGATAAACACATATTCTATTAAATGGTGGAAATAATACAGAAAGTACAACAACTAGAATGGTGGTATCTATCTTTGAGAAGAGATGTGGCTGCTACACTCATCTGTGCCAAACTGAATACAAAATGAGGACAAAAAAATATATTTATAATAAGCATGAGGTTGAGAACCCTTAATGTCAAAATCATAACCCTAGAAGAGAATTGTCATAAAGTTTGCATCCCCAAGGTGGCTAGTTCAATAGTCAACTTCTTGGGATCATAACTTTTGCATACGATCTCTAATTTGGGCACTCGATATCCCATTGGAAAGGTCCATACGAGATTTAAATATTTCTATTAAGGCTAAGTTCATGAAAGTGGAAACCAATCCCCCCCATAATAACCAATAAAAATCATTTAGGGACTCAAAATGACCTCGAATGTTTAGGACCCAAAAAACCATAGAAAATTTACTAGGAAACTGTCACAATGGAAAATTATTTTTAGCTAGTGGAATAGGTGGGTGGCCACCGATATCCATGATAAATCCTCCCCCATTAGGAAGAAATGGTATCCATTGCTTGAAATCCTATATCATGTCTTGAAATGTGTGTTGAGATGATCTCCTGGTGTAACATTTGCTAAAGTGAGGAGGCTCCCTTTATTTGACATCTTTATATGACTATAATTGTTGTTGATGTATGCATTGGAACTATTCAACAATTTTGGTTATGGTTTTTTCCTTAGTTTGAACTGATATGCATTATTTATTGTTGGAACAGGGTCCCGCAGCTACAGAAGAAGCTACCAGTTTAGCAGATAGACAGTTTTGGCGGAGAGGAGATAAGATAGAGCTACGATGCCGTAGCATGTTTCTAGCTGTAGAGCAGAGCTGGAAACTATGAATTTTAGGGTAGAGAAGTCAAGGAAGATGACAGTACCTGAGCAGCTGAGAAGAGAGAGCTAACCCACTGCATTGAAGGAAACGGTGAAGATAGGAGGGCTCAGCTACCCTCATAAAGGAAAAAGAGCAACGAGGCCGAGGTATTGAAGACGAAGGACAGAAGCAGGGAAGCCGTGCACAGTACCCATGGTCAGCATCGGGAAGCATGGAAGACTGCAGAGATCTGTGGTGTGACAGAAAGAGGCTATCTCAAGTATATATATGTCGATTGTCACTAGTTAGGGTTTTGGGTTACTGTTGGGACAGGCCCATAGTGTTGTAATGGCGAGACCTTCGGGCCACCTATAAAGGGATATATTTTGTATTGTAAAAGGGTTGGTCATTTTGGGGGTTCATTCAGTTGTTAGTTGTTTTGTAGATTATTATACAGTCGTAGAAGCCAAGCTATGGTTCTGTTATTAACTGTAGCTATCTTACTGTAACCAGTAGCTGGCTCATAGAGCATGCATGTAATGATCCGCAAAAATCGACAGAGAGGGAAGAGTATATTGTAAAAGGTGCAATATAGAGTAGAAAGATATCTAAGAGAGAAAGGCTCCTGGCTGTGTGCGGAGTTACCCAGAAGATCTCGAGCTGCATATGTGGTGCAGCAAAACTGTGTTTACCTTCCCCTGAGCTATAATAGAAACATAGTTCTATGGACGTAACTTCCATCTTGGAGGTGAACCACATTAAAATCATGTGTTATGTGATTGATTTATGTGTTGTGTTTATTTGTTGCATCTATTAGTTATCACATGGGCCTTGTTTATAGTTTAATGTATGTATGCGTTATTCAGTTCACAGCACTATAGAAGATAAATGCAAGTTGAAACCCTTAAGTATTTTGTATAAGAGTTTATCTACATTTCATCCTAGATAGTTAAGAGTCACAGAGTTAAGAAACCTTATATATTGAGTCCCGTAAGTCAGAACGAGTAACACTGAGTACGCTGAGCCGCAGCGGTAGGATATCGCAAGGAGGAGATATCGCACCAGCAGAGGAGCTATGGTGCGCTGCGGTTGAGAATCAGCATAGGAAGGGGTTACGCATTGCCCGAGGCGTGGTGATGCGATAAGGACTAGAGTCATCGCAAGTAAGAGGAGGTTGCGCATCATAGACAGAGGGAGATCCCGTAGGCTAGAAGAGCTGCGAGACACCCAGGCTACCACAGAACCTGGTCAAAGACACTTGAGTCTTTTGGCCAACCCATTAGATCCACTTCGGGTGAGACTTCAGGCCGCTCTGCGGTCTATCGCCGAAAGGGCCAGTGAGCTAGGGGTGTTGTTGGTTAACTACAGTAAACCCGGGTCTGCCCATGCAAGCCAACAAACGGTTCTGTTGCTGGTTTTGAACAAACTGAGCATTGATGTTCTGGTGGCGGCCTACTAGAGACGAACGCAATGAGTGGGTTTGGTCTAACTAGAAAGAGTTTGCCGAACGAGAGAAAAGGAGTCCTAAACTGAGTACAGAGGCATGGTTACAAAAACATATCGTTACAGACCCGCATGTGATATTTTTTGCGACCTTTGGGAACAATCTTTACGACTGGTTATCAAAGTTGACTAATACAAGCATACTCAAGAAGAAAAGAGACATTGTCTAGACATCGGAGCTGATTCATACCATGAAGAACCTTAATAATCCCATTATGAGAGCAGTAGACTTCTGGCTTGCGAGTGTGATAGAAGGATTCATCATAGAGTTTGCAGTCGACCAGAGAAAAAGCTTCAATGAGGCTGAGCACTACTTCTTCAAGGGATATCGTGGTAAGTACCTAAAATATTTAAACTTGTCCATTAAGATGTTATTACATGAAAAACGAACAATGGATCTAGTTTCAAATGAATAAGTAAAGATAGTAATGTCACAAGAGTTTGAAAGTGATTTTGATGACATTGGACGTACACGTAGTGGAAAGAAGTATAAAGTAGATTTCAGATCTCCCATCTTTGAAGATAGTTCAGATAATACTAGACAACAGAGTCATAGTACTATAGAAGGAACAGAAGGGGGTATCCCTTACCACCCTTACACCCCATAGAAACAGATTGAGACTCAGAGCAATCCCGTAGGAACTCCATCTAGTAGCTCGCAGACAGTACCTACCACCGCTACATCACCTTCACCCATACCGCCAAGTGGTAGTAACGTAGCAAATCAACATCCACTGTGTAGAAATAGAATGGGGGATGATATGAAGCTACCTATTTTTAAGGGTACAAGGGCAGAGGACCTAGAGCAGCATTGGTACCTATGTGAAGCCATGTGGACCATTAAATCCATCAATGACGATAACATTAAACTTGTACAGTTGGTCACCACACTAAGAGATCGAGCCTTAACATGGTATATGAAGTATACCACAGTACCCAGAACAGTTGTCCAGATCAAGACCGCCATGATTAAATAGTTTAAGAAACCTAAGTCTGAGTCACAGTGCATTACAGATCTCAAAGATATCAAACAGCTACCTACAGAGTCAGTGTGGGACTTTGATCATAAATTCAAAGCCCTTATAGACCAAGTCAGCTTTGAGTTTGCGCCAGAGCAGCATAAAGAATGGTTTATTGCAGCGCTGCTCCCTCACATCAGACTGCCATTAATGCAGCAGAATCTCCAGACACAAGATGACACGTTGGAGATGACAATGAAACTAGAGACTTCACCTCTAGCTGAAACTAGCACAGGAATGACAAATCTACAAAACCAGTTGGCTAATCTCACGTTACAATTGCATGAGCTTAAGAAAGGAAAAGAGGTTGTGCAAGACATATGGTGCGTAAGGTGTAAAGCACAAGGCCATACTAAAGACAACTGTCCAGTATTTCTAGAATATATAGCGATAAGGGATCCAAACCCCTTACCACAGACCCACAGGCCATGGTGTGAAATATGCAAAACCCGAGGACATCTACCTCAGCAGTGCCCTCTACTTCAGAGGTACATGCAGACACCTAAGAACTTATATTGCTTCTTCTGCAAGTTTGTAGGCCATGATGAACATGATTGCTGATCCTACGATCTCATGGTCAGAGTAAAGCAAGATATGTATAGAGTCCAATAAGAACCATAGGGTCCAGCAGTAGGACCACGGCATGATCCAGCTTATTGTGGCCATGGAGGAGGATTCAGAGGACAAGGACGCGGAGGAGGCTTTGGCCATGCAGAAGGCTTTGGCTGTGGAGAAGGCTTTGGTCGTGGTCGTGGACCAGTTACTTGCTAAAACTATGGAGTTGTAAGACATTATGCTAGAGACTGTCAGAGTCCCACCACTACTTGTAACTATTGCAAATCTTATGATCACACTATAGAGGAGTGTCCTACATTGATAACTAAGATCAGAGAACCTAAGCCAGCAGCACAACAGAACATCCAGCTTATTGCTGCTGAGCAGGAAGAGCCAGAACCAAGAGTCAACATTGTGACTCGCAGTGATGTTTCCACCAGTGGGACATCGTCGGATAATGAAAAGAACACAGGTCAAGAGTGGGTGCGCAGAGCTCCTAACAAAGCAACACCACTTGACCTGCAGAAGAATAAAAAGACATTTCAGGAAGCTAAGACTTTCTTTGATGACCCTATGCAATCAGGATCATAGGTATCATCGTCTAGGGGCATACTGGAGCAAGCACCTTGTGGCGTTATCCCTGTACAGATATCGCAGGCTACCACATTGGGTACATGCGATGAGGATGAGATGATAGGAAGTGTACATTCCTTCTTGCGTAGCTGTTTAAAACTCATGAGAAATGAGCAAGCTATCAGAGAACTTCAGTGCATCATAGATCAGTGTCAGCCATCTTCTTCCATGAGTAGTACACAGCATGCTGTTCATAATATTATGGGACATGCAAGGACCGGAAGAGAGATGCGACTCACAGCACAGGTTGGAGAATTCGAAATGGATGAGGTGATCCTAGATCTAGGATCAGACGTAAATGTTCTGACTAAGCAGACATGGGAATAGATGGGTAGCCCTAAGTTATTCAGATCACCTATCCATCTAATATTAGCTAATCAGCAATGAGTATCACCCCTGTGTCGATTACCGCAAGTTCCAGTTGACATTGACGGAGTTTGCAGCTTCGCGGACTTTGAAGTTATATAAATCATTGGTGATAGTATACCATATCTAGCATTACTAGGCATTGATTGGGTGATCAGTAACATGGCCATTATCGACCTAAAGAGAAGACAAATGACCTTTGAGGACATGCAGATCCGGGTCATCGCACCATTGGATCCTTTTCAGGGTCCTAGATATATTGAACCTATCCAAGCAGAGGAAGAGGCACATAACATGGAGAGTCTCTATTAGATGACTGCGAACCAGAGCGACTACATCAATTCGGCTATGGAAGGGAACATTAGTTGGTGATGTGATAGCTCATGTGCATCAGATTCAGATGTTGGTCTAGAGAATTGGCAGAACAGACTTCATGAAGTCTCAGCGCGCAGGTGCGCATACTTGACTAAGTCACTGCGATGGATTGGTGTAGAGATCAATGAGATTCCATCATTTCATGGTCTAACAGATATCCAAGACTTCCTCAAATAGTTTGAACAACAAATTCCTCATGAGCAAAGGATCGCAGCTATGGACCTTGCAGTACGAGCCACACTTGCAAGATGGTGGTATGCACATAAAGAGAATATCGCATCATGGGATGATATTAAGAGATTGATGGAAATCATATTTTCTATCGACAGAGAGTATGTCCAACAGAAGTACACAGGAGAAAGTGACCCCAGATCACATATTCAGGCATGCGAACAGAATTGATCGGACATTCCCGAGGATGAATGGGTTCACCTATTCATTCACACTTTGGACACAGTTCCAAGGAACTAGTACACAGAGACTGAATTGCGCAAGGGAACGACTACATGGCCACTTATGATAGATAGCTTTCTACTCACCTTCGCTTTTGAATCTGAGTATCCAAGTGTTGATAAGAACCTAGATATAACAAAGATCAAGATATTTGAGGATTGTATCCTACCAGCACAGACTCATCCTGAGTGGGCCATTCAGTTAAAAGATGAGCTTGAGTGCTATAACTTTGAAGCAAAACCAGAGGATGAGGATGATGATCCTCGCAATACCAACATTTCAGAGTCAGAAGGGACTCGTGATGTTGAGGGACCACAGTTAGAAATTCCAACAATCACATAGCCCATCAAGATTAAAAATATCAATATTGGCACAGACACAGAACCAAATTTTGCCTCTATTGGAGACTATTGGAACGATGAAACAGTCGGACAGATTGCAGACTTGCTACATGACTATCAGGACCTATTTCCCACCAAGTTCACAGAGATGAAGGGAATAGTCAAATACCTAGGAGTAATGAGGATACCATTGAAGGAGGATGCTAGACCAGTCAAGCAGTGTCCATATAGATTAAATCCGCGCTATAAAGAAAAAGTTAAGGATGAGATCGATAAGATGCTAGCAGCAGGCATCATTGAGCCCATAGAAGAGAGCGAATGGGTTAGTCCCATGGTCATACAAGAAAAGAAAACTAAAGGAGACATCAGGATCTGTGTCAATCTGCGTAAACTCAACTATGCATCGCTTCATGATCCATTTCCGACACCGTTCACTAACGAGGTGTTAGACAATGTGGGAGGATAGGAGGTTTACTCCTTCACTGATGGATTTTCAGGCTATCACCAGATCAGAATCCATCCAGAAGATCGATCCAAGACCACCTTTGCAACAGAATGGGGCTCATTCCAGTATACGGTAATGCCCATTGGTCTTAAGAATGCACCAGCTATCTTTTCTAGAGTATTAGTTGCTATTTAAAGAATACATCCATAAATTCCTAGAAGTTTATTTTTATGATTGGACTATATTTGGGCTAATTGACAAGCACATAGGAGATTTAAGACTGATGTTAGAGAAATGTAGGCAGTACCAGATTTCTCTAAACTTGAAGAAATGTATATTTTGTGCGCCATTCAGTATTTTGTTGGGTCACATTGTTTGCAGACAAGGCTTGATGGTAGATCCCACAAAGATCGCCATCATTGTAAATCTTCCAGCACCCAAATCAGTAAAGAAATTGAGGACAGTACTTGGTCATACCGGGTACTACAGAAAATTCATCAAAGGATATGCAAAGATTACAGCACCGATGGAGAAATTGTTAAAGAAAGATGTAAAATTCCTATGGAATGAGGAATGCCAGCAGAGTCTAGACACACTTAAAGAGAATATGGTTACAGCACCCATCCTAGTATTTCCAGACTAGACTAAGCCATTTCATGTACATGTGGATGCATCTGGCATCGCACTAGGGGTTGTTTTAATGCAACCAGGAGAAGGGGATATTGATCATCCTATTGCATATTCCAGTAGAAAGCTATCGACAAAAGAAAAGAACTACACCACAATAGAAAGAGAAGGATTAGCTATGGTGTATGCGCTGCAGAAGTTCAGGCACTACCTATTGGGTGCGTCGTTCAAGATATTTACTGACCATTCCGCATTAAAGTATCTTGTCAATAAGCCAATGTTAGGGGGGAGAATCTGTAGATGGTTACTCCTCTTTCAGGAGTATGATTTTGAAATCATTGTCAAACCAGGAAGATTGAATTCCGGACCTGATCACCTGTCGTGGATAGACTCAGGAGAAGAGCCAAGTAACCTAGAGGAAAATTTGCCGGATGCGCAGTTGTTTTCTATCCAGATCACAGACGACTACTATGCTGATATCATTCATTTTCTCACCATAGGATTAGCACCTGACGAGTTTACTAAGCAGCAAAAGAAGTAGTTGGTTGTTAAAGCAGCAGACTTCACCCTACTCGCAGGACAGTTATACAAGTTAGGTCCAGATGAATTCCTGCGCAGATGTGTGATGCTGCATGAAAAAGACGCTATCATTAGAGAGGCACATTCAGGAACCGCAGGAGGTCATTTCGTAGGAAAGCCGACTGTGCAGAAAATCCTAGCCGCGGGATTATGGTGGCCTACGTTGCATAAGGACACTAAGGACTTTTGTAGATTCTATGATATCTACCAGAGGGTAGGAAAACCCTCGCGATGAGATGGAATGCTGCTGCGACCGCAGGTTACGCTGCGTGCATTTGAAAAGTGGGATATAGACTTTGTGGGTCCTATGAACCTACCAGGAAAACGCACTCGGGCGAGATATATCATCACTAGAACAGAGTACATCACCAGATGGGTAGAGGCCAAAGCAGTAATAAATTGTGATGCTGCTACAGCCGTACAGTTCCTTTTTGAAAACATCATCAGTAGATTTGGATGCCCAGTAATTTTGATGAGCAATCAAGGTACACACTTCTTGAACCGCACCATTGAGGCCCTGATGGAGGAATTCCAGATTCAGCACCATAAGAACACACCCTACCACCCATAGGCTAATGGTACAGTGGAGGCCTTTAACAAGATTTTAGAAAACGCTCTTACAAAGATCTGCAACAGCCAAAGGAATGATTGGGACCTCAGAGTTAACACTGTATTATGGGTGTATAGGACCACATGCAAGAAACTTACAATACACACACCTTTCAGCTTGGTGTATGGACAGGAGGTTGTTATGCCTATGGAGTATATTCTTCCCAGTTTAAAAATTGCTCAGATCATCGGGATGACTGATACAGACACAGCGGATGAAAGGCTAGCACAACTACTCGCCTTGGAGGAAGACAGATTCATTGCTGGCTTTCATCAAAAAGTGCAGAAGGCACAAGAAAAATCTTGGCATGACAGACACATTAAGAGTAAGACTCTTTAGATCAGAGACCTAGTACTCCTCTACGATAGTAAGTTTATTAAGTTTCCAGGGAAGTTTAAGACGCACTGGCTGGGGCCATACCAGATACAGCAAGTTACAGAGGAAGGTGTCGTTTAGCTCAGCAAACTGGACGGGGAGCTTCTTCCCACATTGATTAATGGTAGTAGGCTCAAGATCTATAGTGATAGCCACTCCACCTCATAGCCCTAGCTATACAGCTTATGATGGTGCAGATGCCCAGTGTAGTTGAAAGGAGGCATCGCATCGAAAACTAGTCTACACCAGCAATTATTCTAAGTATAAGGAATCACATAAGGACGGTTCATTTTGTGCAAGTCATCAATGGCTTACGGGAAAAAAAAGTGGTTAAGTTTGTTTTAAGAAAAGGATGTGGTGTTGCATCCTAGCAAGGCGATGTCTCTCCGTGCCACGTACCCGCTTTCGCAAGGAAACAGAGGGCTAGTCAAGTCTCCTTCTGACAGGCAGTTAATGAAGAAATAACCAGTATATCTTACCATGGATTTGGCAGCAGTGTAATCAATTTTTCAGATTTGGTAAATATTCAACGAGATCGACGCCTGTACACACACACTTTGAGGGAAATTTGATCGGATTTCAGCATTTATTGAGGATCAGATGACGAGTGTGGTCTTGTCCATGTAATTAATATGACCGATGGATTCAGTCTAGATAACCATTGCATCTGGGATTATCTTCTTCGGCATAAAAGCATAAATTATTCATTCGGGAGGGTTACATTTGCAAGAATTCAAGAGCTATAGAGTGCATCGATCAGTTTTCCCTGTGCAGATCTACTTTCGTTACAGAGTGCTGTGATTTCTGGAGATTGTAGCCATTGCATGTCCAGTGTTTTACACCAAGTGGGTTTTGTCTAAGGAGGAACCTTTATAAGACATGCTGAGACGTTTCGACCCTAGTGGCTGTATGTCTTCCATGACGACGCCGCCCAGGGTTGTGAAATTAGGTACATCACAGGTTAGACAACCGCCAAGGATGAGGAGTCAAGCGCAGGATGTAGAAGATGTCATCAAAATATCTGCTGAAGAGAAAAAGAAAGCCGATCCAATCACTGAAGATAAGAAAGCAGAGCCGCTAAATGATGAGAAGAAATCTCTCGCCAGGAAGAAAGTAAAAATGAGAAAAATAAAGCAACGGGAGAAGTCAGTCGACCTATCTGATAAACTAAGAGAAGAACAAGAGATTGCTGAGGAAAAGAAACGAAAATCTGGTGATCATAGGCAGCATGAATACCTGGAGCGATTCCCTGAGGAGAAATTTGAAAGAAGAGAGTAGATCCAACAAATCATAGAATTCCAGTATGCAGACAAAGGCTTGTTCTCGGAATGGAATTCATGGTTTGTATCATTTTCATATAGAAGGCTCCAGGTCGAGCAACATGTTTTGAGAATCCTGGAAGATACAGATTTCTATCTTCCTTATAGCACGATCTCTAACCCAGATAGAGAGGAGTTCTCGTGATAATAGGGATTTGAATCCTTATGATAAGCACAAGAATAGCAGGTCTTGCAAGCGGTGAGACTGCGAGCATAACAATAAGGAAAGGTAAGAGAGACCTATGAACTATGTAACAGAAGATTCCAGTATTAGTCAAGCTATGCTTGACTCGGCACAAGAGCGTGTCGCAGTGATGCAGGACGAAGTCCCAGGACTTCGGGACAAGTTTCAATGGACTTCACAGGAAGCCAAGGAGAAGCTACAGCAGGAGAAGTCCGCTGGTAGTGGCTCAGGGACGAGCCACAAGTAAGTGTTAGGGGACTATTGGAGCAGGGTCTCTTAGCTACAGAAGAAGCTGCCAGTTTAGCGGATAGACAGTTTTGGCGGAGAGGAGATAAGATAGAGCTACGACGTCGTAGCATGTTTCTAGCTGTAGAGCAGAGCTAGAAACCATGATTTTTAGGGCAGAGAAGTCAAGGAAGACAACAGTACCTGAGCGGCCAAGAAGAGAGAGATCAACCACTGCATTGAAGGTAGTGGCGAATATAGGAGGGCTCAGCTACCCTCATAAAGGAAAAAGAACAATGAGGTCGAGGTATTGAAGACAAAGGACAAAAGTAGGGAAGTGGTGCACAGTACCCATGGTTAGTGCTGGAAAGCATGGAAGACTACAGAGAGATGTGGTGTGATGGAAAGTGGCTACCTCAAGTATAGATATGTCGACTGTCACTAGTAAGGGTTTTGGGTTACTGTTGGGACAGGCCCACAGTGTTGTAATGGCGAGACCTTTGGGCCACCTATAAAGGAATATATTTTCTATTGTAAAAGGGTTGGTCATTTTGGGGGTTCGTTCAGTTGTTAGTTGTTTTGTATAGTATTAGACAGTCGTAGAAGCCGAGCTCTAGTTCTGTTATTAACTGTAGCTATCTTACTATAACTAGTAGCTGGCTCATATAGCATGCATGTAATGATCCGCAGGGATCGACAGACAGGGAAGAGTATATTGTAAAAGGTGCAATATAGAGTAGAAATAGATATAAGAGATAAGGGCTCCTGGCTGTGTGCGGAGTTACCCAAAAGATCTCGAGCTGCATATGCAGTGTAGCAGAACTGTGTTTACCTTCCCTTGAGCTATAATAGAAACACAGTTCTATGGACGTAACTTCCGTCCTGGAGGTGAACCACATTAAAATCATGTGTTATGTGATTGATTTATGTGTTATGTTTATTTGTTGCATCTATCAGTTATCACATGGGCCTTTTGTACAGTTTAATGTATGTATGCGTTATTCAGTTCACAGTACTATAGAAGATCAATGCAAGTTTAAAACCTTAAGTATTTTGTATAAGAGTTTATCTACATTTCATCCCAGATAGTTAAGAGTCGCAGAGTTAAGCAACCTTGTATATTGAGTCCCGTAAGTCGAAATGAGTAGCACTGAGTACGCTGAGCCGCAGTGGTAGGATATCGCAAGGAGGTGATTTCACACCAGCAGAGGAGCTGTGGTGCGCTGCGGTTGAGAATAAGCGTAGGAAGGGGTTACGCATTCCCTGAGACACGGTGATGCGATAAGGACTAGAGTCGTCGCAATTAAGAGGAGGTTGCACGTCATAGACAGAGAGGGATCCCGCAGGCTAGAAGAGCTGCGAGACACCCAGGCTGCCACAGAACCTGGTCGAAGACACTTGAGTCTTTTGGCCAATCCATTAGAATCAATTCAGGTAAGACTTCAGGCCACTCTGCGGTCTGTCGCCAAAAGGGACAATGAGCTAGGGGTGTTGTTGGTTAACTACAGTAAACTTGGGTTTGCCCATGCAAGCCAACATTTATTCCCAAAGGATCACCTTGGATGCATGGCCTGACATCATATAGGTACTCTGATAGATGAGAAAACAATTACTCTGTGTTCTTCTTGTTTCTTCTGAGAAGAGGGACCCTATGTAGAGGGTGTGGAGGTCTCTGTGATATGATATTTTCCTTCATAGGAAATTGCGAAGAGGGATAATTTCCTAGTGTGAGAGATTATATTCTTTCCCTGCGAGACTTGTTATATTTTTAACATTAAGCTTAGCATAACATTAGGATCTTTAACTGAGAGAACAACAAGCACAACAATCAAACACAAGAGACAATGAACACAATGTTTTTCCTCGGGGAAACCATAAATGAAGAAAACACCACAACTTCCTTAGAGATAGAATCAACACCAAAGTAAAACCCAAAACTAGTAAGTGATCTCCTGACAGCAGTAACCTTCTTTCTATCTAGCCTCAGTGTCTTCTCCTTCCTCAACTATGCGCTACAATTAAGTGTGTGTGAGATGTGTTCTAAATAGAGAGTCCGGCTCTCTATTTATACTAATCCTGACATGACTAAAACCCTACTAGGGTCGACCTCTCTAGGAGAGTCTAATAACCCTAGTACCCTGGAACTGCAGGGACTTTAACCCTTAGACAATAGGAGGGTTACCCACAATGACTTGACATGACTTGTTTACAATATAGATCCTCTTGATAGGAACACTGGGGCATGACATGACACAATTACATACCAGAATAAACATCGGGTTATAATAGATAAGAAATACAAGTGAATACATTTCAAAGTTACAATTACATCAACACTCCCTCTTAACTAGGAAGGTATTCTCTCGACACAATTTTCATCACTGGTCTTCTTCTCTAGATCATCTCATCATATGTATCTTCAAGTCATCTTCATCTTTGGATCTGGATCATCATCACTGGATCTAGATCATCACTCGATCTGGATCATCACTGGACATCGTCACTGGATCTGGATCATCACTGGATCTATATTATCACTAGATCTGGATCATCACTATTGGATCATCATTACTGGATCATCACGGGTGCTATCTCATGATTCTTCTCATCACAAGAAGTTCTAGAGATCCATCCCTTTTTCATGTTGGTTGTAGGCCTAGCCTCCATGTAGGTCTTCTTCAGTGCTTATATCTGACACCAAGTCAGAATTTCCCATCCAACACTTAAATCTGACCTACTCTTCAGAAAGGCACGCCCAACACTCACATCTGATCTTGTAGGAACCAATCCTACAATCACATCAGAAAGGCCCAACACTCACATTCACTAGCATGATAGGACACAACTACTATCATTTGTGAAAAGGATTAGAACTTACAACCACTAGCATGATAGGACACAACTACTATCATCTGTGAAAAGGATTATAACTTACAACCACTAGCATGATAGGACACAACTACTATCATCTATGGAAAGGCACATCACTCACATCCACCAGCATGGTAGGACACACCTACTACCATATGTGGAAAGCCATAGCACTTACAATCACCAGCATGGTAGGACACACCTACTACCATCTGTGAAAAGGTGCAGCACTCACATCCACCAGCATGATAGGACATACCTACTATCATCTATGGAAAGGCCAGTACTCACAACCACCAGCATGATAGGACACACCTACTATCATCTATGGAAAGGATCTGCACTTACATCTGATCATGTGGGAACACATCCCTCAGTCACATCAGAATGGCTCTCAATCTCAAACTGAGGGTTCCTGGAACCTCACCATGTACATCCATGTTATAGCTCAAAATGACACATCTCTTCCTGTGACCACTTTCCTATGTTTTTGTTGCATGTCGACACTTCCATGACAACACTTCATGAAAAGTCACTGAAAAAACACCTAACTTGGAGGACCCATATCTTGAGTTTTGTAACTCCATTTGACTACATCTTTGCACCGTTGGAAAGATATTTTAGTTAGATAAAACTTTATAGAAGACACTAAAGTTTGAAAATGCAAAAAAATACCCTAAACATGAGTTTTTCATGTGTACACGAATTTCCTGAAGGAAAACCCGCGTGCGTATGCGAGTTGCTATATATAATAGTCATGTATGCCTTAAATACATGAATTTCTGCATTACAACCCACATGTACTCCTCGTGTACATGACTATTGTTTCTGCAACTCACGTACACCTCCTGAAAATGTCAAAAAAATATGAATTTTGAATTTTGGGTAGTTTTGGTAGTTACGCATCTGACTCCTTCAATTGTAACTACTTTGTCTTTGACCCTAACTATTCATTAAGCATATAAATAGAGGTAGGGAGGTCCATGAGAGGAGACTTGAATCTTTGCATTGTTATGTTGGAGGATTTGGAGCTCTCTTTGCCCACACCTTTTCCCTAGAATCATTCTCCTTGTGTTGCAGAGCTTGGAGGCTGAGTTCCTTGGAGAAGAGAAGCAGTAGAACCAGATCAAGGTTTTGTGAGGTGCCGAACTTGAAAAGAAGGTATAATTGTACTTGTTTTCAAGATTAATAAAGATGTGATGTCCTTATTCTTCCCAAATAATTGTTCAATGTGTGATTGAATCTCTGTTTATGATCATATTATGATGTTAATCATATTATTATTTTATATTTCTTTGATTAGCATTTCTTTATATGTGTTCATAATGGTTGAGGAAGGTATAATTCGTTTTGCAGGTCTCTTGGAGCGAGAGGAGCAATAAGAGGATTGAAGGGTTGCTTGGATCAACCTTGATTTGGCTAAGGTATGAACCATTCCAATCTCTTAGACTTGCTTATATACGCTTGATGAAAATTATGCATCTCTCTTTCAACCGTAGTATGTTGATGGCCTCTTAAAACCTACCCATAGGATACTTTCCTTTACGATAGAACTGGTGACTCCGCTGGGGACAGCCTTGTCTGTTTGGGGCTTCTCTATCTTTCTTTCAGTATTTTGCATTGTTTCAGGTCCTTCTTTCCACTTAGGAACAACTTCTTAGTCTGATAGCACACTTCCCTTGCCTTCCTAAGGCAGTTTTTGACCTTTTTTGAGATTTTTTCCACCCATACGCGAGTTGCAGACTGAACAGTCACATGTCTGGTTTGGTACACGTCACTTTCTATACTATCAATCCATGTATGATATGTGACTTTTCAGTAGTTCAACCCATGTGTGCTTGTACACATGACTTACTGTATTGTCAACCCACATATGACACTTGACCTGTGAGTAGTGAAACTCGCGTATGCCCCTTTAAACAATGTTTTTTCCTCTTTTGTGGTTTTTCTTATGTTTGAAGGTTGTTTGGTAGGTATTTTGTTGTCCTATGCAGATGCATGACTCTAGGGAGTTAGTTTCATCCCTTTTGGTTGTTCTTTATCTATGTGGTAAGCCTTTTTATAGCATTAGGGTTTGTTCTTCGCTCTTTCCCCCCACCTCCTTTGCTTGGCATGATTTTTGGCTTATGTTTTTGGTCAGCCTCTGTTAGTGATCTTTTTTTGAGTTTAGAAGCTTGTTGGTGTTGGTTTTATTCTTCTTTTGTTGGTTAAATTCACCATTCCAAAGTAGTTGACTTATCTCTTATGCAAGCCTTCCTTCCAAGTAAGGTTTATACTGACTTTAGGGGATTCTAGAGTCTTTTCGGTGATTGTATAGAAGAGTTCCTTTTGCTTTGTTCTTTTCATCTGCATACTTTTATTTGTAGGTAGTTTTTATTTTTCATTTATAAAATAAAAATAAAAATAATGTATACTTGTTTTTGCTGCTTTCCCCCCCACCTCCTTCTTTGGCTTGACCTTGGTGGACAAGGTACTGAGCAACCTCTGTTTGTAGGTTTAGATTGATACTTGGGACTTCTTGACCTTTGTTTATGTCAATCTTATTGCTCAGTCTCTTCTTTCCAAATTTGTTGGATTTTTTACCTTTGTGAGCCTTCCTTTCAAGAGAGGTTGATATCCAACTTTAGGGAAACCTAGGGTTTGTTTGTGGGGTGTAGAGTAGTTGTCTATTTGCTTTGCTTATAGTACTTGCTTGCATTAGTTGATAGGATATTTTTCTTTTGCATTTATAAGAGAAAAATAAAAAAAAAAGAACATGTTTTATTTATATGCATGTAGATTAGTTTTTTAGTCTAGATTGCATCGCATATCATTGCTTTTGAAAAATATAAAAATAATTTGTTCTTTTGTGGCTTTCAAGTTTCTATTTGAAAAGGAAGAAGAGAATAGTTTTTTTCTTTTTGCATTTCAGTTCTCTTTGTGTAGTCATTTTGTTTCAACTTTGAGGAAAAACACCACATAAGTTCCATGCCATTTACCCTCTGACTAAAAACAACCTTTAAAATAAACGATATAATTTAAAAACTATTAGTAAGTTTTATTTTATAGGGTCATACACCAACTAGCTTAGGATAGAATTGTGGGATAGGGAGTTTAAACTCTCCACAAGTGTTAAAATATCATACATAGTTGGCCAATCGCTAGGTAAACCCTTTTCCATGCTGATTGTATCTAGGAAGCTGCTCTCAAATGGGATTTCAGCACGAGGCCGCGTGGAGGCTTAGACTAAGGAGATAACCCTCATATTCCTTGTCAAAGCATAGACCAAGGTTTTTGTGCATACGGGGATTCTGTCTTAGATAGGGTTTCATCATTTACTACCCTACCCATGTGTACAAACCAAGATTGTGACTGTCCCCCCAGACTGTCAGTATAGTTAAGGTAGCCTTTAGTCTCTTTGACATCTAGGGTTCATACATAGGTACACCGAAAGGCTATTTTTGGTTGACCTTAGATGGGCTTGGAAGGAAACCCTCATAGAAGGTGTGGGAGGGTGGTGGGTGATTCCTCCGCTTATGCCTAAGAACATCTATAGGGATGCCAAGTAACTGTCTCTCAGATTTCTTTTGGAAAGCGTATCTTATACCTGTTTGTCTATTTGGATTTAGGAGTTTTTAGTGAGTGCTGTGTGGTTTGTCTGTACTTAGTGTGCCTTTAGGTGTGTGCTTGGTACTTTTGGTTTCATGTTGACCTCAAATTTTGTCTCCTTGTTTGAAACTATGTCTAACACTCCTTTGAACACCAACCAAGAGATCCCCATGATGGTAACTCCTTGTAATATTCCTCTCATGGGGAATGTTGGTGTTCCTTTTATGGCCACCATGAATCTTCCTGGATTCACCCTAGGGATACCAGTGTGGTTGTTTTCCACTCCAACTATCCTGAATGCTCCTGATGCTTCTCAAGTGAGATCCTTTTATCAAGGGCATCAAAACACTACTTCCCCTTCACTTGTAGTTGATTCTCCTCCTACTTCTACCTCATGCGGTGAAAGTACTGATACTAGTAACCGACAGTCTAAAAGGAGTAAAATAAAAAGGAATAGGAAGAAGGCACATAAGAAAGGGGGGACCCATTCAACCTCTGTAAGTCAAGTTGAACCTCACCACCCAAGCTCTGCAATTCATGCTGGGGGAACCTATCCAACCTCTACAAGTCATGTTGGATCTAAGCACTTAACCTCTGCAAGTCAAGTTGATATTCACCACCCAGCCTCTGCAGTTCATGCTGGGGGCACCTATCTAACCTCTGTAGGTCATGTTGGATCTGAGCACTCAACCTCTGCAAGTCAAGTTGATCTTCACCATCGAGCCTCTGTTCATCATGATGGTGGGATCCTTCCAACCTTTCCAGGTCACGTCGGATCCAATCACTCAGCCTCTATGGTCCATGCTAAGGGAACCCATTCAACCTCTGATGTTCAAGTTGAACCTCCCCATCCAACCTCTGCAGGTCATGTTGGATCCATCCACCCAACCTCTAAAGTTCCTGCTGGGGGCACACACTCAACTGCTGCAAAGTATGTTGATCCTAACCATTCAGTCTTTGTTGTTCATGCTGGTGGTGATCGTCCAACCTCTGCAAGTCATGTTGGACCCGGTCTCTCAGCCTCTGCAAGTCATGTTGGGGGAAGTCTCCTAGCCTATGTGGTTCATGCTAAAGACAATCTGTCATCCACTGCGAGTCATGTTGACACTGTTGAAAAGGCTACCCATTCAAAACATAAGCCCAAGTTTCCTTATAAGCTTTGTGAAGGAGACCACCTTACTTATAAATTCCCTTCTATTGTGGAGGTGCAAAAGACTTTGGTTTCATGGTCATATCATTTTTGAACATTCTAAATATTTTCAACAACCAACCTCTCTTAGTCAGGTTGGACCCAGTCACCCAACCTCTGTAGTTCATGATGGGGGAAAAATATCAACCTCTGTAGGTCATGTTGAGAGAAAATAGTCAGCCACTACTAGTCATGTTGACACCGTTGAGAAAACTAGTCATTCGAAGTGCAAACTTAAGTTCCCTTGTAAGCTATGTGAGGGAGATCATCTTATTCACCAGTGCCCTGCTATTGTAGAGGTGTGAAGAGTGTGGTACAAGACTCAAGAATTTCCTTCTCCTAAACAACCTACTCGAACTTTAGTTGATCAGGTGGTTTAACCAATCTCAGATTTAGTCGATCCCACTCTTCTTTCAGAGAGTGATCCTGATGCGATTGAACCAATGTCATCTTTGGTCAATCCCACTCTCCCTTCGGAGAGTGACTTTCACAAAGTGGTTGAATCGATTCCATTGTCGATCAATACCAATCTTTCTTTGGAGAGGGAAGTGTCTTCTAGTCACATTTTCTTCACTTCTAATTCAGAAATTACTGAACAAGGGGGCACTGAACTCGCTTCATATCAACCCCCACCAAGCTCTCAGATTGCTTCCTTTGATTGGGATATCCTAGTTGAGTCGCACATTCCTTCTGATGCACCTTTCCAAATAAATTTCAAAGTTGAACCATACACAATTGCTCATTGTATTGTTGATTAAGGAGCCTCAATTAGTATCTTGTCTGCTTGTGCTTGGCGAGGCATGGGATCTCCCAGCCTTGTGTCGAATACTAGTCAGTTACTGGCATTTGATAGAATAACTTGTATAGCCTTGGGAATTCTTTCTCAAACACCTATTACATTAGGTAGGAAGACCGTCTTAGTTGACTTCATGGTTAAAGAAGACCCCTTGGACTTCAATATGCTCCTTGGATGTGATTATGTCTATGCCATGCAAGCTGTGGTGTCAACATTATTTCATGTGATGTACTTTAATCATGGCGAATAAATTGTCACTATTGATCAGTTGGATTTTCTTGATCCATCTCCTGACCTAACTAGAGACCAGATCTTTCCTTTATTGGTTCCTAGTGTTTTTATAGACACTACCCTGCCACAGGTGAGCTTTGTGGCCTCATGTCCTTTACGTTCAATTGATACTAAGAAGTAGCCTCTATTTTCATGCTTACCTTCTCAGGAATTTGTCCCAACAATTGACCATGTGAGTCATCTTATACAGACCATGGAGCCTACTCTCCACTCTGTTGATCCATTTGAAAGTTTAGACATGTGTCCTATCTCGGATGATCTCCTTCCTTCGGATGAAGTCTTCCTAGAGTCTTTGATATAGTCTGATATTCTATTGGATATTGGTTCACTTGTGACTAAGTCTAACCCTGATTTTCCTAGTAAGCTTGACCTTTCTTCTTATGTTGGTCTTGTTGAGTCTTTCAACTTTTCCTTTGAACATAAATTCAGTGATCCTAATGAGTTTGATTTTTCTTATGAATTTTTCAACTCTCGTGATACTGAGTTTGTTCCTGAAGACTTTATATCCCTTGTTGACTTTTGCTCTACCTCTGAGGTTGATCTTACTGATTATAAACCCTCGATCCTTGTTGACATAGAATCTTCTTCAGTTGATTCTACCTTGACTTTACCTTTTATAGAAGATAGCAAAGTCACATGTGTTTCTACCAAAGTGACCCGCATTGGATTGTTTCTTCTAGATTTGATCCTGATGTTGTTGTTTCTTGGAGATAGGATTCTTACTTGGATTCAAAACCATTTACTGGCCTCATATTTATTTCCAAGATATAAATGCATTTTCATGTTCCCTTCTTGTGCTTATGAGCTTAATGTCGGATTCCATGCTTTTAGCTCGTTGTATAAGCCCTCATCTTTGTTCTCATCGTCACTAACCCTTGTATCATTTTGCCTTTGCAACTTGACACCCTTCACCTTGAGGAGACCTTCCCAGAGTGTCTTTATCTTGTTCATGTTCCTTGCATTATGAATAGGTTTGTTCCTCACGCTTGGAACTAGTTTCTCTTTCCCCTGACACTCGTCTCCTCGCATTTAGAGAATTCTTTCTGCTCTCCTTCGAGCTTGTTAAAAACAATAAGGAGGCCACAAGATGAATTCTCTGGACTCGTTAAAATTTCACGGAAAAGATATTGAGTTTGTTTAGGCCCAGGTCTAATTCCTCAAAATAGACTTGACTGCTGAGTAAACTTGTCCATTCAGGCTCATTAAGAATATGTGAATGGGCATCCACATTGGTGGTAGGTTATCGCTTTCTCGGACCATGTGGAATAATATGACAAAGGAACACTCTCTTTTCTTTGGAATTGAGAAGAGTATTCGCAGGCATAGGTTTATCTCTTTTCCGGACCTGAGGGACTAAAATTACGGAAAAGGAACCCTCGGTATGAGCTTAGTTTTCTCTTTTTCGTGCTCTGGACCAAAACATGAAAAAGATTCCAAGTGTACTTTATGTCTTTATCATGCTCGTTAAACCGTAAAGAACAAATCATCATGTTTACTGTTGTAAGCCCCATTTCTCGTAATCAAATCGATCTTTCCGAGTGATCTTGCCTTCCTTCACACTCATAAAACTTAGGCTATATGTTGCTTTTGAAGGAGTGTTGGGTAGGTGGTAATTTAACTTTTTTTGGACCTTCCTGACTAAATACAAAAATGGTGCGCCTTACTTCTTCAGAAGCTAAGAAAGTTCTTATGTGGTTTGTTTTATACTTTTCCAGCCTCAGGAGACTAAATTGGACGAAAAATCACCCCCCTGGAGTCTTCTTTGGAGTTTTTAGACCCTCTAAACTATTAAAACACTATCGAGCATGTACTAGTTCGGGCTCGTAAAATCCATGAATCAGTGCTTTATCAAGCATTCTTCTGTCATTTCTTCGAGCTTGCCAAAAATGAACATTGTCCCAAGTTTGCTTTCTTAGATGCGTCAAACCTTTACAAGAAAGAGGGGAAGGGAAGTTCATTCACATGTTTTTTACATAATGGTATAAAGTTTTGTTTCCTTGAACAAAGCATCGGTTTTGAGTCTATCAACAGTTGGGTCCTAGTATTTTGACCTTATCTCGATATTGAGTTTCTTACTCCTCCATTTGGTCTCTTTTCCAATTATATGGGGAATCTGTCAATGTCTCCTACATTGTAGATTTGTGCTGTTGATCCTTTTGTGTCATGCTCACCATTCAAGGATTAAACCTTTGTTATCCATTCTACAGTTTCCTTGACCTTTTGTGTCGGCCATTCCCTGGTATCAGTTCATTACATCATGTCTTCAGCATTTCTTGTCGTGAAATTCAGTACCAATTCCATATCCAATTAGTCTCTGACTTACCTCGTGTTGGATGATGAAGGATGCCTTAATGCCTTCCTTCCAACGGATCTCTTCCTATTGACTGCAACACCTCTTGCTCTGGGAATGAGATTTAGAGTTCATGATAGTACCTTGGGGATTGTAGTCATCAATGGCAATTTCCCTCACTATTGGGTAGTGGGAATATCTTAATGTCTCCTACTTGATGGATTCTTCAAGTGTTCGACTTCAAGTCCTTGTATTCACACTTGTTAGAATGTACTAGGTGCCTTGGGGACCATTTTCATTAATGGTGTTTTCCCTCGTGTTTGTTAATGGTTCTCATCATTGACCAGTAATCAAACGGTTTCCTCCATGTTTGACTTCAGCTCCTTTATTCGCATGGTTAGGATTTGTACCTTTTGGGCGGTTTGGATTGAAGACCTTGGGTTGACAGTAGCATCATCATTTTTCTATTTCCCAAGCTACACAAGACCTTGTCACATTTTATATGAAATTTTTCTGAGACATAGATCCACCTTGTATTTTTGTGGCTATGATCGATTGTTGAGCATGGATCCACCTTGTTCATTTGTGGCCATGACTCCTTCATTTGTGGATTCATATTGAGCAACCATGATAGTTTCATTAGTTATACATATTTTGGATCCACCTGTATTTTTATGGAAATGTTTTGTATATGGACTTGTATGTCCCAGAGATCAGTTTTTTCTAGCATTTATCTCTCTTTTAGGTACCTTTGTTCGAGCCTTTTGATATTGAATTCTCTGTTCTCTCCATACTCAGTTGTTTCCTTTATAATGTATTTCATCTATCTTCTTCCCCTCTAACCTCATACATTAGGGGGAATCTGTTATAGCTCAAAATGACACATCTCTTCCTGTGACCACTTTCCTATGTTTACATCGCATGTCGACACTTCCATGACGACACTTCATGAAAAGTCACTGAAAGTCACTAAAAAAACACTTAAATTGGAGGAACCATATCTTGAGTTTTGTAACTCTATATGACCTCATATTTGCACTGTTGGAAATATATTTTAGTTAGCTATAACTTTCCAAAAGACACTAAAGTCTGAAAATGCCTAGAAATACTCTAAAAATGAGTTTTCCATGTGTACGTGAATTTCCTTAAGGCAAACCCACATACGTATGCGAGTTGCTATATATAATAGTCATGTATGCCTTAAATACATGACTATATGCATTGATACCCATGTGTACTCCTTGTGTACGTGACTGTTGTTTCTACAACTCACGTACGCCTCTTGAAAATGTCAAAAAAATATGAATTTTGAATTTTGGGTAGTTTGGGTAGTTATGCAACGGACTCCTTTAGTTGTAACTACTTTTTCCTTGACCCTAACTCTTCATTAAGCATATAAATAGAGTTAGGGAGGTCCATGAGAGGAGACTTGAATCTTTGCATTGTTATGCTGGAGGATTTGTAGCTCTCTTTGCCCACACCTTTTCCCTAGAAGCATTCTCCTTGCATTGTACAGCTTGGAGACTAAGTTCCTTGGAGAAGAGAAGCAGCAGAACCAAATCAAGGTTTCATGAGGTGTTGAACTTGAAGAGAAGGTATAATTGTACTTGTTTTCAATATTAATAAAGATGCGATGTCCTTCTTCTTCCCAAATAATTGTTCAATGTGTGATTGTTTTTTGTTTATGATCATATTATGACGTTAATCAGATTATTATTTCATATTTATTTGATTATCATTTCTTTATATTTGGTCATAATGGTTTGAGGAAGGTATAATTTTTTTTGCAGGTCTCTTGGAGTGAGAGAAGCAAGAAGAGGATTGAAGGGTTGCTTGGATGAACCTTCATTTGGCTAAGGTATAAACTATTCCAATCTCTAAAAATTGCTTATATACGCTTGCTGAACATTGTGCATCTCTCTTTCAGCCATAGTACATTGATGGCCTCTTAAACCCTAGCCATAGGATACTTTCCTTTACGACACTCCATTCCAAGAATGGTGGTATCCCTTATATTTGACAACAAGTTAGAATGGCCAGCACTCACATCTGACATGGAAGGAACCTAATCCTTTAGCGATGATAGAATGGCTCATCCCTTACATCTGATCAAGTGGGAACACATCCCTCTATCACATCAGAATGGACATGCACTCATATATGATCATGTGAGAACACATCTCACAGTCATATCAGAACGGCCCTCAGTCCTAGACCAAGTATTCCTGGTACCTCACTAGGTAGCTCCATTCCAAGAATGGAAACAACCCTTATATATGATCATGTAGGAACCAATCCTACAGTAATATCGGGATGGCTCAACACTCAAATATGTCATGGGAGGAACCAATCCTCTCACCATGAAAGAATGGATCAACCCTTACATCTGACCATGGAAGGAACCAATCCTCTCACCATGTCAGAATGGCTATGGGTCTCATCATTTTCCCTTGGAGGAAACCTCAATATGGAGAACACCAAGATTCTCCCTGAAGTACTCAAACTTCACCCTAGCTAATGGCTTTGTCAACACATTAGTTATATGTTCCTCTATCACAAAATACTGGAGCTTTACTTCTCCCCTCTGCACCATATCCTTGATATAGTGATACTTGATCTCGATATGCTTCGACTTGTCATGGAACACTGGATTCTCTGACAACTTCATGCAACTCTAGTTTCCACAATATATACAAGTAGCATCCAACTAGAGATCAAATAAATCAGACAGTAGCTTCCACATCCATACTTCCTCACAACTAGTTGAACAAGCTATGACATACTCTGCATCAGCTGTACTAAGTGCCACATAGGATTGCTTCTTGCTAAACCAAGAGATCACATCTAAGCCCATATTGAAGCAACACCTTGAAGTGCTCTTCCTATCAATGGCACCGCCTGCTCAATCTGAATCAACATAACCCTCCAGGTTAATCTTCTAATTCACCTCATACTTGAACCCATAATCAATTGTACCCCTCAGGTACCTCAGAATATGCTTTGCAGCAATCAAATGAACATGTCTTAGATCTGTCAGGAACTAGCTCAAGGTGTTCACAATAAAGCAAATATCTGGTCTCATGTTTTCCAGGTACATCAAGGACCCAATCATCTCACAATACATCATAGATTAATTGTCTCTGATGAAGCATCACTCAATAGCTCATGTTTGATGCCATAGGTGTGGCCATAGCCTTGCATTCCATCATCCCAAACCTCTTCAGGATCTCTACTGTATATTTCCCTTTTCCCACAAAAATTGCATCTGCATTCTACCATAGGTCCATGCCTAGAAAATAATGCATCATACCCAAGTCCTTCATTTCAAACTCGGCAACAAGCTTCCTCTTCATATCAGTAATCAACCCATCCATACCTATTACAAACAGATCATCTACATATAGTAGGAGCATCACTAGGTTGTCATCTTCAACCTTGTAGTAAAGGTTGCAATCTGCTTTACTCTTAGTAAAGCCTAAACTAGATAGAAAGCTATCAAGTCTTCCGTACCAAGTCCTGGGTGCTTGTTTCAAACCATACAGGGCTTTCTTTAATCTGCATACATGAGACTCTCTATCATGTGTCTTAAAACCAATTTGTTGCTCCACGTATACTTCCTCTTCCACTACACCATTCAAGAAAACAGTCTTGACATCCATTTGGTGTATCTTCCATTTCATCACTACAGCCAGAGCAAGTACTGATCTGATGGAATTGTATCTGGCTACAGGTGCAAAGGTTTCTTCATAGTCTATTCCTTCTTTCCGGGAGACACCACAAGCAACAAATCTTTCCTTATATTTCTCTATACTACCATCTGCAGCATGCTTGATCTTGTAGATCCATTTGGAAGTTACAATTGATTTCCCTTCTGGTCTTGGGACAACATCCCAAACATCATTCTCCATGATTGACCGATACTCTTCGATCATAGCATCCTTCCATTCTTTCCATTCTTCCGCTTCTTCATAATTGGAAGGTTCTTTATCAATGAAAACACATTGTAATGCTACATACCTGGAGCAGGATCTGGTCCTCTTTCTTTCTCTATGATTCTCTTCTGGAGAGCCCCATATCATTCCGCACCTTGGATAACTTCTCATACCCAAGTGGGTTTCATCTTGTGAGGATTCTTTTCCTAAGGTGGATCTACAGGTCTTTGTGGTTCTTCAAATTCTTGATCTTCTTCTTGAGCTTCTTCATTCATGATTGTGTCATGAATCCTGGGTGCTTCTGCTTCTTCAGATTCTTTAGTAGGTTTCTTTTTGGATTTGTTGTAAGCTTTGTCTACATCAAATGTCACATCCCTACTGATATCAATCTTTTTGAATCCTGGGAAGCATATTCTGTAAGCCTTTGAGTTTTCATAATATCCCACAAATATACCCTTCTTACCTGAAGGATCTAATTTTGTTCTCTTCTCTCTTGGAATGTGAATATACATAGGACAGCTGAATATTCTGAGATGGTTGACTTCTGGTCTCTTGCCGAAGAAGACTTATTCAAGAGTCTTCTTCTAGAGTACTCTATGCAGAGTACGATTTTGTACATACACCTATGTTCTGGCGGCTTCTACCCAGATATGCATAGGAAGATCTTGATCATGAAGCATTGCTCTTGCAGCTTCCATGATAGTTCTATTCTTCCTTTCTACAACCCCATTTTGTTGTGGACTATAAATAGTGGACAACTCCCTCTTAATCCCTATGTCTTTGCATAGCTCTTTGAATTCATTTGAATTGAATTCTCTGCCCTTGTCTAATCAAAAGGTCTTGATCTTCTTTTCAGTGTGATTCTCAATCAAGGATTTGAATTCCTTGAACTTGCTGAATACTTCGTCTTTATTCTTCATGAAATAAACCCATGTCTTCCTAGAAAAGTCATCAATAAAAGAAATAGAATATGCATACCCACTTACTGAGCTTGATGACATAGGACCACATACATCAGAGTGGATGGTTTCCAAGATTCCTTTTGCTTTGCTTTCACTGCTTGGAAATGTCCTCTTTGTATTCCTTCCTTTCGCACATCCTTTGCAGACCCCATCATGTTTTTCTTGGATTTCTGGAAGACCTTCAACAGCTTTTCTTGCAATAGGTAGTGCTCTGTAATGCACATGTGCAAACCTTCTATGCCAAAGTTCATTTGGGTCTACTGTGTCATGTACCAATGCTTGTTCTGGATGGCCCTTTAATTTGTACAAACCTCCTTCTTGTTCTCCAATCACTACTACATCATCGATGGTCTTTTCTTTTGGCCACATGATGACTTGACCATCTATGAATGCAACCCTCATTCCTTTTGCATCTAATGCAGATATGGAGAGAAGGTTCTTCTTGAGTCCTGGCATAAACAATACTTCCTTCATTGTTATAGAATTTCCAGAGTCTAGTTTATAGGAGGATTCCCCACTACCTTTTATTGGATACTGGTAGTCATCTCCTAGCTTCACCTTGTGAGGTGATTCATGTTCTGACAGTTTCATAAAGGATTCCTTGAATCCTTTCATATGCTTGGAAGCCCCACTGTCTATAATCCAATCAATGCTTCCATCAGTAATGTTTCCCGTAAGAGCAGAAATCAAAACATATTCATCTTCACTGGAAGAATCTTCACTTTCATATCTGGTTTTCTTCTTGGAAGGTTCATCATCCTCTACAGCATGAGCATGATGTCTTCTCTTGTTTCCCTTCTTCTTATGAGAGTTAATCTTGTTCTAGGACAGTCTTTTGCAAAGTGTCCTCTTTCATCACATGTATAACATCTCAATCTATATAGGTCCTTTCTAAGGTAAAAGTTATTACCTTTGGAGTGATGAGGGTTTCTTCTACATTTCTTGGAGTGAACTGTGAGAGATTGATATTCACTTCCCATCTTCTCTTCTCGAGTTGCTATCCAAGATTCTTCTTGAGAGCATTCTTCCCATAGTCTGCTAAACTTAACTAACTTCTTTCTGGCACAGATTCCTTGGATGAATGAATCCCATGACCTAGGGAGGCCATTCAGTGTTGTCATCACAATTTTTGCATTCTCCACTTCTTCATCTACAACTTGTAGTTGTTCTTTGATCTGGGAGACCCTTGTGAAGTAAGAATGGATATTCTCAGCATTCTGGATCTTTACATTCTTCAACTAATTCCTTAGAGTCATCTTCGGATTGATGTTCTTCCCTTCAAATAGTTTGGTTAGGGAATCAAACATAGCTTTAGGTGTCTTGAGAGAGGACACCTGTGGGATGAGGTGATCCTTGATAAAATCCGTAATGATTCTCTTTTCCATAACCGACTTCTTCTTATGTAAGGCCTTTTCCCCATCTCCCTCTGGAACTGGAACCTCCTCACTGATATAGGAGTCCAACTCATTTTCTTCCAAGACCAGGGAGATCCTATACTTCCAAGCTGAGAAGTTATCAACTCCCTCAAGCTTTTCATCAAGCTTGGTATGATGAGACAACTTAGATAAGAACCTCAAATGGAAATACGAAATATTTAGATCTTACCAGGTCAAGATGTCGGATCTAGATTTGGAGCTGCAAATCCTACAGAGTTGGTTCATGAGCAAATTAAGGTTTTGCTTTTCCAGATTTTTGTCCAACCAATTGCTTTTAATTTTATCCCTAACTTCAATTTTAGGGAGGAGATCAATCTAGGCCTAGGATCACTGAAAAATTCCTCTTTTGTGAAAAGCCCTAATTTTTGGTAGCAGTGTCAGGTCCAAAACTGAAAAACATCATAATTGGATTCTGCTTCGACAGAAAGATGCACCCTAGGGAGGAGAGTTATTCCAACCTTTGTTTCCTGAAAATATATGGAGAGAGATCCACAAAGTAGGAATCCCTAGTTCCCATAGCTACGCAGTGTCTTCTTCTCAGGTTAGCTTTGATACCATGTTAGATTTTTAACATTAATCTTAGCATAACATTAGGATCTTTAACTGAGAGAACAACAAGCATAGAAATCAAACACAAGAGACAATGAACACAATGTTTTTCCTCGGGGAAACCATAAATGGAGAAAACCCTGCAACTTCCTCAGAGATAGAATCAGCACCAAAGTAAAACCCAAAACCAGTAAGTGATCTCTCGACGGCTGTAACCTTCTTTCTATCTAGCCCTAGTGTATTCTCCTTCCTCAACTATGCGATACACTTGAGTGTGTGTGAGTTGTGTTCTAAATAGAGATTCCAGCTTAATCCTGACATGACTAAAACCCTACTAGGGCCAACCTCTCTAGGAGAGTCTAATAACCCTAGTGCCCCGAAACTGTGGGGACTTTAACCCTTAGACAATAGGAGGGTTACCCACAATGACTTGACATGACTTGTTTACAATATAGATCCTCCATATAGGAACATCGGGGCATGACATGACACAAGTACATCCTAGAATAAACATCAGGTTACAATAGTTAAGAAATACAAGTGAATAGATTCCAAAGTTACAATTACATCAACAAGACTATGGCAAGTGCAACTATCTTGTTGAATATGGTTGTCATTGATGTCAAAGGAGTTTAGTAATTAAAAAGGAATAAAAAAAGACTATTGATTAAATAGTCCAAATATATTTGTGGAATCCTAAATAACACAGTTTTCGAAGTGGAAGTCAGAAGCATTATAATGCTAAGTTTCTATGAAGTGAGGATTTGGATGAACTAGATCATAAGAGAGAGAAATATCAATGGTCTATAATAGTTTCCACAATGGCAAGGTGCAAGCGAGTTAACATCATGAAAAGACTATTGTGGAATTCATTTTGAGAAATAATGAAAAGTAGACCCACAATCTGCAATCCAAAATTATGGAAGAAGTTTTGCGAAGGCATTTTTCAGAAAATTAAAAAAGAAGATCCGCAATCTGCAACCTGCAATTGTGAAACGAATAAGTTTCTACAAATTGCATAAATGTCATTGCAGAAATATAAAGGAAGAAAGGTTTATTGCACAAAGGACGATTGCGAAAAGTTTTTTGTGGAAAGGGTAAATGCGGAAGTTTGTTTCGAAAAAGTTTAAAGATAGTCCTACAACCTGCAACCCGCAATTGTGGAAGGAATGTGTTCCTACAAATTGTGGAAAATTCATTGTAGAAATATAAATGTGAAAAGTTATTTGCAGGAAGGATTGTTGCAGACACCACTTTGAAGAAGGTTAATTGTGGAACATCAATTGTAGAAAGGTCGTTGTGGAAAGGAAATTGCGAAAGGTCATGACTGATAAATTTAAACAGAGTTAAAAATGATAAGCATGGTATGTTTATTTAATGTTAATTAAATATAATATGTTGTGAAAGGACTGCTATAGTTTTATCATACAAGCTAGCATTATGATCTTAGGATCTTTAATTGAGAGAATAAAATGCACAGCAATAAAACACAAGAGACAAGAGACACAAAGAATTTTCCTTGGGGAAACCATAAAGGAGAAAACCCCACAACTTCCTTCGAGATAGAATCAGCACCAAAAGTAAAACCCGAAAACATAAAGATGATCTCCCGACAGCAGCAGTCTCTCTCTCTCTCACTGAGAGAGCTACTCTTCTCTCACTCATGCACCCCAATGAGTGAGTTTGTGTGTTGTAAATAGAGAGACTCACTCTCTATTTATATTCTTTTGTTCACTTGGAACCCACTCCAACATGTCGTCCTCACTTAAAAATTACTTAATAGAGCTAACATCTCTAGGAGTGTCTAATAACCCTACTGCCCCACAACTTGTGGGGAGTTTGCCTCCTCCGATCAACAGGAGGGTAACACAACGGTGGGGACTATTGCCCTGACTTACAATGACTCACCTAGGGTTGAATTCACTAGGATACTGTAATAACACTAGGGCCGCACAACTGTGGGGACTTTAAACCTTGACCAATAGGAAGGTTACCCACAATGACTTGACATGACTTTCACATTATAGAAACTTCCTGGAATAAACATCAGGGTATAACATGACTCAAATACATCCCAGACTAAACATCGGGTTACAATACATAAGAAATACGAATGAATACATTCTGAAGTTACAATTACATCAACACTCACTCTTAACTGGGAAGGTATTCTCTCGACACAATTTATAAGCACAAGTCTTCTTCTTTGTATCATCTGGATCATCATTGAGTTCTTGTTATCTTCATATTCAATTCATCTTTATCTGGATCTGGATCATCACTCGATCTGGATCATCATCACTGGATCTAGATCATCATTGGATCTGGATCATCTACAGAGCATCATCTTTGGATCTGGATCATCACTGGACATCATCACTGGATCTGGATCATCACTCGATATATATCACCACTAGAAATCATCACTAGATATGGATCATCACTTGATCTGGATCACCACTATACATCATCACTGGATCTGGATCATCACTCGATCTGGATCACAACTGGGTCATAATCACTGGATCTAGATCATAGCTAGATCTTGATCATCACTACTGGATCTAAATCATCACTCGATCTGGATCATCTTGGAGACATCATAACTGGATCTAGATCATAGCTCGATTTGGATCATCACTGGGTCATCATCATATGTGCTATCTCATGATTCTTCTCATCAGAGGAAGTTCTAGAGAGCCATCCCTTTTTCATGCTAGGTGTAAGCCTACCTCCTCATAGGTCTTTGGTAGCCCTTACATCTAACCTACTTGTCAGAATGGCGAGAACTCACATCTGACCTACTCATCAAAAAGGCGGTAGCCCTTACATCTAATCATATAGGAACTAATCCTATAGTAACATTAGAATGGCCAGCACTCACATCTGACCTACTCGTCAGAAAGAAGGTAGCCCTTACATCTATGTAGGAGCTCATCCTACATCAGAATGGCCAGCACTCACATCTGGCCTACTCGTCAGAAAGGAATGCACTCACATCTGACCTGGTAGGAACCAAATCCTACCCCCTCGTTAGAATGGCCCCCAGTCCCAGACTGACCTGCCTGGTAATGGGCCAGGTGCGTCCACTCTCTTGGAGAGTGGAAGTAGCCCTTACATCTGACCTACTCATCAGAATGGATAGCACTCACATCTGACATGGGAGGAACCTAATCCTTTAGCCATGAAAGAATGGCTTAGCCCTTATATCTGACTTGCTCGTCAGAATGGCTCTTTCAGTCTTAGACTGAGCATTCCTGGTAACTGACCAGGTACCTCCATTCCTATAATGGCAGTCAACACTCATATCTAACATGGAAGGAACCGAATCCTCTCAGCATGACAGAATGGCTCAGCCCTTATATCTGACCTGCTCATCAGAATGGCTATGGGACTGATCACTTTCCCTTGGAGGAAACATCTATCTAGAGAACAACAAGCTTCTCCCTGAAGTACTTGAACTTCACCCTAGCCAATGGCTTCATCAACACATTAGCTATATGTTCCTTCGTCACAACATATTGGAGCTTCACTACTCCCCTCTACACCATATCCCTGATATAGCGATACTTGATCTTGATATGCTTCGACTTGTCATGGAACACTTGATTCTCTGACAACTTCACGTAACTATAGTTGTCACAATGTATACAAGTAGCATCCATTTGGAGCATCATACTCCCTCTATCTTCCACAGGCTATGTACTGAAACATTCTGTACCAGAGTGCTAAGTAGCTTCCTATGCTACTAATATTCTATGTATCTATTTAGTGTATAGACTTTCATCTTCAACCTTGTAGAAAGGGTTAAGATCTTCATCAAGCTCATCATGTATGTGTTCCAACTCCATTGGCTGCAAATGTCTGTGAGAAGTCTCGTGCTATGAATCTTGTCTTGTGTCCCATGATGTTTCCATCTACTGCATGATGGAACTATGAACTTCTCTTCAGGTCTCGATACTGCATCCTAGACATCATTTTTCTTGAACTAGTCTTCCCTTTCTTCTTGTTTACTTCTTCATAGCTAGAAGGTTCTTTATTAATGATGTTGCTGCATTCGTCATATTTATTCTTCATCTTGAACTGTCATCACTTGTTCTTTGGAACAAGTCTTATCCTTCTTTGCTTGTAGGCAATTATGTATGTGATCTTTCCTACAAGTCAAATGCATTTGTAAGGTTAGAAAAATTTCATAAGGAATATTCATACTATAAATTTATTATGCATAAATATATGATCATGCAACTACTTTAGTCAATACAACATTCATCCATATCTCACGGAAACTTTTCTAGATTCCTTCCATCTCTACCAGGACAACATTGAGATTGTGCACTAATCCAATATGTCAACAAAGAGTTTTCATTCTAGATAAGTAGCAATGGAGATTTGTATAGCACCATGAGCTACTTACCCATAACATGCATATTAGTAGTATATTGTCATTAATGCAAAAAATCTATCATGCATAACACATCAACTGAATATAATCAAATGCATAACAATATCATGCAATGACAATTGAATACTTATATTTATTTGTTTCTTGGGTAGACTCCTTCTGTAGCCTTCAGCTTCATCATCTTCTTCATTCATAATAGAATCATTTCTTATCCAAATACTAAGGTGGATAAGAGGTTCTTCAAGAGTTGAGTTCTTCATATTCCTCATCACTTGAGGTATCTTCTTTGGAAGGTGAGAGCTTGATCTTTAGTTGCTTCCATCTTGTCTTCTCTTCTTATGAGTCGAGCTTCTTCTTCTTCCCAAAGTCTTCTAAAATTAATCACTTCCTTCTTGCACACATTCCTCACATGAATGAATCCCATGATCCTAGGAGGCCATTCAAGGTGGCTATCACCACTTCCGTATTCTCCACTTCTTATTCTACTACTATAAGTTGTTCTTTGATTTTAGAGAGCCTTGTAAAGTATGACTATATGGTCTCTGCATTCTGGATCTTCACTTCCTTCAACTGGTTTCTTAAGGTCATATTGTGATTTATGTTCTTCCCTTCAAATGGATTGGTTAAGGAATCAAACATCATTGGTGTCTTTATGGAAGACACTTGTGGTATAAGTTGATCCGTGACTGAATCAACCATGATATTCTTGGCCTTGACCAAGTTCTTCTTGTGTAAGGCTTCTAGCCTTATCTCCATCTTGAACTGGAACCTCTCTACTCATGTAGGTGTCCAATTCATTTTCTTCTAAGAGATCATATACTTCCATTCTTGGAAGTTTCCAACTTCACCAAGCTTATCATCAATCTGATGTCATATATCACTTTGAAATGAGAACCTCAAATAGAAATAACAAAAGATTAGATCTTACCGATTTGAGGTGTCCATCCTGGTTTCAGAGCTGGCTGATCTAGGGTTTATCAGAGAAACCCTAAGTTTCAAAACTTGGAATTGTTCATATATTATTAGATAGAAATATACATCTCTTCAAATGGAGCTGTGCAATGTACTCATTTTCTTAAAACAGTGGAGGGAAGCTCCCGGAACAGGAAGCCCTAGTTTTCCAATTTCTTCTGCAAAAATTCTTGTCACTGTTTCTGTGATATCTCCGAAATTAATACTCCCATGTGTCTAAATTGTTTCATTGAGCTAATATCACAAGTTCATGATCTAACACCACAGGTTTCATCAAAATTGGTTTCACCAATTGGGATTTATGATCCTTTTCCCAAGGTGACCTGTTACAGGACTGTTCAGAACAGTGAAGTTGTACGAACTTCCACATGTCACTGTTTCATCTTCTAGGTATGAAATTTAGACCATAGAAATTAAATTCCGTGACCTTTCTAGAAAATATTCAGGAATTAATTTATATTTTTGTATCCCAAGCTATAGCAATTCTTCACAGGTGTCCTGTTTAGGGATGAATTCTGGAAGAAACCGAAACCCTAATTGGGAGGGATCATATCTCCCAGAATATATTGAATCTAAGGCTGAATTTTGCACACAGTGTAAATAAATATTTTATATTCGGCCTCTACAATTTTTAGCTCCTGATCCTTCTCCAATATTGGGATATAGTGAATTTACCAAAACTTAGCAGTTTTAGTACTTAGGGTTTTTCCAGCTCAGGGTCAAACTAGGGTTTGACTTTCCTGGAATTTCACTCAACCAAAAAAAATTGATCCAGGTCTCTAAATTTCTATTTTTATGAGAACAATCCTATTCTGGGCTCACTCAAAAATTCCTCTTCTATAGAAAGCCCTAGTTTCCGCATCGAAAACTTAAAATGCTCAGGATCAAATTCTGCTTAGACAGAAAGATGTGCCCTTCAATGGAGAGTCAGCCTAGCACACTTTTGCTGATGGATTGTGGAGAGAGACCCAAAAAGTAATAATACATAGCTTCTGTAGCTGCACAATGTCTTCTTCTTAGGTTAGCTCTGATACCATGTTATATTTTTATCATACAATCTACAATTATGATCTTAGGATCTTTAACTAAGAGAATAACATGCATAGAAATAAAACAAAAGAGACAAGAGACAAAGAATTTTCCTCTGGGAAACCATAAAGGAGAAAACCCTGCAACTTCCTCAGAGATAGAATCAGCACCAAAACTAAAACCCGAAAACATAAAGATGATCTCCCGACAGTAGCAGTCTCTCTCTCTCTCTCACTAAGAGAGCTTCTCTTCTCTCACTCATGCGCCCCAATGAGTGAGTGCGTGTGTTGTAAATAGAGAGACTCACTCTCTATTTATATTGTTTTTTTCGCTTGGAACCCACTCCAACATGTCAGCCTCACTTAACAATTGTTTACTAGAGACGACATCTCTAGGAGTGTCTAATAACCCTAGTGCCCCACAACTTGTGGGGACTTTGCCTCCTTTGACCAATAGGAGGTTAACACAATGGTGGGGACTATTGCCCCAACTTACAATGACTCACCTAGGGTCAAATTCACTAGGATAGTCTAATAACCCTAGGGCCCCACAACTATGGGGAATTTAACCCTTGACTAATAGGAGGGTTACCCATAATGACTTGACATGATTTTCACATTATAGAAACTTCCTGGAATAAACGTCGTGGTATAACATGACTCAAATACCTCCTGGAATAAACATCAGGTTACAATACATAAGAAATACGGATGAATACATTCCGAAGTTACAATTACATCAACAAGGACACACTGAATTTGTGTAATGGTTTGATGAATGGCCATGATAAATAAAATTGAAAGGAATCAATTATTGAAAAGGTATGATGATGGATATTTAAAAAGAAGCTCAATTTGAGAGTAATATGTCTCTATAGTCCATATTTATATAGCAGCAGCAGACAGAGACCAAGCAGGTAATGAGAAACTAGTGATAGAATTGAACACATAATAAGATATGGAAGTTTGAAATTATCATATTAGGGTGGTGCTAGGGCAGGATTCAGTCTTGCAAGGGGGTCATAACCTCCTTCTAATAGTAGATGATATATAATATGTAGTAGCATCCTTTTGATAGTAGCTAATAAAACCAAGGGTTCATAGCCTCCTTCTAGTAGTAGCTGGAAAATAAGGTGTAGCAGGATCCTTCTAGTAGTAGCTGATAAAACAATTGTAAATACAATTTTACAGTAATAGAAAGTGTTGTTGGTTTTCCCTATTAGGGGTTCCAAGATAATATTATGTGTTCTCGATTAATTGGTGATTTTGTTTGAAGTGATAAACAATTAAATAGATTGATTAATACTAATTCACCACTCCTCTATGTATTGCTTGATATTCAACAACTAGTATGATAGCAGGATACTTCACAATAGTTTACATCAATGGAAGGAAGATCCTATTAAAAATCACTAAGGATTAACAAGAAGGGACAGCCACCAACTGACCTCCATTATTAACAGAAGAAAATTATGCATAATGGAGTGTAAGAATGAAGTGCCATCTAATATCTCTTGGATACAAAGTCTTGAATTCTGTTGAAATAGAATATAAAGTACCAGATGACCTACCTATAGACATAGATGAACTAGACCAATATGAGGCTAATGCAAAATAAATGAATGCAATTTTGAGTGGGTTAACAAATTTAATGTTTGTAAAAGTCATGTAATGAAAGACAACAAAATATGCGTGGGAAAAATTAAAACGTGTCTATGAAGGAGTATCCAAAGTAAAAAAATACAAACTTCAGACATACAAAGGACAATTTGAAAGTCTAAAAATGAAAGAGGAAGAAAATATTGAAAAATATCTTTTCATAGTGGATGAGGTTGTCAATGTTATTAGAGTCTTTGGAGTATAAATAAAGGAAAGACATGTCATTGACAAAGTACTAAGAACTATGCCCATGAAGTATGACTCAAAAGTATATACTCTAGAAGAATGAGATGATGTTGACATCATGACAGTAGATGAACTACAAGGAATCTTCACTGCATATGAGATGAGAACATGACAAAATGAACCTGCAAGAAAAGAATCAGCATTTAAGGTCTTAAAAGAACCAAATAAGTATGAAATCCCATCTAAGCATCACTCGGAGAGTTTAGATGATGAATAAGTTATGTTCGTCAAGAAACTTGAGAGAGGTACCGGAAAGTATAAAGGAAAGCTACCTCTAAATTGTTTTAAGTGTAGAATAATTGGACACTTTGCTTCAAAATTCCCCTATCATAAACAAGATGATAGTGATAAGAGACATGTTCGGGTACACGGGGTACTCCCAAAAGACCAAACACATAGAGAAATCTCTCACACAAACAGATCACATATTGACACACTGTTGTTTTCACATGGTTGAAACACTTGAAAGGGAAACAGTCCATGGCCCCAACCAAATAGCTACTTGAGGAAGTTTATTATGCAAAATAAATAAATTTATAAATGAGCTTCTCATAATCCATCAACTATCCAATGACCCTCCATGCTATTTAAATAGATCTCATGGACCAATCATTTGTTAAGACATAGATCAAAGGTTGCTATGATCTAAGAGAAGATGAACTGTTAGATCACTCTATGTATAGAACATATCATGGCCATCATATTAGATATTTACAAATGCATACAAATTCATACTAAATAAACACACTTTTCCTTAACAGATATATTATAACAAGTTGATCTTAACTAATTCCTAAGTGTATAAAGATCTTAACATCCCCGCTTAAGAACAACTTCGGATAGGATTGAAGTATTTTACAAAAGTGACATTATTAGGAGAAGGAAGGAGGCACTAGATCCTATCCCCCCTTAATGAAAAATTCATGAACTCCTAACATATATTGAAGTTTAGAAAACTTCACTTCTATAACAGACTTGGTGAAGATGTATGCAACTTGATCATATGTAGGGAAAAAGATCACTTCAAGAATGTGATCATGAACAAGATTTCTAATGAGGTGCATATGTAGCTCAATGTGTTTTCGCATTGATGTTGAACAAGATCTTTGGAAAGCTTGATGGAAATTTTTTTGTCACACCAAAGTGGAGTAGGTTTTTGGTGCTTGAATCCAAATGCTGAAAGGATCATTCAAAGCCATAAGGCTTCCTGACTAGCATTAACTGCGGCTTGGTATTCTTCTTTTGTTGAAGAAATAGCAAGAGATTGTTGTTTCTTACAATCCCAAGTGACAAGTCCATATCCCAAACTGAAAACATAACCTGCAGTAGACTTTAGATCATGAGGATTGCTGGCCCATATGAATCAGTGAAACCAGCCAACAAAAGAGTCCCCCTTGTACTGTAATGAATCCCAAACTGAATTGTACCTCGAATATATCAAAGTATTATTTTCGCTTATTTACATTGAATTTCATAAGGTGTTTGCATATAGAGGGAAACACGACCAATAGAAAAAGAAAGGTCAAGATGAGAATGAGTCAAGTATAGGAGACTACCAACAAGCTAAATATACAAGGTGGCATCTACCTCAGTTGAAGTACAAGTGGCAGAAAGTTTGACTCTAGACTAGAAGGGAGAAGGGAATGGTTTAAAATCTTTGATTGAAAGTGACAAAGAAGGTCACAAGCATACTTAGACTGAGAAAGAAATATTCCCTCTTTGTTTTGAAAGACCTAGAGACCAGGAAAATAATGGAAATTTCCTAAGTATGACATTTCAAAATTTTTCTTAAGATTGGATTTCACATGGGTTAAAAGCTTAGGGTCACTACTACTAAGAATAAGATCATCAACATATAGAAAAAGTATGATGAGATGGTTTCCTAATTTCTTGGTATAGACATTGGGGTTAGAATGGCATCTAGAAAAAATAGAGTCAAGTAGAAATCTATCCATTTTGGCATACTAAGCTCTAAGATCTTGCTTAAGGCCATATAAGGGATTTCTTAAGGCGACAGACAGGGATAGAGTTATTCTGAACATATCTAGGAGGTTTCTCCATGTAAATTTTCTCCTGTAAATAAACATGTAAGAATGAATAATTGAAATCCATTTTATGGAATTCCCATTTACGTAAGGAAACAAGGGAAAGAACAAGGCAAATGGAGTTCATTTTTGCAACAAGAGAGAAGGTTCCATTGTAGTCAATCCCTTCAACTTGGGAAAAACCTTTGGTAACTAACCTTGCCTTAATTAATTCAACACTTTCATCTAATGCATACTTAGTTCTTTATAACCGTTTACATCTGATAAGTTTTCTCCTTTTAGAATAAGTACAATATCCCAAGTATCGTTCGCCATTAACATACAATATTTGTCATCCATAGATGCATTCCAATATGGATTTCCTGAAGCTTCTACAAAAATCTCTGGATCATGATGTTCTGAAACTTGACAGAAAAGAGAAGAGGCTTGCTGGAACTAAGAAATTGTTCGACATTGATATTTAGGATAACCAACAAGATCACCAACTGCTTCACATGTTTAATAGACCCATCGTGGAAGCAATTGTGATGGTGCAAGTGGAGGAAAATGAGCAGATAGGGGTGGATTTTCATCCTCATTGTCATCATCAGAGACTGGAGTTGGAAATATGTCAAGGAATTTGGAAGTAGACGAAGGCATAATCATCGAATCATGCTTGTAGGACAAAGACGACATAAATGTCTAGCTAGGCTCGTAGGACAAGAGATTTTCATCAAATTTAACATCTATTCTAATGATTGTATCATGAGAATGTATTTGAATAACTCTATAACCTTTTACGTATACAGAATATCCAACCAATATGCACTTTCACTTTTAGGATGCAATGACATTTCCATTATTCACATCCAAAATGTGAGCTCATGCTTCACTACAAAACACACAGAAGTGACTTACATCTGGTTTAATTTTGTTCAATGCTTCTTTCGGTGTGATACCTTGTAAATATTTAGTGAGGGTGTGATTAACTGCGGCAATTTTCATAATTTTTGGCTTCATCTCGAAATTGAAGAATTGGTCCCTTAGATTGGATCATACAATTAGCCATTTCTTTTAAAGTGTGTTTCTTCCATTCAGCTATACCAAATTGTTGTTGTGTATACGGAACAATGTGTTGTTGTTCAATTCCTTGTTCAATGCAGAAAGTAGTGAACTTGTTGTTAACACATTCTCCTCCATTATCAGATATTAACTTAAGAATTTAATGACGATAATTGTTTTCATTTAGAGTAAATTTGAGGTCTAAAATGGGCCTCCTAAGGAAACTAATAAAATAATAGTTGAAATAATAAAATAATATTTATTAATTTGGAGAATGAAAGAAAAAAACCACTACCTTTGTTCGTATTTTCAACATATATCTAGTGTTTATACTTAAATTTTGAGCAAGAGGGCTTATTGGATGCGAAATTTAATGTTGCATCCAATGAGGACCCACACTACATACTTTTGATGGACCCCACTACCCAAAAAATAAGAAATATCTGAAAAATGTGATGATATCATCGTCGTCTTTTCAGGTATTTCTTGTTTTTTGGGTAGTGGGGTCTACCAAAAGTATGCAGTGTGGGTACTTGTTGTATGAAGAATTAAATTATTCATTCAAAAAACCCTCCCACTCAAACTCTGATTGAAAACCTAGGGAGAAATGTTGAAAATACGAACAAAAAAAGTAGTTTTTTATAACAAATATGTCAAGTCAACCATTAGGGTGGACTCATTTTACTGAAATTCTATGGGTTCTTGAATTTCAACTCACAAGAGTTTATTCTTGGATCATTTTCTTATAAGGCCCAGTTTAGACCCTAAATTTCCTCTAATGAAGAGCTCTCGAGATGATAGCCCTTACTGTAGTATGCGTAGTTGCTCATTTCACCTTTGTTCTTCCTCTTTTTGAAGTTCTTCTTTGAGCCTGAGGACTCCTCTTGAGACTTGGATGCGTCTCACTTTTTTTCATGTGGCTTCTTTGAATTAGATTTATTCTTTCCTTTGGAATCTACCCTTGAATCTCCAACAATGAAAGCTTGATATTTTGAAGGTTTGATGGTGCCCATCATTACCAATTTATCTTGCTCCTCAGTGAGGGATTCGATGAATTCAACAAGATTAGGAATATTCCAAGATCATGCTATCAATTTGGTGGCATGGAAGGTAAAAAAAAACACAAAATAATCAGGATTCAGGCTTCGAAATTATGGTCAAGACTAGTTTCTCATCCTTCTTTTCGATTCCACACTATTTTGGTTGCAGAACTAGGGCCTTAAACTTGGAAAAGTAGACTTGCAAGGATTCAAAGATACTGGCACTCAATAAGATCAACTTGTTCTCGAGTTTATTTCCCCTCATTTCATTTGTATTTCCAAATAGATTATGAATCCTCTCCCAAACCTCATTTGGTGATGTCAATCCATCTAGATATAAGAGGAGGTCTCTTAAAATGCTCAAGCACAAGAGACCATAGGCCTCATCCCTCCTATTGTGCCATTTAATTTTATCTGCAGCTGCATTTGGATCATCCTCAGTTTCCATGGTAACCCTATAGAGTCCTTTACTCCTCAACAAAATCTCCATCTCATCCTTCCATTCAAAAAACTTGAATGGAGTTAAGATGATCCTTTGAGATTAGTCCATATCTGACCAATTGTACCCTTCAACCAGGAGAATGCACTCCTAGGAAGTGATGTTGAACTTGAAATATCAATATGGAAGGAGAATAATCGAAATACCAAGGCTCTTATACCATGTGAAAAATAACCCCAGGCTGTAGATCAATTACACTCACAAAATTACTATTCAAGCATGCAAAATTCGACAAAAAATAGACAAAATATGGAGAATAACACAATATTCTATTGAATAAGTGTACATAAGCCAAAAATAATAAAGTAATATGTTTTCCAAATATACAATTACATCATATATTCAAAAGCATAAATATGTTATTGGAATTGGACAAAAATCACACTTACTAAACTAGTCAAAAACCCCATAGGTGCATAAATCACTTTCCAAATCTATCGAGATTCTCATGAATTGGATGAGTGAGATGTACCAGCTGATAATTTATGGAAAGATATCATATCCATTCTTTTGTATGGATAAAAGTAAGGAGTATGAGTTGGGAAAAAAACAAGGCAGTTACTCCAAGACTAGCTTTTCCCTTTTGCCTTAAAACTACTAAAAAGAAAGGCATCTTTCAGAAAAAGTAGAACTGTGTTGTTGCTATTATGAAATGACTCCAGAGTTGTTAGAATATTTTCTAGGATGTTTCTAAAGCTCTCCTTAATCCAGTTTTAGCATTTGTTGACTTCTAGGTGTAAGTGCATTCCAACTAGTATAGTAAGGAATCTAGGAATAGGAAAAAATTGACAAGTTAATGTCTCATATGTGTAACTATGGGTTTGATTATTCTAAAATTGTATTTGTGGACATGTTTTTAGATTGGGAATTACATTCTAATACAAATTTAGCAACCATAATTAATCCGAGATAAAAGTAACAAGATTTAGTCTGTAATAATCTAGAAATTTGAGAAACTTACTCGTGGATAGTTCAAAAACATGAGGATTAGTGGGATCGATGAGAAAATCACAGTAAAATTATTAAGAGTGGTAAAAATTGAAATTTAAAATGGTGAACTATTCATAAACTCAAATTATTTAAATATTCCAAGACCAACGACAAAATAAATCTATGCCATAGATTTCGAAAGGATCAATGGTTGTAATTAGAGAGGGAAACAAAAATGCGAAGATGGACTTTAACATATTTCTTCAACATTTTATTTCCGCAAATAGGAATTCACATTGCATCTTGGAGAAAAGAGGGATGAATTTTTCAAGGAGAAATGGATTTCTAACTTCGACAATCCACACTCTGCATTGCAGGATGCGGAATTGCAGGAAGGACATTTTACAATTTTATTACTTATTTGATTTCCTATTTCCGAAATATGCATTGTGGGTTGCAAAAATGTGGAACTGACAAATGACATTTTATTCACGAAAAGAATTTCCTCCATTTGAAATCCCGATTTGTGAGTTGTGGTTTGTGGGAATACAAAAACAATAAAACAAGAAATTTCAACACCTGCAATCCGTATTTGTGGGTTGCAGAAATGCAGAAAAATATTTTTCAAAACATCTAAAAGAAAGGACTTCTGCTATCCTCATTTGTTGATTGTAGAATGCATGTTGTAGGAAAGAACAAATAACAATAAAAACTTTTTCTCCTACAATCTGCAAAACCAAAAAAAAAATTTCTTTGATTAAAATTTATTAGAAGCCAAAACATAATACTTACCATAAGAAATTACCATGCCCAAAATGTATACTAAATAAGAAAAAGGTAGAGAGAGATAAGCAAAAATGAAAGAGAAAAAGATAATATTATGGTATTTTTTGCGATAAGTTTTGATCCAAAATTTGGATTGGGTGCTCTTGGTACCATTGGAAAGGTATCATTTAGGGATACAACTTTTGAGTTTTGATCTTTGTGATATTCCTCAAGGTTTGGTCATGGCATGCATGATTGTAAATCTGGGCATTAGGAATCTCGAAAAGCATCTTTTCAAATATGCTTTATGAAAAACATATTATAGAATATGCTTTAAGAGATACTTTTCATAAAGCATGGTTTAAAGCATATTTGAGAAGATGATTTTTCATAAAGCATATTTGGAAAGATGCTTTTTGAGATTCCTCATGCCTAGATTTACAAAGATTCCTTCCCCTTCAAAACTGTGAGGAATCTTGTGAAATGCAAAATACAAAAGTTTATCCCTCAACAAGACCTTTCCAACTATACCAAGATCACCCCAATCCTATTTTGGGATAAAAAGTTATTGCAAATACCATAATATTATATTTTTCTCTCTCGTTTTCGTTTATCTCTCTCTACCTTTGTGTTATTTAGGATACATTGTAGAAGAGGTTAGAATGTTATGATAGTAGCTATGAGTAAGAACCTATGGGAAAAAACATAACCTTGAAGGTTAGCTTAGTAAATGAACAGGGCTGCCATTTTATCTGCTGAAATGGGATTTGTTGTTTCCAACAACACGGAGCAAACTGTCGTTGTTGTTGCGTGAACTTTGGTTGCTGCTATAGTTGTGGTATTTCTGTTAGTCCATTTTATTATCCTTTCATAAAATAAACTGTACATCGTCCTTTCTTGGAGAAAGTCATATGATTTGAAATCATTTTCTTCATGGGAAACTAATCGACATAAGTTGAAAAATATATTTGTTGGCTTCGACGCAACATTTTGAAGGTACACACATTCCTCAAACCAATTTCCTCAAGTATGACAGATATGACATCATGGAAGACCTCCTTGTCTCAGTGGATTCAAGGCTCCATCCTGTAAGTATTTGTGAAATTTCATACATTTATCCTTATCATGTCCTTCTGTGTGACATCAACTGCACCATACTTCTTTGTGGATTTCGTTTCCCTTCTTAATATCCTACAACTAAATAGTAAGGTTCACTAATTGCGATTGTATCTAGATCATACTAATCCATGTTTCACCTAGCGAAGAAGCTTCCAACTTCATTTCAATTTCTGTATGCTTGCTTTGTGTCAAAATATTTTTTTGCATTAATGGTATCTGGATGTCTGACACCAAAGCTGTGATAAACCATTCTTTTTGTTGCATGTTGCTCATTTTGAAGTTGGCCTCAGCCATCAATGTCTTGAACCATTGATCAAATCCGATACCGAATCATTCGTATATTGTTTTATTTCTTTCAACTTAGTAATGTATTGTCACTCATATTTGGGATTTTTGAATTCCTCAATTAGTCTAGTCCTAATCTCTACTAGTGTCTTCTATTGATGCCCTGTCAGCACTTGTACAAACTTCATGTACCAATCCAATGCCTAACCTTGAAATTTTGTCCTAGTTGTCTATTCTTTCTATCCTCCTCCTGGAATTTCTTCAATGTCCATACTACTTTGCATAAAAACCAATACCACTCAGGGTCTTCTGTTCCATTCCCATGGAACACAGGTAGTTTTACGTCATCACCTACCATTAGGGTTCTTCTTCAGAATATTCGTTGATCCATTATTATTACTCATGATGTGACACACAATCCATTCTTGTGATTATATGGTGTTTCTTCCTTAATTTGGCTTGGCTCCTCCTTCCTCGAGCTCGGCCTAGGGTAATTTTTATGGGTGAAATTTTGCAAATTGGCTATTTTTGGGGGGGTTCAAGAAATAAATTCGCTCTTTGGTCATTTTTAGTGTCTAATATCACCTATATTTACATAATATATATATATTTTTATCATAGTATTCGGCAAAATTTACACATTTCAATGTCAATTTTATGTTTCATATTTAATATTCACCTACCTATTAATAAACATGTTTTTTTCAATCCAAAACAATTACCTATAATACTATAATTCAGTATAAGATTAGAATCCTTAAAAAATAACCTGGAGCCTCGGGTGTAGCCTGGTCATCTCCTTCGTCACTGTAGGGTCACTTAGTCCCTTGTGGTATTCTTGCACGGTTTCGTCTTCTAGTTGTACCAAGACTTGCCTTAGTCCTCTGCCTCTTCTCTTTCCAGAAACTCAGCCCACTTTTCAAAAGAACACACTCTTCCTCGGCTTCCCTTGGAGTCTCATCGTAACTACCATCCGTTTACCCATATAATTCCATCCAACATTTGTCTTCGCGGTACCCGCAACCTCCGCAATCCGAAGCTATACCCGCCAGAGTTCATCTTTAGTATTGTTTTTTCTTAGATAAGAATCTTAATCCACAATTGCAAGGATAGTAGGAACCTATAATTCCCTGTGTGTTAAGCCCTAGACATATGTAATTTGTAATTATTTATTATTGTGGCACATGGTGTCGATAAAAATGGTCTTTAAGGACCTAGAGACCTTATTATTATTTTGTAAATAATTTATTAATGAAAACAAATGGCACATCAGGGACCACTAAAAGAGTATGGGAGGCCTAAACCCAAAATGTGAGGGGGAATGGGGACATTCCTAGCACTTTAGAATGTTCTTGGTTGATATTGGTCCATATTTATGCCTTAGTGGCTTTATCAATTAATGATCACCCAAACATTGTACAAAGGACCCAAATTTTGATTAATTTATCCTATGTTGGTATTATTGAGCCTAATTCATGATTTAGTGGACCTCCTTGGTGTTTGGGTGTGTTCCACTTGTTGATTGAGCCCCTTTGGTGGTTTGTAACTCCTTTGTGGAGGTTAAACTTGGTTTCATAACTACCATTTGCACAAGTGTTCCCTCACTAGATATTTTTATCCATAACACCTCAAAATTTGTGTAAATAATTCTTTAACTCCTTATGTAAATACTTGTGTAAATCCTTGTGTAACTCTTGTGTAAATCTTATGTATAGCATTTTGTAACCCCCATTTTTTATTTTGGGAAGATTCCTTGGCTTTTGTGACACCTCACCTCACTAATTTATACTCCTCTTCATGCATGGTGTGTGGAAATTGAACCCAGTGATAGATTAATTTTACTCACAACAATTAACAATTGATCATGCAAAATCACTCACAAAAGAGACTGAAACTCGAGCTGAACACTAAACTGTATTAACTCAGTGTACAATAGCCAACCCTGTAACATAATAGGTTGCTGAATAAATAACATACATCATGGATTCGAATGCATGAGGAGCAATTCGAATATAGCATAAAGTAGGCTTACTAAAAATAAACAAATCCCCCATAGGTGTAAAAAGTTGATCCCAAATCTATCATGGAGCTCACGAATTAGCAAAATGGCTTAGGAAAGCTAAAGAGTGGTAGAATGGAAAATCATAATTTTTTTTTCAAGGAGAAAAGAGTGGAGGATGAAGAGGACAAAAAACTAGTTCACCTCACCTAGTCTAGCTTTTCCATTTGCCTTAAAACACTGAAAAAGCAGGGAATAAAGAAGAAAAAGCAGAAGGGTGCATAGGAGGCTAGGAATAAAGCAGATTTGATTCCTTGGGATTTCCCATGTGCTACATGAGTCAAATAAGGCAAGTTTGACCACTATGGATAGGTAAAAGACAACTTGCACAAGGTGGGACACATGAACTAGGCTAATAAGACAAAAATAATTAAATTAATGTCTAAGTGGGTAAGCTATGGGTTGATTATTCTAACACCCCCCCTTAAGCTTGACTTATGAGTAATATATCAGAAAATTATAGGGCCTAGAAAAAAGGCTTAGTCACCCTTTACATACTGCATGTCCATTTAAAACAAGGAAAGAGGCAAAACCAACTTGGGAAAATCCTCCCTTAAACATGGACTGTAAACAAAGTTTGGAAATCTTGTCTTCACTCATGCTTCATAGCATGATCAACAATCCCCAGCAGTGATTTGATATTTCTGAAGGTCTTCTCACAAAATGCTTTGGTGAAGATATCAGCTACTTGTTCTAAAGATGAACAGAAGAGTAGGTGAATGGTGCCATCATGCACAAGTTCTCTGATGTAGTGCATATGGATCTCAATGTGTCTGGTTCTCTGCTTCTGAACTAGATCTTTGTAGATTCGAATGGTACTCTGGTTATCATAGTATATGGTAGTTGATTACTCTGGTTCAAATCCACACTCTCCAAGTAAACCCTACAACCATAAACATTGAGTTGTTGCATTAACAACTCCTCTGTACTCTGCTTCTGTATATGAGAGTGCAATGGCACTCTATTTCTTGCTTGACCAGCTGATTGGCCCTTCTACAAGCATGAACACATATCCTGATGTGGAATTTCTATCTGTGCTATCACCTGCCCAATCACTATCAGTAAATCCAATCAAATCAAGATCAGATTTTGCTTTATAGAAGATCACATGTGTCCTTGTTCCCTGAACAAAGTTAAGGATCCTTTTGGCTACTTTCCAATGGATCTCATGAGGCTGATCCATGTATCTAGAAGCCACATTTACTGCATAACAAATATCAGGTCTAGTATGTGTCAGATACAACAAACATCCAATCAATTGCCTATACAGTGTATTGTTTACCATAGGTGAAGAATAGGCTTCTTCCAGCTTCACTCCTAAAAGGAAAAAAGTTTTGCTTGCTTTGCAATCCTTCATTTTGAATTTGTTCAGCAATTCCAAGGCATATTTTTACTGGTGCACCTTTATTTCAGCTTTGTTTTGAGCAATCTCAAGCCCAAAAAATTGACTTAAGAGCCCCAAATATGTCATGGAGAAGGCTTGGTTCATAGCTCCTTTTAAGGAAGCAATCTCAGCCTTTAAGCTTCCTGTAATGAGGAGGTCGTCAAAATATAACACAATTATCATTAATGAACCATTAACTAACTTCAAATAGACATTTGGATATTATTTGTACCAAACAAAATTTAGTGATAGCAAGAAGCTATCGATCTTGGCATACCAAGCCCTGGGGGCTTGCTTTAGCCCATACAATGACTTTCTCAACCTGCACACAAGAGAAGGGTTAGTAGAAAAACCTTGAGGCTGCTGCATATATATCTCTTCAGTGAGATATCCATTCAGGAAGGCACATTTTACATCCATGTGATGTACCTCCCATTGCCTTGAGGCTGCAATGGCTAAGGCTAGCCTGATGGAATCCATCTTTGCCACTGGGGAAAAGGTCTCATTGTAATCTATGCCATGAAACTGTGAGTAGCCCTTGGCTACCAATATTTCCTTGTACTTCAGTGGTGAACCATCAGCAGCAAATTTGGTCTTATAGACCCACTTACACTGGACTAACTTTCTCCCTGGGGGAAGATCCACTAGCTCCCATGTGTTGCTCTTCTGGAGTGAGATGAAATACTCCTTCATGGCTGTTTTCCATCTTGGATCTCCTACTTCTTCTTCATATGTTTGAGGATTATACTCCACCATCAAATAGAATTTGTCAGCAAACATAGGATCCTTCATGCACAGACCACTCTCAAACTGAGATCTAGTCCTCCTTGGGTCATTGGGATCCCCAGCTACCTCACCTGCTGCATGTAGTGTCTTGGCTGCCCATTTTGGTCTTGTAGGGATGTTAGGGTCTGCAATAAACTCATATACATTATACAAATCAGAATCAGCATGTTCAACAAACTCTTTACTTACTTCTTGAGGTTCAGGTGGAGAAGAGGCTTCTCCAACTTCCACTACTGCAAGGGGTTCTTCTTCAAACTGAACACACCTTTCGATGAAGGATTTGTTTGTGCTCAAATTTATCAGTTTGTACCCTTTTTAATCTTCAGAGTATCCAACAAAAAGACACTCTTGGCTTTGGGGCTGCAAAGCCTTCCTCTTCTCTATTGGAATTCTAGCCCAAGCCTTTGAGCCAAAAATCCTGAAATGGGTCACATCTGGCTTGTTCCCACTCCATGCTTCGAAGGGAGTCATACCATAAAGATGTTTATGAGGCACCATATTCTGAATATAGGCTGCACATTTGATAGCTTTGGCCCAGTAATTTGGTGGAAAAGGTTTGGCCTCCATCATGCATGTTTCCATCTCCTTCAGTGATCTGTTCTTCCTCTCAGCAACACCATTCTGCTGTGGTGTGTAAGGGATAGAATGCTGCATATGAATACCTGCATCTACAAAATAATTAATAAAATCAGACTTGACATACTCACCACCATTGTCATATCTGAGGACCTTGAGTTTTCTCCTAGACTGGTTTTCAACCAAATCCTTAAAGACTTTGAAGAGGCCAAAAACTTCAGACTTGTGTTTCAGGAAGTGAACCCAGCAATACCTGGAAAAGTCATCAATGAAAGTAAATGCATATTTGGATTGAATCATGGACATATGAGGGAATGGTCCAGCAACATCACTGTGGATCAGCTCGAGGGGTGTAGAGGTTCTCTCATGACTAGCTCTCTCAAATTTATGCTCTGGGTGTTTTCCTAGGATAGAACCTTGGAAAACTCCTTTGGAAAATTTTATCTTGGGAAACCCTATGACCATCTCTTTTTCACTAAGATCATAAATATACTTGTAATTTAGGTGGCCAAATATTTCATGCCAAATCTTGCTAGCTTCATTAGCATGAATAAGAAGAGAAGAGGGGTTTGAGTAGGGTAGGAAGTGTGAGAACATGTATACCTTTTGAGCATGATTTACAACTCCTTTTGCAATGACTCTACCACTTGAGATCTCTATGATCTCAACTTCATAGGGGAGAATATGACTTTCTTAGGAGACCCAGTGTGGGTCATCTAGTACACTGACAAGAGGTTGGAGGCAAGACCAGGAACATACAACACATTTCTGAACTGACCATGATCAAGATCAATCCTCCCTTTTCCCAAAAATTCAGTGAGAGAGTCATCTCCCAGTACTATAGGTGGTCCTTTCGACATATCAAGTGAGGAGAAGGCCTCCTTGGTCAAAAACATGTGTCTTGAAGCTCCAGAATCAATGATAAAAATTGGTGAGCTTGATGTGCCAACAACCAATGCATGAACTCTCTCTCTGTCATCTGAACTTGATCCTCCTTCTCTCTTCTTTGAGCTTTCTGGAAGGGAGATGCCATTCTTCTCCAGGAGTTGGGTCAGCATGTCTATTTGCTTCTTCATACAAGAGATTTCAGTGTGATTGCCCTTATTGCAGTATGTGCACTTGCTCATTTCACCTTTGTTTTTCTTCTTCTGGTAGTTCTTCTTGGAACCTTGTGGCTCCTCCAGAGACTGTTTCTTGTCTCTCTTTTGCTCAGGTGGCTTTTTAGATTTCTTTTTGCTTTTTGAATCCACCTTTGAATCTCCAGCAATCAATGCTTGATCTTTGGATGGTTTGATGGTGCCCATCATCACCATCTTGTCCTGTTCTTCTGTGAGAGATTCCATGAAATCTACAAGGCTAGGCATCTTCCAAGTTCGAGCTGTTAGTTTTGTGGCATAGAAGGTCGAAACAAACACTGAATAGTCAGGGCCTAGCTTTGAGAGGATGTCGAGGATGAGCTGATCATATTTATTTTCGATCCCACACTATTTCAGGTGCAAAACAAGTGCTTTGAACTTGGAGAAATATAGCTGCAGGGATTCAAAGCTATTTGGACTCAGAGAAATCAGCTCATTTTCAATTTGATGTCCCCTCATCTCATCTGTCTTTCCAAAAAGATCAGAAATATTCTCCCATACTTCATTCGGTGATGTCAATCCATCAAGATGGAAAAGGAGGTATCTGGAAATACTCAGACACAGGAGACCATAGGCCTCATCCCTCCTGTTGTGCCCTTTTATCTTCTCTGCAGCTGCACTGGGCTCTGCTTCTGTTGCCATAGTCACCCTGTAGAGGCATTTCTCTCTCAATAGTATCTCCATCTCTACTTTCCATTCAAATAAATTGAAGGGAGTCAAGATAGTTTTCTGTGATTGATCCATAGCTTAGAAAATATGTCCCGGCTGTCAGTAGAAGGCTCCCAGTCACTGATGTTGAAGCTACAAAACAATTTTGAAGGAGAGAAATTGATCTACAATGGCTCTGATACCATGTGGAAATTGAACCCAGTGATAGATTAATTTTACTCACAACAATTAACAATTGATCATGCAAAATCACTCACAAAAGAGACTAAAACTGGAGTTGAACACTAAACTGTATTAACTCAGTGTACAATAGCCAAAACTGTAACATAATAGGTTTCTGAATAAATAACATACATCAGGGATTTGAATGCATGAGGAGCAATTCGAATCTAGCATAAAGCAGGCTTACCAAAAATAAGCAAATCCCCCATAGGTGTAAAAAGTTGATCCCAAATCTGTCATGGAGCTCACAAATTAGCAAAATGGCTTAGGAAAGATAAAGAGTGGTGGAATGGCAGCTCATACATGCTTTTTCAAGGAGAAAAGAGTGGAATATGAAAAGGACAAAAAACTAGTTCACCTCACCTAGTCTAGCTTTTCCATTTGCCTTAAAACACTGAAAAAGCAGGGAATAAAGCAGAAAAAGCATAAGGGCACCTAGAAGGCCAGGAATAAAGAATATTTGATTCCTTGGGCTTTCCCATGCGCTACATGAGTCAAATAAGGCAATTTTTACCACTATGGATAGGTAAAAGACCACTTGCACAAGGTGGGACACATGAACTAGGCTAATAAGACAAAAATAATTAAATTAATGTCTAATTGGGTAAACTATGGGTTGATTATTCTAGCATGATGTGTCCACACATGAATTTGAGTTGGGTAGAGTGGCTTGCAGACACTCTCCTTAAAATTATATTTTCTTGGGTTTGATTAGATTTAACCTATTAAGGTTTAGTTATCCCCCTTAAATTGACACAAGTTGGCTTACCATGGTATTATTTTACCCATTGAGTTAGAATTACCTTCTTTGGTCTATAAATTGATGTTTGATATCCTTGGTTTGGGGGTTGATTTTCATCTTTATTTTGGACAGTTGTTGATCATGGTTATTCATACCTTTGATGTTCCTCTGTTTCAACTTATTGGTTTTGTCCTACACCTACACATAAATTGTGATGGTGAATGGTGAGACCTCGATGACCTAGGGGGTATGGATTACCATTGCACCTGGTAGTGGGGTGGAAGAGGAAATATGTGGTGAGGAATAGAATTTTGGATTCTCAAACTGATACTTGAGTTATTATTTAGTACATATCTATTTTTTATCTGTGGCCTCATCTCAGGTGTGTCATGTCATTATGAGGTCTGGCTTGGCAATGCCAAAGGCTGGGTGCAATGTGGTCCGGATGATGCCAATTGCGCATTGATAAGATAATTGATTTATCTCTTGTTTATTTAATTTAATTGGATATGATATGTTTTATTTATATATGCACATCAAATGTTTGATGAAACGTATGATTTATTTACGGAATAAATTTCTTATATTTTTCAATCTCTTTATGCAAGTAAATTTTATGAAGAATTTGGAAACTAGTTTTTGGGATTTTGTGCACAAATTGTTTGAGGAAATAATTATTTGGTAAATCTTCTACATAACTAATATGTATTCCCCTGTTCCTTATATATTTTGTATTTTTAATGGTACAGTAACCTTGAAATGGTTTAAAACACATCTTTGTGATGCTTCTATGTTTTATTCGAAAACTAGCTCTTCAATTGTACTGTTTGGCATAGTTTGGAAAATTATCACACGAAGTTTTTTTAAAAATGCATGAGTGTTAATTTTATGCTTATGTATGATAAATAATATTTAAATTTTTTTGATAATAGGAGGATAAATATTCTTGATAGTTATGGGTAAATTTCTACCCAAATTCTAGATCAATTTCCAATTTCTAGCTCCTTCAATGGAATTGCTTTGAGTAGATTTGTGAATTTGCATATGAAGTGTTTGAAAAAATATAAGAATGAGATATACGTATGTTATGACTGATAAAACAATTTATTTAAATTTGAAATTACATTTGAATTATTCTATTATTTTTGGATTTAATTATTCTAGTGATTCCTAGAATTACTAATCAATTCGGATGAGTAGAATTAACTTGTTTTGTGGATTTTTTAATGGACTATATATGGGTGGAAATATAATACCATATGAATGTGAGTGATCCCTGATATTATTTCCCTAATATTCAATATTCATATAATTCTCTTTATTTGGCATTTGGAAACTTCGATCGGAAACTAGGTACATTGCAGTGAAATTGGCAAATAGTTTTTGTATTCGAATATCTATTTTTGGTAAAATATGAATTTATAGCCATATTCTCTATTATTGTTTATTTAATTGTATTGTAGAATGTTATTTTAAATATTTGTACCTTCACATTTATGTGCCTCAGAACTTAGCACAATTGGTTTGATTGAATTCCTGGCAGTGCTTATTAACTAGTTGTACTGATTAAACTTGAAATATCCTTCATTTATGTACTCGGATCTATTATATTCTTAATGCTTATAGAATATATAAAAAAAATTAGCATCATAAAATCATAACCATAATAAAAGTATCACTAAAATAAATATAAGTGCATCAACACAAGAGAACACAAAGATTTTCCTCGGGGAAACCACAAGGGAGAAAACCCTGCAAAACTTACTCATTATAGAATTCGACCAAGTACAATTGAAAAAACCATCAACAAGAATAGTTTCTCATATTCCATAGTATACTCTTTCTCTCTCTATCTCTCTAGTGAAATACTTGAGTGTAAGATGTGTGAGAATAAGAGAGGTTCCTCACCTATTTATATTCATTAGGTGAGTGCCTCAAATAACTAACTAGGTCAAACATGTTATGTAATTACGGTCGACCTACCTTGGGAGAATCAAAATACATTTTATATAATACTTTTTTGGTTATAATTTTTCCAACTTACAACACAAGGCTTACCTCATAAATTTTACATGACCAATTACATCAAGGACATCTCTTAATGGAGGAATAAAATTTTCGAAGGAGAATACAACAAAATTACAATAGAATATATTTTGAAGTTACAATACTTTAACACTCCCTCTTAACTAGGAAGGTATTCTACATAAACAAAAACCATCATCACAAATGTACAACTGACTGGTGAATCTCTATATGTCATAGAAAGTTTTGGAATATTATCATACATATTCATCATTGATCTCAACCGGATCATCTTCTGCAATATCAATATGTAAATATTGAATTATCTTCTGCACGTGCTGAATCATCTTCTACCACATCAATATATGAGTACTGAATCATATTTTGAATACTGAGCCTTATTTTGTAACATCAGTATGTGAATACTGAATCATATCCTACCAGATCAGTGTGTGAATACTGAATAATCTTCTGAACCTTGTTCTCTAACATTAGTATGTGAATACCAAATCATCTTTTTAAACATTAGTATGTGAATACTAAATCATCTTCTGAACCTTCTTATGTAATATCAGTATGTGAATGCTCAATCTGCTTCTACCACATCAGTATGTGAATACTGAATCTTCTTCTTCAACATTGGTATGTGAATATTGAAACATCATCTACAACATCAATATGTAAATACAGAAACATAGTCATCTACATCAATAGTATGTAAATACTGAAAAATCATCATCAATATGTACATACAAAAACATCAACATCTGCATCATGAGTATGTAAGTACTGAAACATCAACATCTGCATCATCAATATGTAAATACTAAAATATCATCATCTACATCATCCTTATGTGAATATTGAAACAATAACAACATCATTACCATGTTAGTGCTAAAGATAAATCATCGATAAATGTTATATTATCATCTATATTATTAGCATAGAGCTGTTGGAACATCATCATCATCAACATGAAAATGTTGATACAACATCATCATCATCAACACAAAGTGTTGTGACTTCAACCACATTAACATTATCAACACAGGGTGTTGGGACCACAACCATATCAACATCATCAGCACAACGTGTGTTGATGTATTTGTAACTTCGGAATGTACTCAATTGTATATTTCATTTATTGTACCCCGATGTTTATTTTGGGGAGTGTCTGTAATGTATTTGATTCATGTCATGCCCCGATGTTCCTATCTGAAGATTCAATAATGTAAACAAGTCATGTCAAGTCCTTGTGGGTAACCCTCCTATTGTTCAAGGGTTAAAGTCCCCACAGTTGTGGCGCCATAAGGTTATTAGACTATCCTACAGAAGTTATCCCTAGGAGAGTTATTGTAAGTGAGGGCAATAGTCTCCACCATTGTGTTAAGGATAACCCTCATTGTTGATCGAAGGGGAAAAGTCCCCACAAGTTGTGGGGCACTAGGGTTATTATACTCTCCTAGAGATGTCGGCTCTAGTAAGTAATTGTTAAGTGAGGCCGACATGTTGGAGTGGACATTAAGTGAACAAAGAATATAAATAGAGAGTGAGCCTCTCTATTTATCACACATGCACTCACTCACTAGGGCGCATGAGTGAGACAGGAGAAGCTCTCTCTAGTGAGAGAGAGAGAACAAGCTGTGGAGATCATCTTTTATGTTTTCAAGTTTTACTGCTTCCATTGGTGATCATTCTATCTCTGAGGAAGTTTTGGGGTTTTCTCCTTTATGGTTTCCCCAAGGAAAATTCTTTGTGTCTCTTGTCTCTTGTGTTTATTTTTGTGCATGTTATTCTCTCAGATAAGATCCTAAGATCATATTACTTAAATGATAAAAATCTAACATCATATCAGAGCTAACCTGAGAAAAAGACATTGTACATCTGTAGAAGCTAGGGCTTATTAATTTTTGGGTCTCTCTCCACAATCAATCAGCAAAAGTATGCTAGTCTAACTCTCCATTGAAGGGGGCATCTTTCTGTCGAAGCAGAATTCGATTCCGAACATTTTCAGTTTTTGGTGCGGGAAATTAGGGCTTCTTATAGAAGATGAAATTTTGAGTGAGCCCAGCATAGGATTTCTCTCCTCATCAAAATCGAATTTTAGAGACCTGGGTCGATATTTTTGGTTGGATGAAAGTACGGGAAAGTCAAACCCTAGTTTGACCCCGGGCCAGAAAAAAACCTAAATACTAAAAATGATACGTTTTGGTACATTCACTATATCTCGGTATTGGAGAAGGATCAAGAGATGAAACTTTCACAGGAAGAAGATAAAATCCATATTTACAACGTATCCAAATTTCCACCTTTGATTCTCTATATTCTAGGAGATATGATCCCTCCAAGCTATAGTTCTAGCCTCTTCCAGGATTCATCCCTAAATAGCACACCTGGGGAGAATTGCTATATCTCGATCTATTAAGGTCCAAATTAAATTTATGAATATTTTCCAAAAATGGAATGGACGGTACTTTTTTTGGTCCAAGTTTCAAACCCATAATATGAAACAGTGACACGTGGCAGTCCATACAACTTTGCTATGCTGAACAGTCCTGAAATAGGTCACCTTGGGAAACCACTCATAAGTCCCAATTGGTGAAACTAATTCTGATGAAACCTATAGTTTTGGAATAGGGAAAGGTGACTCTACCTTAGTGCGAAGTTTCAGACATATAGGATCAGTAATTTTGTAGATACCGCAAAAACAATATCAAAAATTTCTGTAGAAGAAATCGGTAAACTAGGGCTTCCTGTTCCGGGAGATTCCCTCCACTGTTTTCAGAAAATGAGTACATTGGATAGCTCACCTTGAAGAGGTATATATTTCTATCCAATCAGATATTAAATATTTTAAGTTTTGAAAATTAGGGTTTCTCTGAAAAACCCTAGATCAATAGCTCCGGAACCAGGACAGACACCTCAAATCGGTAAGATCTAATATTTTGTTATTTTCATTTGAGGTTCTAATTTCAAAGTGATCTATCACATCAACTTGATGATAAGCTTGTTCAATTTGACAACTTCCAAGCATGGAAGTATATGATCGCTCTTAAGAAAATGAATTGGACACCTACATAAGAAGAGAGGTCCCAGTTCCAAAGGGAGATAGGGATAAAAATCCTTACACAAGAAGAACTTGGTTAAGGCCAAGAAGGTCATTGTTGATTCAATCATGGATCACCTTGTACCACAAGTTCCTTCCCTACAGACACCGAAAGAGATGTTTGATTCCTTGACCAAGATATTTGAAGGGAAGAACAGAAATCAGAAGATGACCTTAAGAAACCAGTTGAAGAATGTGAAGATCCATAATGCAAAGACCATACAATCATACTTTACATGGGTCTCTCAAATCAAAGAACAACTTGTAGCAGTAGAAGAAGAAGTGGAGAATGCAAAAGTAGTAATAGCCACCTTGAATGACATCCCAGGATCATGGGATTCATTCATGTGAGGAATGTGTTCTAGAAGGAAGTGATTACTTTCAGCAGACTCTGGGAAGAAGAAGAAGCTTGACTCATAATAAGAGAAGAGAAGATGGGAGCAACTGAAGATCAAGCTCTCACCATCCAAAGAAGATCCCTCAAGCGACGAGGAATACGAAGGAATCAAATATTTGATAACCTCTTATCCATATTAGCATTTGCATAAGAAATGATGTTATTATGAATGAAGAAGATGATAAAGCTGAAGGCTCGAGAAGGAGTATACCCATGAAACAAATAAATATAAGTATTCAATTGTCATTTCATGATATTGTTTTGTTATGCATTTGTTTATATTCAATTGATGTATTATGCATGATAGAATGTTTTCATTAATGATAGTATACTACTAATATGCATGTGATGGGTAAGTAGCTCATGGTGCTATACAACTCTCCATTGCTACTTATCTAGAATTAAACCTCTTTGCTGACATATTGGATTAGTGCACAATCTCAATGTTGTCCTGGTGGAGATGGAAGGCATCTAGAAAAGTTTTCGTGAGATATGGATGAATGTTGTATTGGCTAAAATAGTTGCATGATAATATATTTATGCATAAGAATTTTCCATTATGAATATGCCTTATGAAATGTTTCTAACCATACAACTAATGCATTTGAATTGTAGGAAAGAATGCGTACATAATCACCTACAAGAAAACAAGGATTAGACTTGTTCCGAAGAACAAGTGACGACAGATAAAGAATAATATGACGAATGTAGCGACATCATTGATGCAGAACCTTCTAGCTATGAAGAAGTAACTAAGAAGAAAGGGAAGACCATTTTAAGAAGAATGATGTCTAGGATGCAGTATCGATACATGAAGGGAAGTTCGTAGTTCCATCATGCAGTAGATGGAAACATTGTGGGATACAAGGAAAGATTCATAGCACGAGGCTTCTCACAAAAAGAGTGCATAGAGTACGAAAGAAATAGGGAGTATGATGCTTCACTTCAGATGGAGTGACTACAAAAGATCCCAAGGTTCGACATGGTACGACAGGATGGATAGCTTACTGGTGACTCTAGGATTTAATGAGAGTAAAGAGGATTCCAACCTTTTCTTCAAGGTTGACAAAGGAAGACCAGTGATGCTACTGTCATATGTCGGTGACTTGTTCCTAACAGAAAAGAGGAACACATTAAAGTTGCAAGAAGGAGACTTATTTCCAAGTTCGAGATGAAGTACTTAGATATGATGCATTATTTTCTAGGCATGGAGGTGTGGTAGAATGAAGATGGAATCTTCCTCAGACAAGGTAAGTATGCATTAGAGATCCTAAAGAGATTTGGGAGATGATGGACTGCAAGGCCATAACCACACCTATATTGAGAGATGCTTCATCAGATTCTATTGATGCTATGTTGTATCATCAGATGATTGGGTCCTTGATATACCTAATGAACACGAGACTAGATATTTGTTTTGCTATGAATAGCTTGAGCCAGTTCCTGACAGATCCGAGACATGTTCACTTGATTGCTACAAAGCATATTTTGAGGTACCTAAGGGGTACATTTGACTATGGGCTCAAGTATGAGGCGAATCAAAAGATTAACCTGGAGGGTTATGTTGATTCGTATTGGGCAGGAAGTGCCATCGATAGGAAGAGCACTTCAGGGTGTTTCTTCAGTATGGGATCAGGTCTGATCTCTTGGTTTAGCAGGAAGCAATCCTATGTGTCACTAAGTACCGATGAAGCAGAGTATGTTGCATCTTGTTCAGCTAGTTGTTGTTGATGTATATGTAACTTCGGAATGTATTCTTCTATGTATCTTATGTATTGTAACCTGATGTTCATTCCAGGATGTTTCTATTATGTATTTGAGTCATGTGGTCATGCCCCGATGTTCCGATCGGGAGGATTAATAATGTAATCAAGTCATATCAAGTCATTGGGTAAGTCCCCACAGTTTCGGGGCACTTGAGTTATTATACACTAATTAAGGTGTAGGCTCGAGTAGTAATTATTAGGTCGAGCCTACGTGTGAAAATGGCAATTCAAGTGAACGGACTAATATAAATAGAGAGTGTGAGTCTCTCTATTTATCACTTGTGACATATATCACTTTCTCTCTCAAGTGTGACGCACCTTTGGAGAAGGAAATACTTTGGCTTGACAGAAGACAGAAGGATATTGCTGTGTTGGGAGGTCATCTTACTGTTTTGGGTATCACATCTTGTGGTGATACTATCTTAGAGGAAGTTGCGGGGTTTTATCCATTTATGGTTTCCCCGATCAAAACTCTTTGTGTCTCTTGTCTCATGTGATGTGCTTATGTTATTGCTGTGCTTGTTATTCTCTCAGTGAAAAGATCCTAACATAATGCTAGCTTAAATGTTGAAAAACTAACATGGTATCAGAGCTAACCTGAGAAGAAGACATTGTGCAACTATAGGAACTAGGGCTTCCTATTTTTTGGATCTTCATCCACATATTTTCAGCAAAAGTATGCTAGGATGACTCTCCATTGAAGGGTGCATCTTTATGTCGATGCAGAATTCAATTTCAAGCATTTTCAGTTTCGATGTGGAAATTAGGGCTTTCTACAGAAGAGGAATTTTTGAGTGAGACCAGAATAGGATTGTTATCCTCATCAAAACTGAATTTTAGAGACCTGTATCAAGAAATTTGGTTGGGTGAAACTCTGGGAAAGTCAAACCCTAGTTTGACCCTAAGCTAGGAAAAACCCTAAATACTAAAACTGCTAAGTTTTGGTCCAGTAGCTATATTCCAATATTTGAAAAGTATTATAAGCTGGAAATTGTAGGGGCCGAAGATAAAATCATGGTTAAGCCTGTGTCCAAAAATCAGACTCTGATTCACTGTAATCCAGGAGATATGATCTCTCCAAGTTAGGGTTCCAGCCTCTTCCAGAATTCATCCCTAAACAGGACATCTGGGGATATCTACAATATATTGCGCTACAGAGGTCCAAATGGAATTCCTGAAGATGTTCCAGAAAGGGAACGGACATTAATTTTAGTGGTCCAAATATCAGACTCAGAAGATGAACCAGTGACACATGGCATGCCATACAACTTCGCTGTTCTGAACAATCCTGTAACAGGTCACCTTGGGAAAAGGATCATAAATCCCAAATGGTGAAACCAATTCTGATTAAACCTATGTTTTTGGATCAGGGACATGCGAGGTTACCTCATTGATAAATTTCAGACATAGAGGATCCGTAATTTCTAAGATATCTCAGAAACAGTAACAGTAGTTTCTGCAGAAGAAATCAGAAAATTAGGGCTTCCTGTTTCAGAAGCTTCCCTCCACTGTTTTCAGAAAAGGAGTACATTGGACAGCTCCATTTGAAGAGATCTATCTGTTTGTCCAATTATATATGAAATTTTCCAAGTTTTGAAAATTAGGGTTTTTGTGACAAACCCTAGATCAGCAAACTCTGGGACAAGGACGGACACCTCAAATCGTTAAGATCTAATCCTTTGCTATTTCCATTTGAGGTTCTCATTTCAAAGTGATCTATCACATCAGCTTGGTGACAAGCTTGCGGAAGTTGACAAATTCCAAGCCTGGAAGTATATGATCTCTCTGAAGAAAATGGATTGGACACCTACATGAGTATGGAGGTTCCAGTTTCAGAGGGAGACGAGGTTAGAAGCCTTTCACAAGAAGAACTTGGTAAAAGAAGACATCATGCTCATGCTGCAGAGGATGATGGACCATCCAGAAAGAGATCCAGATATGAAATTGAAGATTCTTCAAGCGAGGGTGAATATGTTCTAATATCATCTCTCACAAGTAACATTACTCATGGTAGTGATGATTGTCTTATAGACAGTGGGGATTCCAAACATGTGACAGGATTCAAGGAATCCTTTGTAAGACTGTCAGAACATGAATCACCTCATAAGGTGAAACTAGGAGATGACTACGAATATCCAATAAAAAGTAGTGGGGAATCTTCATACAAGATAGACTTTGATCGTCAAGCCATCATGTGGCCAAAAGGAAATACTATCGATGATGTGGTAGTGATTGGAGAACAAGAAGGAGGCTTGTACAAATTGAAGGGATATCCAGAACAAGCCTTGATCCATGACACAGTAGAGCCAAATGATCTTTGGCATTACAGAGCACTACCTATTGCAAGCAAAGATGTTGAACGTCTTCCAGAATTTCAAGCTATTTGAAGGGAAAAACAAAATCAGAATATGACTTAAAGAAACCAGTTGAATAATGTGAAGATCCAGAATGTAGAGACCATGCAGTCATAAGAGTCTCTCAAATCAAAGAACAACTTGAAGTGGTAAAAGAAAGGTGAAGAATGAAAAAGTGGTGATGGCCACCTTGAATGGCCTCCTACGATCGTGGAATTCATTCATTTGAGGAAGGTGTGCTAGAAGGAAGTGATTACTTTCAATAGACTCTAGAAAGAGAACTCACAAGAAGAAGAAGCTCAAGAAGAGAAGGTGGGAGAAACTGAAGATCAAGATCTTTCCATCCAAAGAATATCCCTCAAGCAATGAGGAATATGAAGAACTCAACTCTTGAAGAACTTCTTATCCACCTTAGATTTTGGATAAGAAACGATGCTATTATGAATGAAGAAGACAATGAAGATGAAGGCTCAAGAAGGAGTCTACCCTCGAAACAAATAAAGATAAGTATTCAATTATCATTTCATGATATTCTTTTGTTATGCATTTGTTTATATTCAGTTATTGTATTATGCATGATAGGATGTTTGCATTAATGAAATTATACTACTAATATGCATGTGATGGGTAAGTTTGTCATGGTGCTATACAAATTCTCCATTGCTACTTATCTAGAATGAAACCTCTTTGCTGACATATTGGATTAGTGCACAATCTCAATGTTGTCCTGGTAGAGATGGAAGGCATTTAGAAAGTTTCAGTGAGATATGGATGAATGTTGTATTGGCTAAAGTAGTTGCATGATCATATAATTATGCATAAGTGTTTTCCAATATAAATATTCCTTATGAAATGTTCTAACCATACAATTGCATTTGACTTGTAGGAAAGTCCACACACATAATCACTTACAAGCAAAGAAGAATGAAGACTTGTTCCAAAGAGCAAGTGACGACATTTCAAAATGAAGAATATTATGATGAGTGCAATGACATCATTGATGCAGAACCTTCCAGCCACCAAGAAGAAAGGGAAGACCAATTCAAGAAGAATGATGTCAGGGAATAGTATCGAGACCTAAAGAGAAGTTCATAGTTCCATCATGCAGTAGATGGAAACATCGTGGGATACAAAGCAAGATTCGTAGCACAAGGCTTCTCACGAAAGGAAGGCCTAGACTACGAAGAGACATTTGCAGCCAGTATGAGTTTAAATACATACATGATGAGCTTGATGAATATCTTAACCTTTGCTACAAGGTTGATATAGGATGACAAGCTCACAGATGGGTGCAAGATGAACTTTTGAAGAAGTTCAAGATAAAGGATCTTAGTATCCAATGATCCTAGATGGATACTACTTGTCACTTCAGTACCAGAATGTTTCAGTGCATAGAGTACAGAAGAAAGAGGGAGTATGATGCTTCGCTTCAGAGGGAGTGACTACAGAAGATCCTGAGGTTCGACATGATATGACAGGATTGATAGATTACTGATGACTCTAGGCTTTACTGAGAGTAAAGCGGATTCCAACCTTTGCTTCAAGGTTGAAGACGGAAGACCAGTGATACTCCTGTTATGTGTCGATGCACTATTGCTCTAGGTATGAAGGTGTGGCAAAGTACAAATGGAATATTCCTTGGGCAAGGGAAGTATGGAGTAGAGATCCTGAAGATATTTGGGATGATGGACTACAAGGCTTTGGCTACACCCATGGCATCAAACCTGAAGCTATTGAGTGATGCTTCATCAGAGTCGATTGATGCTACGATGTATCGTGAGATGATTGGGTCATTGATGTACCTGACGAACACGAGACCAGATATTTGCTTTGCTGTGAACACCTTGAGCCAGTACCTGACAGATTCGAGAAGTGTTCACTTGATTGCTGCAAAGCATATTCTGAGGTACCTGAAGGGTACAATTGATTATGGGCTCAAGTATGATACGAATCAGAAGATTAACCTAGAGGGTTATGTTGATTTAGATTGGGCAGGAAGTGCCATCGACAGGAAGAGTACTTCAGGGTGTTGCTTCAGTATGGGATTAGGTGTGATCTCTTGGTTTAGCAGGAAGCAATCCTGTGTGGCACTGAGTACAGCTGAAGCAGAGTATGTCACAGCTTGTTCAGTTAGTTGTGAGGAAGTATGGCTACGAAAGTTACTGTATGATATATTTGATCTCTAGTTGGATGCTACTTGTATACATTGTGACAACCACATTTGTGTGAAGTTGTTAGAGAATCCAGTGTTCCATGACAAGTCGAAGCATATCGAGATCAAGTATCACTATATGAGGAATATGGTGCAGAGAGGAGAAGTGAAGCTCCAGTATGTTGCAATGGAGGAACAGATAGCTGATGTATTGACGAAGCCATTGGCTAGGCTGAAGTTTGAGTACTTCAGAGAGAGACTTGGTGTTCTCCAGATCAAGGATTCCTCCCAGAGACAGTGATGAGACCCATAGCCATTCTGACATGGTGAGAGGATTGGTTCCTTCCATGGTTAGATGTAAGGGATGAGCCATTCCATCATGGTGAGAGGATTGGTTCCTTCCATGACTGATGTGAGTGCTAAGATTGATAGCCATTCTGACGAGCAGGTCAGATGTAAGGGCTGAGCCATTCTGGTCATGGCTAAAGGATTAAGTTCCTCCCATGACATATGTGAGTGCTGGCCATTCTATCGAGTAGGACAGATGTAAGGGCAACTGCCACTCTACAGGAGAGTGGAGGCACCTGGTCCGTTACCAGGTAGCTCAGTCAGGGACTGGGGGCCATTCTGATGAGGGTGTAGGATTCAGTTCCTACCAGGTCAGATGTGAGTGCACAAATCTTTCTTCATTGTGGCGGAAGTGGTTCCAGCCTGGTTGAAAGTCTTTCATCATTGTGGCGGATGTGGATCCAGCCTGGGTGAAAGTGCAGAAATCTTTCTTCATTGTGGCAGATGTGGTTCCAGCCTGGGTGAAAATAAAAGAGTTCTTTCATCATTGTGGCGGATGTGGTTCCAGCCTGGTTGAAATTCTTCCATCATTGTGGCAGATGTGGCTCCATCCTGGGTGAAGAGAACAGAGTTCTTTCATCATTGTGGCGGAGGTGGTTCCATCCTGGGTGGATGTGATGCCATTCTGATGAGTAGGTTAGATATAAGTGTTGGGCCTTTCTGATGTGATTGTATTTTACTACATGATCAAATGTGAGTGCTGGGTGTGCCTTTCTGACGAGTAGGTCAGATGTAAGTGTTGGGCATGCCTTTCTAACAAGCAGGTCAGATGTAAGTGCTGGGCGAAGACCTACATGAGAGTAGGCCTACAACCAGCATGAAAAAGGGCTGGCTCTGTAGAACTTCCTATGACGAGATAGTACACACTTGATGATGACCAGAGGAGATCCATACCGAGCTATGATCCAGATCCAGTTATGATGACGCCAAGAGATCCAGATCGAGTGATGATCCAGATCCAGTAGTGATGATGATCCAGATCGAGTGATGATCCAGATCCAGTCTAGTGATGAGATCCAGATCAAGTGATGATCCAGATCTAGCAGTGATGATGATCCAGATCAAGTGATGATCCAGATCTAGTCTAGTGATGAGATCCAGATCGAGTGATGATCTAGATCCAGCAGTGATGATGATCCAGATCGAGAGATGATCCAGATCCAGATGACTTGAAGGCGAAGATGACTTGAAGACGAAGATGAATTAAAGATGAGATGATCCAGTTGATGCAAAGAAGAAGACCAGTGCTGAAAATTGTGTTGAAAGAATACCTTCCTATTTAAGAGGGAGTGTTGATGTATATGTAACTTCGGAATGTATTCTTCTATGTATCTTATGTATTGTAACCCGATGTTCATTCCGGGATGTTTCTATTATG
>LPNX010048675.1:163654-204485 GCA_001517045.1 Pseudotsuga menziesii
CCAATGTTCCGATTGGGAGGATTAATAATGTAATCAAGTCATATCAAGTCATTGGGTAAGTCCCCACAGTTTCGGGGCACTTGAGTTATTATACACTAATTAAGGTGTAGGCTCGAGTAGTAATTATTAGGTCGAGCCTACGTGTGAAAATGGCAATTCAAGTGAACGGACTAATATAAATAGAGAGTGTGAGTCTCTCTATTTATCACTTGTGACATACATCACTTGCTCTCTCAAGTGTGGCGCACCTTTGGAGAAGGAAATACTTTTGCTTGACAGAAGACAGAAGGCTATTGCTGTGTTGGGAGGTCATCTTACTGTTTTGGGTATCACATCTTGTGGTGATACTATCTTAGAGGAATTTGCGGGGTTTTCTCCATTTATGGTTTCCCCGATCAAAACTCTTTGTGTCTCTTGTCTCATGTGATGTGCTTATGTTATTGCTGTGCTTGTTATTCTCTCAGTGAAAATATCCTAACATAATGATAGCTTAAATGTTGAAAAACTAACAGTTGTGAGGTAGTATGGCTGAGGAATCTACTGTTTGATTTATTTGATCTCTAATTGGATGCTACTTGTATAAATTGTGACAACCCAAGTTGTGTGAAGTTGTCAAAGAACCTGGTGTTCCATGACAAGTCAAAGCATATCAAGATCAAATATCACTATATCAAGGATATGGTGTAGATAGGAGCAGTGAAGCTCCAGTATGTTGCAATAGATGAACAGATAGTTGATGTGTTGACTAAGCCATTGGCCAGAGTGAAATTTGAGTACTTCAGGGATAATCTTAGTGTTCTCTAGATAGAGGTTCCCTCCAAGGGGAAGTGATGAGTCCGTGAGACATTCTGACATGGTGAGAGGATTGGTTCCTTCCATGGTCAAATGTAAGGGCTGAGGCATTCTGTCATGATGAGAGGATTGGTCCCTCGCATGTCAGATATAAGTGCTAAGCCATTCTGAGGTGACTGTAGTATTGGTTCCTACATGATCAGATATAAGTGTTGAATTCCATTCTCTAAATGGAGGCACCTGGTCAGCTACCAGGAATACTCAACCTAAAGCTAAGATCCATTTTGACATGGTGAGAGGATTGGTTCCTTCCATGGTCAGATGTAAGGGCTGATCCATTTTGTCATGGTGGGAGGATTGGTCCCTTCCATGTTAGATATGAGTGCTAAGCCATTTTGATGTGACTGTAGGATTGGTTCCTACATGATCAGATATAAGTGTTGAAAGCCATTCTTTGGGAGAATGGAGGTACCTGGTCATTTACCAGGAATCCTCAACCTAGGGCTAAGGGACATTCTGATGTGATTGTAGGATTGGTTCCGACATGATCTGATGTAAGTGCAGTGCCTTTCCACAGATGATAGTAGTTGTGTCCTATCATGCTGGTGGATGTGAGTGTTGAGCCTTTCCACAGAGGATAGTATTTATGTCCTATCATATTGGTGGATGTGAGTGCTGAGCCTTTTCATAGATGATATTAGTTGTGTCCTATCATGCCGATGATTGTAAGTGTTGTTCCTTTCCACAGATGATAGTAGTTGTGTCCTATCATGCTGGTGGACGTGAGTGCTGTGCCTTTTCACAAATGGTAGTAGGGTGCGTCCTACCATGCTGGTGATTGTAAGTGCTATGCCTTTCCACAGATGGTAGTAGGTGTGTCCTACCATGCTGGTGGATGTGAGTGTCAAGCCTTTTTCTAGATGATAGTAGTTGTGTCCTATCATACCGGTGAATGTAAGTGTTGTGCCTTTATAACATGGTGTTGGATGTGTTCTTCTTCTGGTCAGATGTGAGTGCTAGCCATTATGACTTAGGGTTAGATATAAGTGCTGAAGAAGACCTACATGGAGGCTAGGCCTACAACCAGCATGAAAAAGGGCTGGCTCTGTAGAACTTCCTATGACAAGAAGAATCATGAGATAGCACCCATGATGATGACCGAGTGATGATCCAGATCTAGTGATGATCCAGATCCAGTGATGATGATCCAGCAGTGATGATCTAGATCGAGTGATCATCCAAATCTAGTGATGATGTCCCCATGATGATCCAGATCAAGTGATGATCTAGATCCAGTGATGATGATCTAGATCCAGTGATGATATAGATCCAGTGATGATGATCCATATTGAGTGATGATCCAGATCAAGATGAAGACAACTTGGATATGAATATGACAAGAACTCAATGATGATCTAGATGATACAGAGAAGAAGACTTGTGCTGATAAATTGTGTCGAGAGAATACCTTCCTAGTTAAGAGGGAGTGTTGATGTATTTGTAACTTTGAAATGTATTCACTTGTATATTTCATATATTGTACCTCGATGTTTATTCCAGGAAGTTCCCGTAATGTATTTGAGTTATGTCATGCCCCAATTTTTCTATTAGGAGATTCAATAATGTAAACAAGTCATGTCAAGTCATTGTGGGTAACCCTCCTATTGTTCAAGGGTTAAAGTGCCCACAGTTGTGGGGCCCTAGGGTTATTATACTATCCTATAGAAGTCGTTAGTATAGAAATACTAAAATAGTCTTATCAACATCAATATAGAAATACTAAACATGCCACATCAACATTAGTATGAAAATATTGATCCTGTCATATCAATATGGGAAAACTAAAAATATCTCAAGAATCATCTAAATAACATTAGTATGAAAATAATGATCCTGCTACATCAGTATACTGAAAATATCTTAGCAATCATCTCAACAATCAACAATCATCATTGCAACAACACTGAAACTATATAAACAATAATTAATCACCAATAATGAGTGTAACAACACTAAAACAATCTCAACAATCATATCAATAGTCATCAATAAAGTAATACTGAAGCACACATGTCAATAATAATAAGTATGATAGTACTGAAGCAAATCATCAGTACAAAAATATTGAAACTATCAACTCATCAATCATCAGTATAACAATATAGAACCAAACATCTCAAGAATGATCGGTATAATACTACTGAAGAAAAAATCTCAACAATCATCAGTATAACAATACTAAAGATACATATTTCCCTCTAACTATCTCGGAGCAACATCACAACGAGTTTTCTGGTAGATCCATCCGGGAATTTTGTCTAACTTACTAACCCTTTCGAGACAACAATATTAGTTCGACAGATGGATCTTCCTAGGGACCAACAAGCCTTGTCCTAGATTACACACTCACTTGGTTTAAAATGATCTATCCAGACATACTAATTCCCCTAGGATCAACAAACCTCAACTGCCTAACCCTTTCGGTCCAATAGTCCTAGCCAGAATTACCCTAATCTAGACTAAGATACCACCACTCCATCCTTCTTCCATCTACCGTCACTCCCTCTTTCGATAGAGGTCCTTTTGTAATACACCAATATTGTCTCGAAATTATCCAAATTTAATCGAGCAAGAGGCTTAGTCAACAAATATGCCAGTTTTTCCTCTGTAGGAACATACTTGAGATTTACAGCTCCTTTCTGCAAATTCTTCTTTAACATTCTCTTCTTGTACATCCAAAACTGCATCATACATTTACAACTTGCATCATTCTTATTTTGTGCTTCTATAATTGCATCATTCTTATCCGCAACTATATTGTACATTCGAAACTTCATCATTTCTTCTCTGGTAGGTGATTTCATACAATCCTTCCTACAAGTCAAATACAATTGTATGATTAAAAACATTTTGTAACATATTCATAATGACATACATAAATATATATGTCATATAATCATGCAACTATTTCCGCTAATGAAACAATCATCTATATATGGTGTAACATTCCCGGTTTTGACCCCGATGCACTAAATATACATGATATATATATATTGTAATTAATCATGGTGTGGAGCTAAAGGAAAAATCCCCACCATCGATTTGGTTTTGTTATGTTTAGCGATTGGAATCATTGCCGATAGTTTATCGGGATATACGGCACATATTAACATTGTGGCATCATGTAACTATGCATTTTAATTAAAAACCCCAACTAGCTATGTTCACTGCAACCAAATTGAAAAGGGCATGATTTCCTAAGGTTAACGGGGGGGGGATGTTAAACCTTGAACCCATGGGGGGGAAATCCATGTGTCACCACCCTGTTTTATTTTCTCACCTTCCCTTGTCTCATCCAACCACCACTTTAATGTTCTACTGATTTGGCTGGGGCAGTTATTGTTGGGAAGTGGTGGGTGATAGGACTGTCATTATTTTCCACAAGCTCACTCCACCAGCTATTTCTCCACATTCACATGGGTAAGAGAACCATCACTACACCACTCTCTCGGCCCTTGGGTTTTCTCTCACGCTGAGACATTTTGTTTTGTTTACCTTCTCATGTGCAAGGGGTTCAGATGGTCTTCCTCATGCAGAGTTGAGTTAAGAAGGAGTGTGATTTCTTGTATGGGGGTTCATTCTCCCTTTTTCTCTCTGATTGCTAGTCTGTGAGATGTTCACTCTCATGTAGGAGATCATTTTTCCCTTTCCCATTGTCAGACTGTGTGATGTTATGTTACTTCATCACTAGACTGTGGTTGTTCTTCTCCTCTGATCCATTGGGTTGCTGGGAGTACCTACGTTGTCTGGGCTATGGTTTCATCCACATTCTGGTTGGCTATGGTTTTTCCTTATGATTTGGGCTGCTGTAGGTTACTATGGGATCATGAACAATTCAGGGAGTTGTATATCCCCTGTTAAAGCTTTAATAGCTGGTTGCTGCATGCACGCAGTGGTTTTGTCCTCGAACTGCATTGGAGTGGTGAATGAAGGCCTAATGTGCTTGATAAACATGGTGGGTTGGGAACCACACAGATAGAGCTAATGGGTTGGATTTCTTCTCCACAACCCCTGAATAGCACTGGAAGGGAGATCAGGGTCTGAGGAACTATGTTGCAGAGAAAGGATTGATTTCCTTATGCTGGGTGTGTGTGGGTGTCCTAGAAGTTAGGATAGTTCTGGTGTAGGTTTTCTTAGGTCTTCAAGGAGCTCACCAGCTTAGCATTTATCCTTTCCCAACTCTTGGATGGCCTGATAAACCCAAGTTGGTTGTCTTGGCTGATCTGTTGTTCGCCTGATAAACCCAATTGTGTTGTTATCCTTGGCTATGTGTAAGCCTGCTAGTTCCTTATTCCTTGGGGAATCATGCCCAGCTCAGGGGTGGCAGCGTTGCTGAGAGATTAAGGAGCATGCTGACCTATGGTTGGGTGGAACATTGCAGTGACGTAGCTGGTTGTGGGATAGTTCTCACAAGATAAGTATTCTTGACTAATCTGTTTTGCAATAATATTTACTGTTAATGAATTATGATGATAGACATGTTGAATGCGGGATTGTATATGAATGAATGAATGTTGTTTTGTTTTCGCTACGTATATGAACAAGTATGCATCATTGTATGTTTCATGCTTTTAAGTGTCTTGCTTCAGAATTATATGTATGATCATGTTCATGGGGCTAGATGCCTGGATGTTTGGTGCTTAGTAGCATCCTCTTGCCTGGTCGGAGGGTCGGGGAAGTTACAGTATGGTATCAGAGCACTGGTTGCAGCATGGGCCTGAATGGGCCATGAAATATCAGTTAACAGAGGTAGGTTTCCTACTACCCAGAAGAAATCAGGAAAAATCTAAACTTCAAAAAATAATTTTTTGCTTAAGTGCTGGAAACATCGGCCCATCGAAAAACTTAGTGAGAATTTTTTCCGATGCAGCGAAAGACCTAGTTTGAAGGTCACCCAACGAAGGACAGACAGCTTTGGTTTTGGAAAATTCTCTATGTGTTTGGCCGTCAGCACATCAGAAAACTTAGACATATGAACCTACGATGTTTCCTGGTGGTGAAGAATTATTCGATTTGATCAATGGAGAAATGAGGACGAAAGCACCGAAACATCGGCTACGTATGGTTAAAGGTCACCGATACGATGGCAACAAATAGTTGATTGGATCGATGACGTATAAAATAAGATGGAGCCAAAGGATTCGGTGGAAGATAAGGGAATATTTCACCGAAAGGTAGTTAAATGGATCGATGAAAGATAGATGAAGAGACCGCCGAAACACTGGCGAAGAAAAAAAACCAAGAGAAAATTTTGAAAACTTTCCTAAGTCGTAGAATCATCGGCCATCGGCAATGATTAGTTGATCACATCACCGATGCTTAGATGATTCAGTTGCGGATAAGCTACATCGGATAAAATTTAGTTGATTTTGCATCCACCATTGCGGTTGGCTAGTGGACTATCCTTTCAACAAATAGAGTCCCCGACCGCCGATTCCACAGAGGAAAATTGCTCTGATAGCCGATGCGGCGGAAGACAAGCTGGAACATTTACAAAAAAAATTCTAAGTCACAAGATCATTGTCGACCAGAAAAGAATAGTGGTTGGGATCGTCGATGAATAGTTGTTGGGATATCTGATGCATAGAAGAAGAAGTTGTTGAGGCTAGTGGAGTGGATCAGTGAACATTAGCTGAAAGAAGAGTCGATGCAAGGAAGAAATTTCAAAGACTTATCTAAGTGTCGAACCCATTGGAGATCGATGAACAATAGAGGATTAGAGCACCGATCAGTGGAAGATAGTTGCTCGAGCATCCACCATTGCGGCTGTTTAGTAGACTATCCCTCCAACAGATAGTTGTTCCAAGTGCCGATCAAAATATTATAGTTGAAGTATTTGCTGACACCGCGGGAGAAGTTAGTGGTCTGGTCCACCGATGGGCATCAGAAAAGTTTAGTTGATTGTGTGTCTGATGTTGTGGAAGTCTAGAGGAATAACCTTCTGATGGGTAGAAGTCCCGACTGTCGATGCCACAGTGACCACAGGTTTTGATCGTCGATAGGCTTATGGCCACAGAAGACATAGAAGGACCATCGACCATCGTTGTGGAAACCAATATGACTAGCCACCCAATGCACAGAGCATTCGATTGCCAATGCAGCGCATAAGTTGGTTTCATTGCTGATTCAGTTCAGAAGTTTAGATGATTACAGACCCTATACAGTGGAAGGAAATAGAAGAGCAACCCATCTGATGAAATTCAGAAGCTTAGACCACTACAGGTCTGATACACTGGAGAAATATAGATGAACAAACTATCGATGAGCAGTGGGAAAAATTAGTGGTTTTGGCTGCCAAAATGTCGGAACATTAGTTGGGATGAGACCCAAACCTGTACAAGAAAAATTGGGTTTTTCGAAGTGGATTTTTCAAGTAGTTTTCAATTGTTTTTCAGTGGATTTTTCAGCAGACTATTAGTAGATTACAGGGTTGAACAAGAAGAGACAAAATTTTGTGTTTTAGCAAAATTGTTATTTTATGAATTTCTAGAAGACGAAGGTAAGTATTTCTAATTTATTTTAATGATATGCATCTAACAGTTTTCCACTAACACATTTGCAGAATTATAGACACCTCCCAGAGAAGTATTCAAAATGGAATAGTGTGGTAAAGAAAAAGGTGGTTCAGTCATGAGAACCCATGATGGATATGATGCTCGATATTCTTACGAGCATGCAGGAGACTCCATGGGATAAAATGTTTGTAATGGAAATGATGACATAGAGTCTAATGGAAGAAGATTCCAAGAGACACTCTTAGATGTTGCAGCCACCATGAGAAGCTTGATTAAATCCCAAGAAGAGCAACATCAGTTGAATGCTTCCATGTTGCAGAGTTTGACAGATTTGGAGAGAAAGATGATTTTGGATGGGGTGCAGCAAGACTAGAAGGCAGTAAGAGCAATACTAGGAGAAGGAGAAGGAATTATAGTGGATCATCTAACTCCAAAAAATCCAGCATGGATTCAAGATCTTCTTCTCATAAAATAAAAAGAATAAGACACCCTAGAGATCGCTCTTGGGATGAGTTTAAGAAAGGTAAACCTCCTACATTTGATGGCGAGATAAAGACTAGACAAGATGCTCAAGCCTGGATTCTTTGGATAAAGAATTACTTTCAAGTGTAGGATTATTCAGGAAATATGAAGCTAAGATTTTCCATATTCAATCTGAATGGAAGAGCATCCATTTGGTGGGAACACTTCAAGCAAGTAAAGAGGATCAGTGAAAGGAAACTAAAGTGGAAATAGTTCAAGAAGTATTTCAAGCAAAAATAGCTCTCTTGCAGGTATTATGATGACAAGAATAAAGAGTTCCATGAGTTGAGATTGGAACATCAGACCATGGATGAATATCCAAATAGGTTCTTGGAATTATTGAGGTATTTCTGGTACATCAAAGATGAAAAAGTGAACAGTTTAGCGGTTTCTGAGTGGATTTCCTCAGTATTACAAAGATAGAATTGAGTTTTACGAACCTAGAACTCTTGAAGAAGCCATAAGCAAGGCTAATTATTGCTATGAGCAAATAAAATATAAACCTGATTACCATAAGGCATGGAAGGACAAGAAGAATGAGAAGTTTGACCAAAGGAGGAAAGGTTTCAAACCTTCTAGATTCAGGAATCAGTAGAAGCAACCATCCCAAGCTGCGAGTAATCCAGTTGGAGTGACAGGTGGAAATCCTAAAGAGCCACAATAGAGTAAAGGCCCACTCAAATGTTGGAAATGTGAAGGACCCCACTTGTGCAGATATTGTCCACTCGAGAATGAAGGTGTAATACCATCTTAAAACATTCAGGAAGTAGAAATAGTGGGTCAAGTAGCAAGGGCAGTCCCTAGAAATTATGCAGCACTAGAGGACTGCCAAGTAGATTATCAGTCAACTGTGGTTGAAGTTGTAGGTAAGATTGTTGAACAATCTGTTTCTATTTTGATTGACCTTTGTTCTACTTACAGTTACATTACTCCTAGAGTAGTGGATATTTGTGCTTTTAAGAAGGTAAAGCATAGAAAATATTGGTTAGTTCAGCTAGCCACTGAGACTAAGAGAAAGGTCAGCGAAGTGGTAGAGAAATGTCCATTGGTCATGAATGGATTGATCACTTGTGTAGATCTGAATGTTGTACCACTTTTTTCCTATGATGTTCTCATCGTAATAGATTGGTTAGAATCTCAGAGATTGAAGCTTAACTGTTACAACAAGACTTTTGAATGCACAAATGAAGAAGGGAACCCCAATAGTTGTGAAAGGTATTCCAAAGGTAATTTCAGTAAGGTAGGTGTCAGAAATGCAGTTGAAGAAGTTCTGTAGGAAAGGTTTCCAGTTGTATGCAGCTCATATTCTAGGACCAACATGAAATGAAACTCCTAGTTTGGAGGACTATCGGGTGTTACAGGAATTCAAGGATGTGTTTCCCAATGAGATTCCAGGGCTTCCTCCAAAGAGGGACATTGATTTCACAATTGAACATGTGCCAAGAGTAGCATCAGTGTCCAAGACACCCTATAGGATGAGTACACCGGAGATGCTAGAGTTGAAGATGTAACTGCAAGAGTTGTTGGAAAATAAGTATATATGACCGACTGTGTTTCCTTGGGGAGCACCGGTTCTGTTTGTGAAGAAGAAATATGGTACACTCAGATTGTGTATTGATTACAGATAGTTGAACAAGGTTACTGTGAAGAATAAATATCCTTTGCCTAGGATTGATAACCTCTTTGATAAAATGACAGGAGCAAAGGTATTTTCCAAGATTGACTTGAGGTATGGTTACCATCAAGTGAGAATCAAGGACAAAGACATTCATAAGACAACCTTCAAAACAAGGTATGGGCAATATGAGTTTGTAGTGGTACCATTTGGTCTCACAAATGCACCAGGTACATGTATGTGCCTTGTGAACAGTGTCTTCAGTAGGTATTTGGACAAGTTTTTTGTTGTTTTCCTTGATGATATTCTTGTTTATTCTAAGAATGAGGAAGAGCATGAAGAGCATCTGAGATTGACATTGCAATTGCTTAGGAAGCATCAGTTGTATGCAAAACTAAGCAAGTGTGACTTCTACAAATATAGAATACATTCTTTTGGTCACATTATCTCAGAAGAGGGTATATTAGTGGACCATGAGAAGATTGAAGCCATTATGAATTGTCATACTCCAAGAAATGTGATAGATATAAGATCTTTTATGGGACTTGCAAGATACTATAGGAGATTCATTGAAGGATTCTCCAAAGTTGCACATACCATCACTTCTTTGCAAAGGGAGGGGATAAAGTTCGAATGGACATCAAGGTGTGAAGAAAGCTTCCAGCAGTTGAAGAATCTTCTCACCAGTGCACCAGTATTAAAGGTTGCAGATCCAGAGAAATATTTTGTGGTATGTACCAATGAATGTAGAAAAGGGCTTGGAGGATTCCTTATGCAGGACAACCACATGATATGCTATGAGTCAAGAAAGCTGAAAGAACATGAGAGGAACTATACCACTCATGACCTAGAACTTGCAGCCATAGTACATGCTCTCAAGATGTGGAGGAATTACTTGATGGGTAGAATATTTGAGTTCAAGACAGATCATTGTGGTCTGAAATATCTATTTGATCAGCCTACTTTGAATGCTAGACAAGCGAGATGGCTGGAATTTTTATGTGAGTTTGATTTTGAAATCAAGCACATAAAGGGGAAAGAGAATAAGGTATCTTATGCACTCGGTAGGAAGATGCAAGAAATGCATGTGGCACCTCTTAGTATTTGCCAATCAAATTTGAGGCAGCAGATTGTTAATCATGTTGTCGGAGATGGATTGTATGAGCAGGTGAAAGACAAATTGTAGCAGCAAGGTCTTGGGAAGAGGTATGAGGGATATAAATTGGGAGAAGATGGAATTCTTACTTATAAAGGTAGAATTTATATTATGGATGTAGTAGGTTTGAGGAGAGTTGTTATGGATGAAATCTATCAAGCTCCGTATTCTGGTCACCTAGGATATCAGAAAACAATTGCTACAACTAGAAATCAGTACTTTTGGCCAGGAATGAAAAAGGATATGGCTGAATACATTTCAAGGTGCATGAAATTTCAATAGGTAAAGGTTGAGCATCAACTTCCAGCAAGTTTGTTGCAGCCTTTGCCAATTTCGAAATGGAAATGGAAAGTTATTTCCATGGATTTTATTACAGGATTGCTGATGACTTGGAGACAACATGATTCCATCATGGTTGTGGTAGACAAGTTGACAAAAGAAGCACATTCTATACCAGTGAATTCTACGCATAAGACTGATGACATTGCGAAGATCTTCATGGAGGAGATTTTCAAATTGCATGGATTGCCAAAGGCAATAGTTTCTGATAGAGATGTCAAGTTCACTTCCAATTTTTGGAAAGGGTTGTTTACAGATTTGGGTACCAAGATAAACTTCATCACTACATACCATCCTTAGGAATATGGGCAGACAAAGAGAGTTAATCGAGTACTAGAAGATATGCTTCGCATGTATGTGATGGACAAGCCAACCAAGTGGGAAGATTACTTACACTTGGTAGAGTTTGCTTATAACAATGGACAGCAGGAATCCTTGGGGATGAGTCCGTATGAGGCTTTGTATGGTAGAAGGTGTAGGACACATGTGACTTGGTATAATCCAGTGAACCAAGTTGTGCTCAGACTAGAATTGCTCAATGAAATGGAGCAAGAGATTGTAAAAATCAGATGAAATCTGAAAGCAGCATAGGACAGACAGAAAAGCTATGTAGATAAGCATAGGGTGAACAGGTATTTTAGCATTGGGGATCATCTTTACCTTCAAGTGAGGGAAAGGAAGAGTTTCTTGAAGCTTGGAAGTTGTGCCAAGCTGTCACCAAGATATTGTGGGTTGTTTGAAGTGCTTGAAAGAATAGGGCCAGTTGCATATAGACTTGTATTGCCTGCTAGCACTAGAGCTCATAATGTTTTTCATGTTTCTTTGCTTAAGAGATATGTACATGATCCTAACCATGTGATAAATTGGGATGTGATTCAGGTGGAACTCAAGGGAGAGTTCCAAATCGAGCCAATGTGTATCCTCAATAGGAAGGTCACAATGCTATGAAACTGAGCCATAGGGAAGGTAAAGGTGCAATGGGAGCACTATAGACCTAAAGAGGCTACGTGGGAGCTGGAGGATGCCATGCAATTGACACATCCATTTTTGTTCAATTCTGTGGAACACTTAGGCGATACCAATCTAGCATTTTGTTCAATTTTGTAAAGCACTGAGGATAGTGTGATTGAAGGGGGAGGGGAGTGTAACATCCCCAGTTTTGACCCCGATGCACTAAATATACATGATATATATANGGGATATACGACACATATTAACATTGTGGCATCATGTAAGTATGCATTTTAATTAAATAACCCCAACCAGCTATGTTCACTACAACCAAATTGAAAAGGGCATGATTTCCTAAGGTTAAGGGAGGGGGGGGAATGTTAAACCTTGAACCCATGGGGGAAAAATCCATGTGTCACCACCCTGTTTGATTTGCTCACCTTCGCTTGTCTCATCCAACCACCACTTTAATGTTCTGCTGATTTAGCTGGGGCAGTTTTTGCTGGGAAGTGGTGGGTGGCAAGACTGTCAGTATTTGCCACATGCTCACTCCACCAGCCATTTCTCCACTTTCACGTGGGTAAGAGAACCATCACTATGCCACTCTCTCGACCATTTGGTTCACTCTCATGTGGAGACATTTTTTTCAATTCACCTTCTCACGCGCAAGGGGTTCAGATGGTCTTCCTCACACAAAGCTGAGTTAAGAAGGAGTGTGATTTCTTATATGGGGGTTCATTCTCCCTTTTTCTCTCTGATTTCTAGTTTGTGAGATGTTCACTCTAGATCATTTTTTCCTTTCCCATTGTCAAACTATGTGTTGTTCTGTTACTTCATCGCTGGACCGTTGTTGTTGTTCTCATCTGATCAATTAGGTTGCTGGGAGTACCTACATTGTGTGGCCTATGGTTTCATCCACATTCTGGCTGGATGTGGTTTTCCCTTGTGATTTGGGCTGTTGTAGGTTGCTGTGGGATCGTTTTGGCCATGATAGGGCCAAGAATGATCTAGGGAGTTGTATATCCCCTATTAAAGCTTTAATAGCTCGTTGTTGCATGCATGCAATGGTTTTGGCTTTGGACTACATTGGAGTGGTGAATGAAGTCTTGATGTGATTGATAAACCTAGTGGGTTGGGAACCACATAGACAAATCTAGTGGGTTGGATTTCTTCTCCACAACCCTTGAATAGCACTGGAAGACAGATCAGGGTCTAAGGGACTGCGTTGCAGAGAAAGGACTGATTTCCTTGTGTTGGGTGTGTATGGGTGTCCTAGAAGTCAGGATGGTTCTGGTGTAGGTGCCCTTAGCTCTTTAAGGAGCTCACGAGCTTAGCATTTATCCTTTCCCAGCTCCTGGATGGCTTGATAAACCCAACTTGGTTGGCTTGTCTAATCCGTTGTTCACCTGATAAACCCAACTATGTTGGCTTGGCTGAACTGTGTATCCTTGTTGTTTTGTTATCCTTGGCTATGTGTAAGCCTACTAGTTCCTTATCCTTGGGGAATCATGCCCGGCTCGGGGGTGGCAGCGTTGTTGAGAGATTAAGGAGCACATTGACCTATGGTTGGGTGGAACGTTGCAACGACGTAGCTGGTTGCAAGACAGTTCTCATAAGATAAGTATTCTTGACTAATATGTTTTGCAATCATATTTACTTTTAATTAATTATGATGATAGACATGTTCAATGCGGGATTGTATATGAATGAACGAATTTTGTTTTGCTTCCACTATGTATATGAACAAGTATGAATCGTAGTATGTTTCATGCTTTTAAGTATATTTCTTCAACATTATATATATGATCATGTTTATGGAGATAGATGCCCGGATGTTTGGTGTTTAGTAGCGTCCTCTTACCTAGTCAGAGGGTCGGGGATGTTACATATGGTAACTTTCTATATGTCTTCTATCTTTCCAAGACATTTTTTTTCATAAGTATCAATGGAACGTTGTACAACAACATAAGCCAATTACCCATCACCTGCATATTACTATTAAATTACAAATATTCTACTATGCATAATACATTTCCTGAATCTAGAAACATATCTATGTACACATCTTTGAACAACTAAATATATAGGAAATAACAATTCAAATACTTATCTTTGCTTGGTTGGTAGACTCCATATTGATCTCTGTCTTCTTGAACTACTGGATTCTCTACCAAATGTGTTCAACTTCATCATCTGATTTTGAGGACCTATTCCTATCTTAATCATGATAAAAAATATTGAGAAAGTCTTATTACACCACAGATCACATACAACTATGTTTGTGTGTCCTACCAGTGCATCCCTTCTTATCCAATGATGAAATGGATAAGAGTATAATATTCATCTTCATCGGTATAGTTCTTCTAAATCATATTCCTCATTTCTTGAGGAATCTTTACTTTCTTTCTTCTCAGCTACAAAATATTCATCCTTGGTTGTATTGAGAGAAACACTCTGCTTTCTACAATATGTTTGAGTATGTAGTACTACCAACTCAGTCAAATTCATCATATATTTGTAGTACCCTTTAGATACCACACCATTTTCTCTGCATATTTTACTTCGATAAGTAAAATGTCCTTTAGATTTTATCATACCTCTAATCTCAAGAATCATGTCAATATTCTCAAACTTTGATATCTATCATACTCACTCCTTTTGAGGTGGAGTACCATCCTCCCTCTACATATGTATCAGTAGATTGGGGTGACAGGTAGCCTCCTATTCTATTTAGTCTTCTTTGTATCCATCTATGTCACTTGTCGAGGTCACTAGATATCAGGATCCTTCATCTCAAACTTTGTTGCATGTTTTCTCTTTTCCTTTATAGGATTATATCTTCAACCTTGTAATAAAGATTGGGATCTCCACCACTCTAGTTGATCCTCAAGTTCCTCATGTAACTGAAGTAGTCATTGAATGTTTTCAGAGATTGCACCTTGATATTCTTGAGTTGATTTCTCGAGGTAATATGCATACATGATGTTCATTACATTGAACATATCTTTGGGAGTATTCAAGGATGATACATGTGAGATCCAATGGATATGGAAATACTCATCATTGTTTTGACTAGGTATTTCTTTGCTTTGATTTCATATCTGTTAGGATATGTAGATTCTTCTTTGGCATAGTTCTTCATGGCATGCTTCTTCAAGTATGATAAGAACTCTATATTTCCATGATTATAATTTCTCGAATCTTTCAAGCTTTCCCCCAAAGTTGGTACTATTTTTTGTGAGGATAAAAATGAGGACAATTGCTGGAAATTATCACCTCCTGTGGACATGCATTGTTTCCCTAGATCTGAATGGTACATGTCAAGAACAAATGATTGATAACAAGTATAGGAACTTCCCCTAGAGTTTGTAGATATCTAGAATGAGTATTTGATTTGTTCTACAGTGTGATGTATCAATTTTCCATGGTGTTATATTTCCATAGATGTACCTGCAATAAACACATCAAACAACAAGCAAGATCAAAAGTACCAGAAAATGATCTACAGTTCTATATCAGTGACTAAGGAATCCAATAATAAAATGAGTGATTACAACACAATAAATTTTATGGGAAAGAAACCATCATTGCATTAAGATAAAGAATAGATATTACAACCATTTTCCTTAGTCTTATGATGCCTCCTCACATGCCATCTCTTGTCCTCAAAGCTCCAACTTGATTTCTATATGATCACCCTATATTTGGCCAGAATATCTGTGCAACAACATAAATTTCCTTCTCCCAACCCATGGAGGATGAACTAGTTGCTAGAATAATCAACCCATAGTTAGCTACCTTAGACATTAATTAATCCATTTTTGTCTTATTTTCCTAGTTTCCATGTTCCACCTTATGCAAGTTGTGGTCTACACATCAATAGTGGTAAAAATTGCTAATTTTGACTCATGGAGCACTTGGGAAACCTCCTGGAATCAAATCTGCTTTATTCCTGGCCTCCTAAGCACCCTTCTGCTTTTTCTGCTCTATTGCCTGCTTTTTCAGTGTTTTAAGGCAATTGGGAAAGTTTGACTAGGTGAGGTTAACTAGTTTTTTGTCCTCCACATCCTCCACTCTTTTCTCCTATGAAAAGCATGTATGAGTTGTCCTTCCATTACCTTTTAGCTTGCCTAAGTGATTTTTCCAATTCGTGAGCTCCTTGACAATTTTGGAAATTGCTTTATGCACCTATGGGGGATTTGCTTAGATTTAGTAAGCATGCTTTTGACTAGATTCGAATTGCCTCCTCATGCATTCGAATCCTTTATGTAAATATTTATTGTGGAATCCTATGAATTAATAGGGTTGGATATTGTACACTTATTCAATACAGTTTAGTGTTCATCTCCATATTCAGTCTCTTTTGTGATTGATTTTGCATGTACAATTGATAATTGTTGTGAGTGTAATTGTTCTATCACTGGGTTCAATTTCCACATGGTACCAAAGCCTTTGTAGATCGATTTATCTCCTTCCAATTTGTTTTTTAGGTTCGACATCAGTTACTGGGAGCCTTCTACTGACAGCCGGGACAATTTCTGAGCTATGGATCAATCTCAGAAGATCATCTTGACTCCATTTAACTACTTTGAATGGAAAGTAGAGATGGAGATACTGTTGAGAGAGAAATGCCTCTATAGAGTGACTATGGCAATAGAAGCAGAGCCCAATGCAGTTGCAGAGAAGATAAAATGGCACAACAGGAGGGATGAGGCCTGTGGTCTCTTGTGTCTGAGTATATCCAGATACCTCCTTTTCCATCTTGATGGATTGACATCACCGAATGAAGTATGGGAGAATCTTGTTGATATTTTTGGAAAGATATATGAGATGAGGGGACATCAAATAAAAAATGAACTGATCTCCCTGAGTCCAAATAGCTTTGAATCCCTGCAACTCTATTTCTCCAAGTTTAAAGAACTTGTTTTGTAGCTAAAACAATGTGGGATCGAAAAGAAGGATGATCAGCTAGTCTTGTCCATACTCTTGAAGCTTGGCCCTAACTATTCAGTGTTTGTTTCAACCTTCTATGCCACAAAGTTGACAGATTGAACCTAGAAGATGCCTAGCCTTGAAGATTTCATGGAATCTCTCACACAAGAACAAGACAAACTGGTGATGATGGGCACCATAAAACCATCCAAAGACCAAGCTCTGGTTGCTGGAGATTCAATGGTGGATTCAAAAAGAAAAAAGAAAGCTAAAAATCCACCTGATAAAAAGAGAGACAAGAACAAGTCTCCGGAGGAGCCTCAAGGTTCCAAGAAGAAATACCAGAAGAAGAAGAATAAAGGAGAAATCAGCAAGTGCACATACTGCAGTAAGGGCAATCATTCTGAGAGCTCCTGCATGAAGAAGCAAATAGACATGCTGACCCAACTCCTGGAGAAGAATGGCATCTTCCTTCCAGACAGCTCAAAGAAGAGGGAAGGAGGATCAAGTTCAGAAGACAGAGAGAGAGTTCATGCATTGGTTGCTGGCACATCAAGCTCACCTAGTTTCATCATTGATTCTGGAGCTTCAAGACATATGGTTTTGACCAAGGAGGCATTCACCTCACTTGACATGTCGAAAGGTCCACCAATAGTACTAGGAGATGACTCTCTCACTGAAAGTTTGGTCAAAGGGAGGATTGATCTTGATCATGGTCAGTTCAGCAATGTGTTGTATGTTCTAGGTCTTTCCTCCAACCTCTTATCATTGTATCAAATGACCCACACAGGGTCTCCAAAGAAGGTCATATTCTCCCCTGATGAAGTTGATATCACAGAGATCTCAAGTGGTAAAGTCATTGCAAAAGGAGTTGCGAATCACACTTCGAAGGTATACATGTTCTCACACTTCCTACCCTATTCAAACCCCTCTGCTCTTCTTATTTATGCTAATGAGGCAAGCAAGATTTTGCATGAAAGATTTGGCCACCTAAATTACAAGTATATTTCTGATCTTAGTGAAAAAGAGATGGTCATAGGGTTACCAAAGATAAATTTTTCCAAAGGAGTCTGTCAAGGTTGCATCCTAGGAAAACACCCAGAGCATAAATTTGAGAGAGCTAGTCATGAGAGAACCTCTGCACCCCTCGAGTTGATCCATAGTTATGTTTCTGGACCATTCCCTCATATGTCCATGAGTCTGGACAAATATGCATTGACTTTCATAGATGACTTTTCCAGGTATTGCTGGGTTTACTTCCTAAAACATAATTCTGAAGTTTTTGGCCTCTTCAAATTCTTTAAGGCTTTGGTTGAAAACCAATCTAGGAGGAAACTCAAGGTCTTCAGATCTGACAATGGTGGTGAGTATGTCAAGTCTAATTTTATTCAATATTGTGTAGATGCAGGTATTCAAATGCATCATTCTATCCCTTACACGCCACAACAGAATGGTGTTGCTGAGAGGAAGAACAGATCACTGAAGGAGATGGCAACATGCATGATGGAGGATAATACTTTGCCACCAAAGTACTGGGCCGAAGCTATCACGGGGACTTCACTTAGTGAACATCTCACATAGCACGTGCGATCGTGGGATATTAAAGAACACCCTTAATTTCAAGAGATATTGACCTAAGCACTTTTTGTTGAAACCCCCTCCCAATACTTAAAACCTCCTCCCCACCCCTTTTTATACCCCAATCCTTATAAACCACCCTACCCACCCCCACCTTAAACCCCTCATCCCCCCAATACCTACAATATATTGGTTCGATTTTTTATAATTTTAAAACCCACAATATGAACTAACGTGATAGGATATTGGTCAACAAGTGAAGCCCCCGTGGAAGCTATAAACTGTGCATCCTATATCCAGAATAGGGTGCCTCATAAATATCTTGATTTTATGACTCCTTTCGAAGCATGGAGTGGGAACAAGCCAAATGTGACCCATTTCAGGATTTTTGGCTCAAGGCCTTGCGCTAGAATTCCAACAGAAAAGAGGAAGGCTTTGCATCCCCAAAGCCAAGAGTGTCTATTTGTTGGGTAATATGAAGATTCAAAAGGTTACAAGATGATAAATTTCAACACAAACAAATCCTTCATTGAAAGGTGTGTTTATTTTCAAGAAGAACCCCTAGCAGCAGTGGAAGTTGGAGAAGCCTCTTCACCACCAGAACCTCTGAATGTAAGTGAAGAGATTGTTGAACATGCTGATTTTGATATGTCTAATAGTGATTAATTTATTGCATATCCTAACATCCCTAAAAGGCCAAAATGGGCAGCCAAGACCATTGATGCAACAGGAGAGCTAGCTAGAAATCCTAATGACCCTAGGAGGACTAGATCTCAATTTGAGAGTGCTCTGTGCATGAAGGATCCTATGTTTGCTGAGAAATGCTATCTGATGGTAGAATCAGATCCTCAGACATATGAATATGAAGTAGGAGATCCAATATGGTAAGAATCCATGAAGGAAGAGTTCAGCTCACTCCAGAAGAGCAACACTTGGGAGCTAGTTGATCTTCCCCCAGGGAGGAAGCTAGTTTAGTGTAAGTGGGTGTACAAGACCAAATTTGCTGATGATGGTTCAAATATGAAGTACAAGGACATATTGGTAGCTAATGGATACTCACAGGTTCATGGCATATATTAGAATGAGACCTTTGCACCAGTGGCAAAGATGGACTCCATCAGGCTAGCCTTAGCCATTGCAGCTTCAAAGCAATGGGAGGTACATCACATGGATGTAGAGTGCGCCTTTCTGAATGGAGATCTCACTGAAGAGATATACATGCAGAAACCTCAAGGATTTTCTACTAACCCATCTCTTGTGTGCAGGCTAAGGAAGTCATTGTATGGGCTTGAGCAAGCCCCCAGGGCTTGGTATGCCAAGATTGATAGCTTCTTGCTATCACTGAATTTTGTCTGATGCAAATAAGATCCAAATGTATATTTGAAGTTGATTAATGGTTCATTAATGATCATTTTGTTATATTTTGATGACCTCCTCATTACAGGAAGCTCAAAGTATGAGATTGCTTCCTTGAAGAGTGCAATGAACCAAGCCTTCTCCATGACAGATTTGGGGCTCTTAAGCCAATTCTTGGGGCTTGAGATTGCTCAAACCAAAGCTGGAATAAAGGTTCACCAGTCCAAGTATGACTTGGATTTGCTGAACAAATTCAAAATGAAGTATTGCAAGCCAAGCAAGACTCCTTTCCTTTCAGGAGTGAAGCTTGAAGAAGCTGATTCTTCACCTATGGTAAACAATACACTGTATAGGCAATTGATTGGATGTTTGTTGTATCTTACACATACTATAACTGATATTTATTATGTAGTAAGTGTGGCTTCTAGATACATGGATCAGCCTCATGAGATCCATTGGAAAGTAGCCAAAAGGATCCTTAACTTTATTCAGGGAACAAGGACACATGGGATATTCTATAAAGCTAAATCTGATCTTGATTTGATTGGGTTTACTGACAGTGATTGGGCATGTGATAGCACAGATAGAAAGTCCACATCAGGATATGTGTTCATGCTTGCAGAAGGGCCAATCAGCTAGTCAAGCAAGAAACAGAGTGCCATTGCACTCTCATCTACAGAAGCAGAGTACAGAGGAGTTGTAAATGCAACAACTCAATGTTTATGGTTGCGGGGGTTACTTGGAGAGTGTGGATTCGAATCAGAATACTCAACTACTATCTAATGTGATAATTAGAGTGCCATTCGAATCTACAATGATCCAGTTCAGAAGCAGAGAACCAAACACATTGAAATCCATATGCACTACATTAAAGAACTTGTGCATGATGGCGCCATTCACCTACTCTTTTGTTCATCTTCAGAACAAGTAGTTGATATATTGACCAAATAATTTTGTGAGAATACCTTCAGAAATCTCAAATCACTACTGGGGATTGCTGATCATGCTATGAAGCATGAGTGATGACAAGATTTCCAAATTTTGTTTTATAGTCCATGTTTAAGGGAGGATTTTCCCACTGGGTTTTTGCCTCTTTCCTTGGTTATATGGACATGCAGTATGTAAAGGGTGACTAAGCCTTGTTGCTAGGCCCTATAATTTTCTGATATATTACTCATAATTCAGGCTTAAGGGGGGGTGTTAGAATAATCAACTCATAGTTAGCTACCTTAGACATTAATTAATCCATTTTTGTCTTATTTTCCTAGTTTCCATGTTCCACCTTATGCAAGTTGTCAGCTACACATCCATAGTGGTCAACCTTGATAATTTTGAATCATGGAGCACTTGGGAAACCTCCTAGAATCAAATATGCTTTATTCCTGGCCTCCTAACCGCCCTTCTGCTTTTTCTACTTTATTGCCTGCTTTTTCAGTGTTTTAAGGCAATTGGGAAAGTTTGACTAGGTGAGGTTAACTAGTTTTTTGTCGTCCACATCCTCCACTCTTTTCTCCTATGAAAAGAATGTATGAGTTGTCCTTCCATTACCTTTTATCTTTCCTAAGTTATTTTTCCAATTCGTGAGCTCCTTGACAGTTTTGGAAATTGCTTTATGCACTTATGGGGGATTTGCTTAGATTTAGTAAGCCTGCTTTTGACTAGATTCGAATTGCCTCCTCATGCATTCAAATCCTTTATGTAACTATTTATTGTGGCAGCCTATGAATTAATGGGGTTGGATATTGTACACTTATTCAATACATTTTAGTGTTCATCTCCATATTCAGTCTCTTTTGTGAGTGATTTTGCATGTACAATTGATAATTGTTGTGAGTGTAATTGTTCTATCACTAGGTTCAATTTCCACACTAGTACTTATAGCCCTTGGGAGGATAGGAATGGTTGATTAAATGGTGTATGAGGTGGAGGGGATATCCTACTAGGGGGGGTCTCGAGTCTAGGTGTTCCACAAGAGTAGGGATGAGTGTGACACAAATATTTCCTTCAAGAAGCTTCGTGAATCTTCTCTTTTTCCTTTTGAAACTCGAGCACCACTCTTTCATTGTGTAGATAGAGAATTACCAAGGTGGAACCACTTATTGATCAAAGAGTAAAGGCAGTGGAACTGCTCATTGTCAAGAGAAAAGAGGTGTTCTCAAGAGGGTAACACTTATTGCATAAAGGTCATAAGTGGTGGTGGACTCAGGTTTGAAAAATAGGAGTCTGGGGCAATGTCCAACTTCACATATTGGGGATTGAAGGAAATTTATGATGTTTTGGGCCTCAACACATGATGGTGATGAGAATTATGTGTAACAGAATGCCCCCCAAAGCATGAGGCTAGATGTATACGAGAGGGGAGATATTTGTAAGAGAAAGTTATCACTTCAAGGAAAGAAATATCTTAATCGGAGATCATAATCAACTTGGATTCTGCAATACATTAGTACTTTTGAATCATATCCAAATGAATCCTCATCATGGCTGCAAATCAATAGAAGAAAAATCCATGAGAGATATGAATAAAAGTGGCTACTAGAATACAACGTAGATCCATGCAAAGAAGACTCAAACTTGGACATATCTACCAGACATGCAATGTATATCTATGTCATATGGATGCAACTTTGAGTATAGCCACTATGATACAAATGTGGATTCATTATAGAACTTATAAAAAATATTCCATCACAACTTGGGGAAACAAATGAGTGCTTAAAAAATACCAATGGTCTTCATCTTGTCTTCCACAAAGTATGAATATATCCATTTGATTACAATATAATGACGTCGAACATGCTAGAAACCACTTGATTACTGGTCAATGATGAGAACCATGAACAAGTGCAAGGGAGATCACCATTGATGTCGATGATTCCAAAGGTACCCTAGTAAAACCTCTTGAGTGCAAATAGATGATATGATGTCGAACACTCAGTCGAATCTCTCGATCGAAGGTCAATGATGTGAACCCATGTCGAAGGTGAGATAATATGTCAATGATGCATACATATATCAATGTACTAATTTGTTTCTAAGACTAATCCCTAGATGATGAGCTGAAGTTGACAAGAATAGTCTCGTCGAAGAAGGGTCATGATGAATCCCACATCGATGACACAAAACTCAGAACAAAGTTCTGAAATTTTAGAGAATGATGTAACCATAGGACTGACTCAAAGGTAACTGACACAAAAGTTTAAATTGAAAATGCAAACTCTCAACATGAATTCCCTTTGAACATTGGGCGGCACGACAGAAGACTTGGCAACGTTGACTTGCTAGGTAGATACCAAAACACAATGTGATGATGGACGATGCATTATTTGAAAGACTCAAAGGAGTGACATGACTCATGAAAGTGGTTTGACTTGGAAGCAACATTAATACCCAATTGACTGAATGAAATCCAGACAAGTTCTGTGTTCAAAGGTGACTACTAACTACCATTTATTGCAAATGAGATAGTTCCCTTCCCTTAATTTCCCCATCGTGATTGATGAGTGTCTCTTTTCATTTTTATGAGTTCAAAGAGGGTAAAAAATACTATTTGTAGCTTATCCAGGGATAAGTCCGTTCTCATATGTTTCACGAACTTAATAAAGGATGGGTTCATTCCCAAACAAAGGGTCTCTCAGTGTTTAATTTAATGAGTCCATTGAAATTTAACTCGGTGTCGTTCATGTTTAGAAAGTCTGAACGAAAATGGAAGAAGACTCCAAAGGGTCCTTTTTTCGTATGATTTAGTCCCTAGGGCCCTAAAAAGTATAAAATAATGCCCAAGAGAAATATTCTAGTCATGATTGGCTAGAGTATTCATTTTTCATAACTAGTTAATCTGAACTGAAAAAGAGATAAACTACCATCAAAAAGATGAATCTTCAAGTAATTTTACGAGCATGAAGAAGAGAAGTTCACTCAGTGATCTTTTCACATTTAAGGAGTTTGAAAAGAGCCTAAAGAAGCCTACATTAGGGTTTCTTTTTGTGATGAGGAATTTTAACGAGCTTGAAAAGAGGCAAAAGTTGACTCTGAACTTTGGTACTGGGTTTAAAGAGCACGACCAAAATATCAAAATTAGCACTCAAATGTTATAATAGTAGAGTCAATCTAAACTAGTTAACCTATATAAGAAACCAACAACATATCATAAAAGATAAGAGCAAGAAAAGAAAAGGACAAGAGAACACCGATATGCATGGTTCACCCTAATGGGTTACATCCATGGGAAGGTATTCTTGTATTATCTCTAGAATTTTTTCTCCAATATTACAAGAGAGAAAAGCACAAATACCCCAAAGAATATAGATGATGTACAACAGTGTCACAATAGTACCACTACTACATCCAGATTACATGATATTTAGAGACTCACTTGACCCTATTATATACTAAGAGATGAGGAGGAATTACTATCACATATTGTATGTGGGATAATATAATTCTCCAAAACAACATCTCTTAATAAAATACCATGGACAAATATTCTACACAAGTAAATAAAACACCATATAACTATGGATTAAATGTAGTACTCATTTAAATAAGATTGCAGATAACTTTCGACATAATGCATAGACATTATTACCTTCCAAGGAATATAATATATTCCAACACTCCCCCTTAATAATGGCTGGGAGAGGGGCCCACACTAACAATAAGGAAGGAAGGAGTCATTACTGCTCCTCCTTGATGACAACTCCCCGCATTCCAAGCAAGGAACGAAGATGCATAAAGTTCACCTTAGTGAAGGATTTGGTGAAGATATATACTGCTTGCTACTCAATAGGATGGTACTAAAGAGAAAGAATACCATCTGCCACAAGTCCATGAATGTAATGAGCGTCAAGGTTGATATGCTTTGTCTTGGAGTGATATACCAGATTATAAGAAAGCTGGACTACACCATGGTTGTCACATTTCAACACAGTGGATGATTTCAGAGCTAGACCAAGATCTATAAGAACATGCCGTAACCAAACTGCTTCTTTAGTTGATTCTTTGGATGCTCTATATTCAGCTTCACATGAATATAAAGAAATATTCCTCACCTTCTTGCTCGACCAAGAAATCGTACTTGAACCAAGTTGAAATACATATCCTGCAATGGATCGTCAATCAAAACTGTGACCTACCCAATCAGAATCTATGTAACCAGAGAGTGAAACTGTAGTATTTCTCGAATAAAAAACACCATAGTGTAATATCCCTTGTAAATATCTCGGAATCCTCTTGGTTTCCTTCCAATGACTTTCATGAGGTTGTTGCATGAACCGAGAAACCAAACTGACAGCAAAAGAGAGATATGGTTGGATATGAATTAAATATATCAAACTTCCTACAAGATGACGATAAAGAGTAGCATCAACAAGTGGTGTGGTACACTCAATAGTTAACTTTACAGCAGACTGAAATGGCGTAGGAGCAAATTTACAATCACTCATATGGAAACGAGCCAATAGCTCTGTAGCATACTTAGGCTGAGAGAAACATATCATCTGCCACATGCCATATTTAAAGACCCAAGAAATAATGCAATAAATCAAGGTCAGTCATTTCAAACTGCTTTTGAAGATCACTTTTTATATTTTGAATTAATGCAAGCTGGCTACTTGTGATGATTAGATCATCTACATATAAAAAAACAATGAGAATATCAGTACCAAAGTTTTGAACATACATATTTGAATAAGATATACAATTCTTAAAACCATTGTTCAAAAAATATGCATCGATTTTATCATACCAAGCCCTAGGTGCTTGTTTGAGACCATATAAAGATGTCTGTAATTTACATACTAAATTTGATGATTCAGCATTAATAAAACTAGGACGTTGTTGCATATAACTTTCTTCATTAAGATCACCATTTAAAAAATCATTTTAACATACATCTGGTGTATTTACCATTTATAAGATGAAGCAATAGATAAAATGGTTCTTATTGTATCATTTTAGCAACAAGAGCAAAAGTTTCATTATAATCTATACCTTCAAGTTGATTAAAACCTTTTTCAACTAACCTAGCTTTATACTTTTCAATCTGTCCTTCTGCAGTGAACTTAGTTTTATAAACCCATTTACAACCAACTAAATTCTTACCAACATGAAGAGGAACAAGAGAAGAAGTCTTGTTTTTCATAAGAGACTCATACTCAGTATTCATAGCGTGTTCCCATTGAGGTTTACCTTGAGTTTGAGCATAAGATGTAGGATCATTTGTGGCCAAAACTTTGGTCATAAGGGAAAAGTTAGATCTAGTTCTACGAGGGTCAGAAAGGTTACTGACCTCACTACCTATAGATTCAAGAGTTTTTTGGGCACAAATAGGAAGGTTAGAGGAAACATAAATTTCTTCAGCTTCAATACATTCAAGTGGAATAATTGAAGAAGATGGTGAACTAGGATCAACAACGGGCACAAAACTGGAAGAAGAAAACATGATAGGAGTGACAAGAGACAATGGGATATTCAGTGTAACATGAGGTTCGACAGACTTAGGTGGTGAAGATACTTTAGCAAAGTGAACATCCCTTTGGATGATAAAAATCTAAGTAGATGTTTCAAATAACCTGTAAGCCTTAGAATCCTTAGAATAACCAATGAATATACATTTGTGAGACTTAGGATCTAACTTTTTCCATTTATTGTCAGGAATATGAGCCCAATATTCACAACCAAACACCTTAAAGTTACTAATATCAAGTTTTCAACCATTCCATTTTTCCTTGGGGGTAACATGCTTAACGAATTTTGTAGGAACATGATTTAAAATAAATTTTGCACAACTTACAGCTTCAGCCCAATTTTTTTTATGTAATCCTTTAGAATAAAGCATACATCTAGTCATTCCAACTAAAGTTCTATTTTTTCCTTTCAGCAACACCATTTTGTTGAGGTGTGTAAGGTATAGTCTTTTGGTGTTGAATACCATGTTCATATAAAAAAGATTCAAATTCATTCTTAACAAAATCCCCCCCCATTATGTGATATTAAAGTCTTAATCTTCTTACTAGACTCATTTTCAACCAAAGATTTAAAATTTTGAACAATTGAAAAATTTCACTTTTATTTTTCAAGAAATAAACCCATGATTTTATACTAAATTCATCAATAAAAGTAAGAAAATAGACTGTACGAGATAAATAGGGAACTTCAAGAGAACCAAAAATGTCACTATGAATTAATTGCAAAGGTTTTTTAGCAAGCCAAGCTTTACCTTTCTCAAAAATTTCTCTATGATGTTTACCAAGAACACAACCTTCACAAACACTGTTAGTAGAAGAAATATGAGGCAAGCCATGTACTGTTTTAGTTAGCAATTGAATTTTACCATAATTCAAATGACCTAATCTTTCATGCCATAATTTACTTTGTTCATCAGTGTGGGAAACATAGGAATAAAAAGGTTGTCTTTTAGTTGATTTAAAAATAGCAAATTTATATAGACCAGCGGTATGATCAATAGGACCAGAAGAAACTACTTTGAAATTTTGATTGATATCTTTAATAACATATTTGTTAGGCCATGATTCAAATTTAAACCCTTTTTTACAAGCAAAATAAATAGAAAGTAAGTTAATGGGCATGTGTTCAACATGAAAAAAATCTTCCAATTGACCACTAGTAACATTAACATTACTGGAACCAATTACAAAAAATTGTTTACCATCACCTATAGAAAATTTTTGAGAGATGTGTTTATGATTGTCATAAGAAGTAAATAAAGAAGCATCACCATTCATATGTTTAGATGCACCAAAATCCATTATCCATTCTGCGTTAGAAGAAGAATTATTAGGAAAAACAACAGATGCACATAAAGCTACTTGAGAGTCATGAGAAGTTTTCTTTTTAGCTTTAGCCATTAAATGTTTTTATTTAAAACAATTCCTTTCAGGATGGTTAGTTTTACCACAATGGTTACAAGGATCGTATACTTTGTTTTGTTTACTATTTCCATTAGAAGCATGAGAAGAGTGTCCATAATTAGTATTAGAAGGATTAGAACCTTTAGCATTATTAAAACTTTTCTTATGATGCTTATTAAGTGTAGATAGAGCTTTATTAGGTGTGAGTTGTCCTGAAACAATTAACCTTTCTTGCTCATTGATCAATCCTTTACAAAAATCATCAAAAGCTTGCTTCGTAGTACTTTGAGACAATTCTAGAGCTCTATTTGGATGAACATATCAAAACAAGATGGAATTTTACGTTCTACAAAAATAATAAGAGTAGTGTTAGTTTTCTTGTAATATTTACCACGACTATTTAATTTCTCATTTAAAGTTTTCAATTCAGCAAGATATAGCTCAACTCTTTCAAATTCAGCAGTTTCGAGGTCAAAGATATTCTTTTCAAGATAATATGCAGAAACATCATCAGATTTATCAAATAAAGAGGAAATAATTTGTCATACCTGAATCGGCCTGTCTTCTACCTCAATACTTACCTCAAGACTGAATGCAATAGTTTGAACAATGAGCCCCCTTGCTTGATCACTTTTAGCTTCCCATATAGCCAAATCATTAGCAGTAGTAGGTGTCTTATGTTCACTACTAACTAGTCTCCAAATATTCTTACTCCGGAGAACATCAATCATCTTTCTCTTCCAGGAAAGATAGTTAGAACCAACTAATTCAAGAACAGAAGCTACTTCAAGAGTCATAATGAGTGAAATTTTATCAAGAAATAAGAAACCCTAATACTGAAAATGATAGAAAAATAGTGAAGAACTTGAAAATAGTTACACTTTATTGATCTGGATCTGCAAAAGCATAGTTAGAAACACAGTAAAGAAAAGAGGAGAAACTTTCACTCACAACCCTGTGAAAAAAATGTACTCAAAAAATCCTAGTCTTATGTTCTGGTCGCATAAGTGGCTCCAGAATGTCTGTTCTAATTCCAAAAAATGACTATAATAAAAAATCTAATAAGAAATGACCAAGCTACGACCCCTTTTTTATAACTGTCATTTTTATTACCGAAAGGAAGCCCAAAAATTCCTAGTTTTCTGTTCTGGTCATGTGGGTGGATCCAGAATGGCTATTCCAATTCCAAAAACATGTATAATAGAACAAATCGTAAAAAATGACAAAGTTACGGTCCTTTTATGTAATTGTCATTTTTATTACCAAAAGGAAGCCCAAAAATACCCAGTTTTTTGTTTTGATCACGTAAATGGATCCAGAATGACATTTCTAATTTAAAAAACAAGTTATAATAAAAATTATGGTAAAAAATGACCAAGTTACGGTCCTTTTTTATAACTGTCATTTTTATAATCGGAAGAAATATCTCCTTGAGAACAGCCCCGAAATCATGTAGATTTACAGAAAAAAACATCAAAAAACCCTTGAAAAAATTCTACAAAAAATCTTACACAACAAGTTAGGGTTAGGGTTAAAAAGAAAAAATGCAGAAATATGTCCATATCTAAAGAGAATCCTACTGCTTACCAGAAAGAAAGAAAATATACAACAAAATGAGAATGCCAAAATGATAATCGTTATTGATTGAATGCTATAGAAGGTACTAGATTATAGCAACCCTCTCTAATACCATGTTAGGATAGTAGAGTCAATCTAAACTAGTTAAGCTATCTAAGAAACCAAAAACATATGATAAACGATGAGAACACGAAAAGAAAATGGCAAGAGAACAACGATATATGTGGTTCACCCTAATGGTTACATCCATGGGAAGGTAGTCTTCTATTATCTACAGAATGTCTTCTCCAATCTTACAAGAGAGAAAAAACACAAATACCCCAAAGAATATAGATGATATACAACAGTGTCACAATTGTTCCACTACTACATCAAGAATACATGATATGTAGAGACTCACTTGACCCTATTATATACTAAGAGATGAGGAGGAATTACTCTCACATATTGCATGTTGGATAGTATAATTCTCCAAAATAAAATCTCTTAATACAATACCAGGGACAAATACTCTACACAAGTAAATACAACACCATATACCTATCGGTTAAATGTATTACTCTTTTACATAAGATTGTAGACAACTTCCGACATAATACAAAGACATTATTACCTTCCAAGTAATATAATATATTCCAACATCAACGACTTTTTCTGTTTTATGGAAGTGTGACAAAATCAAAAACAAACTCACTCATAGCCAATTACTTTAACTTTCATCCCCTACAAATTTTTTTTAAAGACTATTAGCTTTCCAAAATATTAAAAGATGATTTTTTAATGACTATATAAATGGTATTTTATTAAAAGTAATTAAAATTCATTAAAATAATAATAAAACCCAAAAACATATCATATAAAAACCAATGAAATAGTAAAAAACCATTTTACTATTTACCAAGTTGGAGAGCCATTTTGGAGCTATTGGTCTGCAAACTTCAAAAAAGGATTCTAGAGCCATTGATCATTCATTTTTCAATTCATTTGTCTCAGGTAGGAGCTAAACCTATGCCCAACAATTTGATGGTGGTATTTTCCCTTTCTAGTCATTTTTTGGGGGGTTTTGAGGTTTTTACCCTAGGGTAAAAAACGCTTGGAGGGAAACTAAGGTGGTTCCACCATTTTGTCTCAAAGATACATAGGCGATGACACATACTGATACCAAAAACGCAATGGTCAAGCAAAGAGAATGTTTTTAAAGTATTTTCAATGGTTGGATATGTATTCTAATACCTTAAAATTGATTTTTGGCAGGTCATTTCAGCAAAAATGGTTGTGTGAAAGGAAAGACAACACGAGTATGAAGATGCCAGGAATGAAGTAGATGTTGGATCCATAGTTTTATTCTAGGGCTGTGGCCTCCTAAATTTCTTCCATGTTCCAAGCATGAGGTCTCATGTGAGACTACTGGAATATATTCTATGAATATGGAACCCACAGTAGTACTACTTCGAGTTGGGGGACCACGTTCTTACAGTGGAAGTAGAGGACATATATTTCCTTACAGGATTATCTAGGTGCAGGGTTCCAATCTCATTGACAGGTTCTCGTGGGGGACATGTCACGATACAAGAGATTATCGATCATCACTATTTTTCAAGGACTCAGATGTCTAGGAAAAGGATACCCATGAAGGAAGTGATGGATTTTCCTCTTCGGATAGTACTTTTCACCATGCAGTGGGTTGCAGGGATGCAAGGAGCTCATCAAGATTCCTGGGCACATGCTTTATTCCTTGGAGGCCATGGAACCCATGGTATTTAACTAGGTTGAGGCCTTATTAGTGTATTCTAAGAACAACTGACTAAGTGTGGGTAGGGAAAGTTAAAAAAATTTGGTTATGATCGCATCTTGGCATCTTTGTTTTTCAAGTGGGTACTTCATCTAAGGCCGCAGGTGGGTTTCACTGAGCTGATAGCTCAAGACCCTTGCATTTTGTGGTGGGTAGATATCATGGCCTGCACTGGCGGTGGATGAGCCAAGGTCAAGTATAAGAGCACAATTTTCGGTTGGTTGGAGGACCAACTCCTCATGGTCAAGGATTATGCATATGCTGGTACTGAATTTAGAGGAGACCCTAATCTACCCCTATGAGTTGGTTCCCAATTTGGCGATATTGGTAAGAAAAATGCTGAAGACATTGATTATTTTTTGGATTTTATGTTTTTATATTTTTTTATGAATGATAACAAGACCAAAAAATTTCATGTAGATGTAGGAGATGCACAACCTTGGAGGTTCATCCCCAATTGACAGGCAAGCAGGGCCCTGCTTTGTACACCACAGAGACGATGAGTTAACCGAGTTGGAGGAAAACCTCAACTGGTTAACTCTTAACATTGCAGATGCTTCCATAGATGACCTCTCTAGGAGGTACCAGAGACATACAACTGGAGTATCAGGTTGATTCAGGAGTCTACTACAGAGGGTGGTGAGAGTTATCATGTGTTACCATGAGCATCACTATTCATATTACATGATGTAGACAATGAAAGCTATATAGCTTCAGGATTTTTGACATTTTTTATATCTAAAATCAGGTGTGCTTCAGTCGGGGTCTCGAGACCATATTTTTTGTAAAAACACTTTATATATATATATACCGACTTATTTACAGCTGTTTATCTATGTTCAAAATGTGCAATGCAATTTATATGATTTTTTAATGTATTTTACTATCTATTTTATTTACAATGAACCATGTTTTATTTATCAAAACTTATGTGTTGAAAATATACCAGTGCAATATATAATTGGCCAATGAGTCTGAAAAAGTGTTATAAGACCTAGGAATATTCCTATAAGTGATTGATTCAAATGAACTTTCTAACAAATGTACTCTTCAAAAGATACAAAGCAGTGTAGGGTTTCATATGGCATAGACATGGTTCAAATGAGAAACCACTAAATGTGAGTCCATGAAGACTACCAAGTGATCAATGTCACGAGATGCATCCTTGGTCAACAAACCTATTACTGCTTGATACTCGGTGATGTTATTGGTGGTTGGACCTACACAAACCACACCTAAACTTACTAAGTCATGAGCTAGGGAATAAAAAACCCAAGCAGTTGAAGCGAGGTTCAAGATATTACGACAAGCACCATCAACAAAACCATAAAAAGCCATCTGATCTGCATAACCAAAACATGGTATAAACAGTACTGACAAAAAATCAAAACCATATTGAAATACTAAAACCACACCAAAAAGTCAATCAATGTACATATATACAAAGTACTATAACAAAAATGACTTCAAGCATAGTACATTTTCACGTTCAACTCATTGTGAGGTTTCTTGAAAAGTATCCCATCGTAATCTACAAGATCATAGGCTCCTTTCTCTAAAACTTTACTTATGATGAAAGGCCCGTACCAGATAGATTCTAACTTCCCTTTACCAAGCTTGTCATGCTTCTAATCATAAGTCAAAACCATGTCACCTTCATTAAGAAAACAAGGTTGAATGTATTTATCATACTGAGCCTTGACGCATTTTTTATGTGCCTCATTAGGCAAGGAAGCATCTCTCTAATTCTCATCAAGACTTTTCAAATACAAAAACCATTTTTCTTCAAAATAAGTGTTTGGATAATCTCAACTGCGAGCTTGAGTGATGGGATCTCACATTCAATAGGTAGGAAAAATTCTAGTCCATAAACCAACTGAAATGGTGTGAAGGCTAGTTGTTGTTTTAACTAAAGTCTTATAATCCCATAGTGCAGAAAATAGAGTCAAGTGCTAGTTGGATTTATGATCTCCAACCATTCTATGCAACATAGTTTTTAGAACTTTGTTAATGGCCTTGACTTAACCATTAGCATGCGGATAATAAAGGGTTGATTTTTATTGATGAAAACCTAGCTTAGCACTTAACTCATCCATCATTTGATTGTCGAAATGAGATCCGTGATTAGTGACTATGTCTTACAGGTATCCAAACCTAGCTATTAGATTATTGAACAAAAAGAGGGCGGTCATGCGGCAATCCTCTACATAAGTAGGCATTGCCTCATCCCATTATGTAAAATAATCAATGACTACGATGATGTAACCATGCACCCCAGCTGAGGTAGGCTTACAATGCATAAAATATATCCCTGGTTTTTTGAAAGGGCCAATGACAATGATGTGGTGTAAAGGAGCAAGGTGGGTGTCCTTTTTTGGATAAGAAAGTTGTTAGGGTGGGAACATTTTAAATTCCTCATGACAATATTTGAATATTGAGGTCCAAAAATACCCACCATGAAGGATTTTCTAAGCTCTATCCATCCCATAAAGATGACTTCCACATGCTCCAAAGTGGAAATCATTCAAAACTTGTTCAACCTCTTCATGTGTAAGACATCGTCAAAGAATGAAGTCAATACCAAGATGATACAACGTATCAATTACGATTAGATAATATTTTGTGTGGTGATGGATGCATCGACGATCGTCATGACACATGTCAGGATGAAACCTTTGGGTTTGGAGATAGATGATCATATCTCCATAACACAGATCGATTGTGCTAATCAACAAAAATTCATCTGAAAGTGAATCATCGGGCTCAAATTCCATGTGAGCACAAGGAAGATCACACATTAACACCGCAAAACTAAGGACTTCTTGGAAGTATCCTTATCAAACTTGAGATCAAATTCCTATAGAATAACAATCCAATGGGAATACTTTCCCCCTAGTAATTTACGATTCAAAATGTAAGACATGGGATTCTCATCAACGAGAACAATTGTGGTGTGTAGTAAAATATAGTGACAAAATATTTGCACAATAATGACCATGGCCAAATCCAGCCTCTCCAAATGTGAATAACGATTTTCAGAGTCAATAAGGCTCTTACTTTTATAGTAAATAACATGCTATTGGCCATTGAGATATTCCTACACTAGAACCATACCGATGGTAGAAGTGGAGGAAACAACATACAACAGAAAGTCTTTTGAACAATTCTGGGTGTGTAAAACCGATGACTGTGTCATAGCATGTTTCAAATTATTGAAATGTATTTAGTCCTGGTCATCCCAAAAGAATAGGGTGTTCTTCTTGTAACAGTACAGGAGTATGAGGATTTTTTACAATATCATAATTAATGAGAGAAACAAAATCAAGATCTGTCAAATTGGCATTGGGAAGGAAAGAGGATCTATGATGATGATCTTTCTATATAGTTTCATCCACACTCATGATCTCCATAATAGACTCATCTGACAGGAAATTATACAAGAGATAATATAGAGTGGGGAGAGAAGAATCTAGCCAATAGGGTAGGTGGTAGGGATCCGATGCCACTAGATGATGATCATCATAGTGTATATTAGAAATAGACTGAACAACATCATAGAGCACTTCATAAGGGCCTAGAGATTATGTCTCAACAAATTCTTTACCTTTAGAACTGTGGCTAGTTGTGGATATCATGTTCACAGTTGCCACTTCCGGACTAGGAGGGGTTGATGGAAACACACCCATAAGGGTTGAATCCTTCAACATTCCTACCCCAAATGAATTATAAGGAAGAGGGAATTTCCCTATAATAGGAAAATGATTTTGTTAGGGGTAGTAACATGTGGTGAAGAAACCTTGAGTTGATCAATGGTCACAATGTTCCCCAAATGAGGGAATTGGAGAGTATGTAAAAATGTTAAAGCAACAGCCATCATAGCATAGAACCAGTTCCTTCCCAATAGCATATTGTAATCCAACAGGGAATTGAATACCTCCACTTGAATGGAAACATCATTTCCCCCAAGATTGACCAAAAGGGTCGGTAACAGACCATGAGGTTGGAAACCTCGTCCATCGAAAGGTTTTAAAGTTGTGGGTGACTTCTTAAGTTCTAGAGAACCATTGGATCTCCAAGAAGACACATACAATATTGAGGTGGAAGCCCCTTCATAAAAAATGGTTCTATGGACCTTTATCCTAACTACTCAGGTCACGATTTGAAACACGAGCTGATGGGGTAATCTGGACTTGTAATTATCCACATTTAAATGAATCAAATTAGTGTTATCCAGGTCTAAGGTCCCTAAAGTCATCAATAGGTTTTTATGTTGCATAGGGAAACTTTGTATTACCTCCAGGGTAGACATCATGCAAAGTGCTTGAGCTAAATCATCAACAACATTGTAGAATTGTTCAGTTGAAGCATTTGGGTTAAAAACATATTTTCCAAAGAGTACTCTTAGGTGGGCACAAAATCAAGTCGAGGTTAGGTTTCTTGATTGTAAGAGGACCATTAAATGGAGGTGGAGGAGAAGAACTAGTAGAAGGGGATTTCTCAGGAGAAGGACCCTCATCCTTATTCTATGCAGGTTTTTCATATCACTGATTATGAGTAGTCAAGCTAACAGTTTTCGAGGACATTATTCGGATTTCTTTAGTAGGATTAAAGGTTCCCTGTGAAAACATATGATCAATCAACTATTGTTGAGACAGAAAGGGGTCGATAAGTACTGACGGTGTAGGGTTACTTTTCATAAATTTACTGAACTCTTCATGATGAGGGAAATCCTTCATGAAGTGGTAACCACCACACATTAGGCGGGGATACATAGCCTTCCTCTTTCCTTTATCATCGTTCTCTGACGCCGTAGTCCTCGGATCCTCCTATTAGTTTCTGAGATTTTTACCTTTTCCTTTTCCTTATGTTTTATTACTGGGTGTCTGCATTCTTTGAATATCATTCACCTCGGTGGAAACCATAAGAGAAGAAGGAATAGTAGTAGAAGTACTATGTTGCTTCATAGGATTAGCTATTGACGGGGGCTAGATTGAAACTACAACCCCATCAATAGGAGTTTTTGTAGGTGTCTTGTTAGGGTCTATGTTGGGACGAGGATCTTGAGGGGTTAGATCATACAAAGTTCTAGACTGGGAATAAACCAAGTCCATATACTGAGCACGACTGAGAGTCTGCTCTTTAGTGACACATTAGAGGAAATTTTGGGTCTAAAATGGGCCTTATAATAAAACGTGCCAACAATAATTTTTGTGAGTTGGAATTCAAGAACCAATAGAATTTCAATAAAATGAATCAACCATAATGGTTGAATTGACATATTTGTCATAAAAGAAAACTACTTTTTTTGTTCGTATTTTCGACATATCTCCCTGTGTTTTTACTCAAATTTCAAGTGGGATAGCTCCTTGGATGTGGAATTTAATTCCACATCCAATGAGTACCCACATTTCATACTTTTGACGGACCTCGCTACCCCAAAAACAAGAAATACCTGGAAAAATGTGATGATGATGTCATCATCACGTTTTTTCAGGTATTTCTTGTTTTTGGGGTAGCGGGGTATGTCCAAAGTATGTACTATGGGTACTCATTGAGTGTGGAATTAAATTCTACATCCAACGTGCTCTCCCACTTGAAATTTGAGTAAAAACACAGGGAGATATGTCGAAAATACGAACACAAAAAGTAGTTTTTTTCATTCTTCCTCCGAAATTAATAACTATTATTTTATTATTTTAACTATTATTTTATTATTTTCCTTAGGAGGCCCATTTTAGACCTCAAATTTCCTCTAATGTCACCACCCATAGCCACATCATGATAAATAAGAGGAAAAAAGGATTTTGTAAACCAATCAGCCAACAATTGGTCTGGGATCAGGGATTTAAGAAGCCTTTGCTATCTCCTCCACTCATGAATATGATTTGATATATGTGTGGAAGTATTCTAAAAAATTGATGTCAAAATATTTGTACCAATTTTTTGATGGATGGGAATATGGAAATGAGTAAGAAAAATTGTTTCCATTGAGTTGAAGTCCACAAACGAATGTTGCAGAAGATCAATGTACCACTTGGCGGCCATATCAGTCAAAGTTCACTAGAAGAGCCTCAAACAGACTGAGTCATCCATCAATGAGTTAGAAGAACACCATATATGGAATGTCATAACATGATTTTTGGGATCTTCTCCCCACTTCCCATCAAACTTTGAGATGTATGATTGTAACTTAACTGGAATTGCAGACCATGAAGGGTTATCCTCGATGGGGTCTTTGATAAACTTGGATAGATCAAGAAAGTCCAAAGTTTCCAATAAAGGAAGTTTTTGATTAGGTTGTACATACTGGTAATATTGATATGGCATTAGTATAGAAGTAGGACCATAGGTTGATTGATACACTGACTTTTTGGGAGTTGGATTCACATATGATCCTCTCGAAGATCCCCTAGATGGAAGAATGCCTCCAAGAGGAGGGCTTCCTCCAGGTGGTGGAGGTGGTCCTCTAGGAAGTGGTACCCAAGGTGGTGGTCCCCCAGGAGATCGTACTCTAGGTTGTGGTCCCCCAGAAGGTGGTCCTCCAGGTGGTGGGCCTCCCAATGGTGGTCCTTTAGGTGGTGGTCCTCTAGAAGGTAGCCCCCTCAGCACAGGTCCTCCAGAAGTAGGTCACCCAAGTGGTTGTGCCATAGAATGTGGACCTTTAGCTGGTGGGCCTCTGGGTGGTGGTCCTTTGGGTGGTGGTCCTCCAGAAAGTGGTCCCCCAAGTAGGGGTCTTTCAGAAGGAGGTACCCCATGTGGTGGTACCCCAGAAGGTGGACCTCGACCAGGTGTGCCTCCTCTAGGTGGTCCCACACCGGGTAGTCCTACAAAAAGTGGGGTACCATAACCTCCAGCAGTATTCATAGGTGTCCCTCCAGCCATAGGAATATATGACCAATTAGGTTTTCCCCATGTTGTAAGCATGTTTTTGGGGTAAGGCATTCTAGGATACACCATCCTTGTAGATGTAGGTTGAAATTTCACATTGTTTACAAGTGGTCGATTTCTCGGGTAAGTATAACCCTAAGAAGCTTGATTAACTACAGGTTGTGCCCCTAAGGGTTGACCTATACTAGAAGGAGGGATAATCACATTGGTGTTGGTGGAAGGGACAATAACTACTAATTCTCCTACAATGTAGTTTTACCTTGTGCTAGAGGTAACTCCACTAATCCTTGAAATAAATTGGGTTGGGTATTCCCCCCCAGTGGTAGAAGGTACGAGAGTACTAGAGGTAGAACCAGGATTTGGAACTGGAGGAGGGGTAATAGAGGGTTGACCTGGATCATAATCTACCAAAAATTAAGCGTATGATCCTAAAATAGTAGGTACCTGAGATGATGAAAGTGCATGGTATCCTTGGGGATTGTTTATGAATGATGGGGAAGAGGATAAAAACTTCTCCTCCTTAATTTTTTTCCCATATTATGTATACGCTCAATATATTTTTGGAAGAATTCGTCATTTGAGGGAGCTTATCTAAGGGATTTCCTTAGAGGAATAAGTACTGAAGACTCTGGTTCAGTTACAGTAGCCTTATATTCAAAAATAGCTTATCCCAGGGAAGTTCTCCAGAAAAGATCATTTGGACCAAACTCTGTTCCTACGGTGTCATCTAATAGGTGATTCAATACCCAATCTGATGAACTAGGTTGAAATTCCACTGGAAAATGAAATGTTGTATCAACTGTGGGAGGCTTTTGGACCAAGGGATTATCATATGAAGTAAATTCTTCCCCTACTTCCACAACTCGATTCCCTTTTACATGGGAATTAGTAGTGACACCTTGGTCTTTGGATTCCATTGGGATTTCTCCTATAATAGGAGGAAGTTTGGGTGGTAAGCCTTGAACTCTTTGAGATCATCTCAAAGGAAACTCAAATAGGTTTCTAGTCACTAAAACCTAACCTAGGATTTGAAACTAGAATCACACACAAAACCACTCCTATGCAAGCTAAAGGTTGCAAGAAAACTTAGGTGATAAGAGGGGCTGGTAAAATTTGGTTCCTCACTAGGATTTTCAAGTCTTTGCAAATCGTGATATACCGCAGGGTCCAACAGTAAAATGTGACAAGGAGGATTGGGACCATACCCTTTCCTGAATACCCACCTACCTGGAAGGCACGTGTGTAGTATCTACCTGATTGCTATAATTGGTGTATTTCTCCAACAAGAATACCAAAAGGATTTTCTTAGTTGGCTTAAGTAATCCTAGAGGGGTCTCCTGATATACACAAGGTACATGGGAGCTCAAATCTATGTTAGTGCTATCTAATGTACAACCTTTCAAAAGGGGCCTTCCGATATACAATCGAGTATGTGAAGTACCTTTATATATACCTTGAGGGTATGTGAAAGGTCATTCGATATAACGAAAGTACGTGAAAGAACCAAACAGTTCCTGGGATGCAGTGCAGGAAATAGAATGATAGCTCCTATGTTTAAAGACATCAGAGCACATCTCTATCCTATCACTCAAGTTACAAAAAAAATTTAACCTATAACTAGCATTAATTTTATCTTGAACGATTAGGTGAATGCATGAGGTGTCGACAGAAAAGTAAACCATGCAACATGATATGCAATTTTTTCACTTTATCATTCGAGGTATGCCCTACTTATAGGAAGGAGAGACTGGTTCAATTCCATTTCTAAACAAAAGTCCCAAAAAATCACACTCAACTATATTTCAAAAAAGAAAACAAGCAAAAAACTTCTACTAACTGAAACTTGAAAGAGAAAAGAAGCAACGTCTCTTTTCCAAAAAGAAACACACTACTACTATTTCGCAAACTAAACTCTCTTTTAAAAATTCTTCAAATATGAAAATACCTAGCTCAACCTAAGACATTTTTGGCGAGAAAAGAACATATAAAGAAAAGAAGAATGTGAATGCCTGAAATTTTGTGAAACTAATCAAGAATCCAACAGTTCATCTTTAAATAAAACTATGATCAAATCCCAAATTTTCTTCTAGTCAAAAGAAAAAGTAATCTGTCATTAACCTACGATGAACAATAATGGATAAACCAAAAGAAAAATGATTTCCTTTTAGTTGATATAACAGTAAAAAGAGATATGAATGTATGACTTCCAAGCACTCTTTCGAAAATCAAAACCAACCATAGAAAGAAGCTGAACAAATGGAAGAAATCTAGCCTTTCAAAATAGAAAGAAACAAGCCTTTTAACACTTTATAGATCTTGAAATTAACAGTCAAAGATCAATAATGAAGCCATAAACAATTTGAGCAAAGAAACAAATCGATGCAAAGTTTTGAAAACATAGGGGTATAAAACCATACCTGGCACCTCTTGCAGAAGGTTGGTGACAGAGCGTTACCTCCTAGGATCCTCTTTTTGTGCACTATAACATAGTGGTGGTACCTCTTGTTGACCACCGAGAATGCACAGTGGCACCACCTATTGTCCTCAATGAATGTGTGGTGGCTCCTGTAGATTCCAAAACAAAAAAGGAGTGAAACATAGAAAGTTAAGTATCATATAACTAGCATCAAATCATGAAAATTACAGGAAAATTAATTATAGAAAGTGTTTGTGCCAGAAATTGTTCTTAGACTACCAGAAGAACAAGCCAACACAATCTCAAAAGTAAAATTAAATAAAATAGGTTTTTATGGTTTTGGTTTATGGTTTTGGTTGAAAACTTCATAAATCAAGGAGGAAATAAACATCCACAAACTAATACAGAACTGAATCATGCAAATTGGATAAACTAGGGATCAAACACATCCCAATAAGCCATAAACATTA
>LPNX010048675.1:204887-376568 GCA_001517045.1 Pseudotsuga menziesii
GTCGTTTTAAATGAGTATGTTATAAACAAAAACCTCTCTTGGTTTTTCAAAATTCCTCTTCAATTGATCGGAATATGTTCTGTAAATTTGTGACTAAAGCAGGAAATTATTAAATAATTCAAACCCTGAAAATAGGCCACAAAGATGAATTCGAATCTCTCAAACGATAATAGCTGTTGCAAAACTGAGAGAGGTTTTTGTGAATGAGTCTGTTGTGGACAAAAAAATCTTTTGGTTTTCCTGAATTCATTTCCATCTCCTCGTAATCTTCTTCCAACGACAATGACAAAAACAGGAAAAACAGAGCTGCTACAGGAATCTCCTCATGAAAATATTTGACAAAGGACTCAAAAATGAGAGTTAGATTATAAATCAAAACTTGGAATGAACTTTTATTATAAGTTTTTGAAAGCTTAAAGATGTACATATTAACTAATAAGCCCAAAAGACAAACCTTAAAACTAAAATAATGAAATGATTCAACCATTAAAAGTATCAATTCCAATCAAAATTATTGATTGTCAAAAATTCTTAAAATCAACATAAAATATAAAATCATTTTAAACCAACGGTTGAAAAAAAAGGACAAAAGGAACAGATAAACTAAGAACAAGATCTAGTTATAACAGAAAGTAAATATGTCTAAGATCTAAGGAGATCTAGTTGAACTGAACCGAAATCTTACCACAAACTAGTAGATCTAATTACTTAAAACAATTAAATTTTTGGGATAAGGATAAGGAATGAAAACCAAGAAAGATCAGAAGTTCTAAATTGAAAACCAAAAGAGATCAGAAGATCTGAATGTCTTCCCTAGTGGAGTTGCCATATTTGTTGCTGGAAATTCTCACCTCATATGTACAGGAGTTGTTTCCCTAGATATGGATGGTAGAGGCCTAGAACAAATGAACGATAACAAGGATAGGCACTTCCCCTAGAGTTTGTAGATGTATAGAATGAGTCTTTGATCTTCTCTACAGTTGTGATGTATTAGCTTTTCATGGTGTTAGATCTCCACAGATGTACCTGCAATAAACACATCAAAAAACAAGCAAGATCAAAAGTACCCGAAAATGATCTACAGTTCTATATCAGTGACTAAGGAATCCAATAATAAAATGAGTGCTTCCAACACAATACATTTTATGGGAAAGAAATCATCATTGAATTAAGATGAAGAAGATAGATTACAACCATTTGTGTTAGTGTTGTGATGCCTCCTCACATGCCATGTCTTGTCCTCAAAGATCCAACTTTTTTTCTCTACTCTCACCCTAGATTTCACCAAAATCTCAGTGCAACAGCATAAATTTTTTCCTCCCAACCCATGGATGATGAGCTAGTATGTATATCCCTTGGGAGAATAGGGATGGTTGAGAAAATGGTTGATGAGGTGGAAGGGATATCCTACTAGGGAGGAACTCGATTCCAGGTTTTCCATGAGAGTAGGGAGTAGGGTTCCATGAATATTTCCTTCGATAAGCTTTGTGAATATTTTCTCTTTCCTTTTCAAACTTGAGCACCGCTCTTTCGTTGTGTAGATAGAGCATTACCAAGGTGGAACCACTTATTGATCAAAGGGTAAATGTGGTGGCACTGCTCATGTTCAAGAGACAAGAGGTGTTTTGAAGAGGGTAACATTTATTTCATAAAGGGCATCAATGGTGGTGGACTCAGGTATGAAAAATAGGAGTCTAGTCCAATTTCCAACTTCACATTTTGGGGATTGAAGGAAATTTCTATTATTTTAGGCCTCAACAAATGATGGTGATGAGAATTATGTGTAACAAGGACCTCAAATGGAAATAGAGAGGATGGAACTTACCAGTGAGGTTGCTTCAACTTGATGCTTGCTTGAAGGATATTTTAAAATACTGCTTTTGGTGGACCTAGGGTTTGACAGAGAAACCCTCATTTTTTAACATAGGTATATTTCAGATCTAATTGGATAGAAAGACGTGCATCCTCAAGGAAAGTTGAGAATCATACTTATTTTCCCAAAACTATGGACACAACTGAAAAATATCTCATGCCCTAGTTTTCTCCAGCAATGGTGGTAGGTCCAAAAATGAAAGTCCACAAAATGGGAAAATTCTTACATAGAGATATCTGCCCTCGTATTGAGAATTTTTTGGTCCTCCTTTTTCAACTGATTGGTGGAGGGAACTTCCTGGAGCAAGAAGCCCTAGTTTTTATTTTGTTTCTTATACAAATATGACTGATCTCGTTTCTGCTATAGGTCCGAATTTTTGGATCCTCAAGGTCTGAAACTTTGTCCTAAGGTACCCTGGTTTGTTTTGTTTCCAACCCATAGGTTAGATTAGAATTGGATTCACCATGTGGGACTTATGCGACATTTCCCAAGATGACTTATTTCAGGATGTTCACCATAGAGACCTTGTACGAACTAACACGTGTGACTATTTCACCTTTGGTGTATGGAACTTTCGAAAAATAAATTACACTATGTTCCCTGTCTAAAAAATCTTACGAGATTTAATTTGGACCTTCCTATCTCGATATATAGTGATTCTCCCTAGGTCACCTATATAAGGCACCATTCTGGTAGAGGCTGGAACCCTGACTTGGAGGAATCATATCTCGTATATTATAGAAAATATGAGGTTGAAACTTTTACAAAGGGTATATTAATATTTTATCTTCGTCCATTCAAATTTTCATCTCGTTACTCTTCTCCAATATCTAGTTATAGTGAAAGTCCCAACATGACTAGTTTTTTTCTTCTAGGGTTTTTAAGCTTTAAACTCTAATCGTTAGTAGTTGTAGTTGTAGCAATGTTTAGGCTGCACAAAGACTTGTTTCATGGTGGCTCTGATAGCATGTTATATTTATAATGGTTATATAATATATACAAATAGGTATCATCATAACATCATAACCATAAGAAAAGAATCCTTGAAAGAAAGATAAGTTCAACAACACAAGAGAACATGAAGTTTTTCCTTGGGGAAACCACAAGGGAGAAAACCATGCAAAACTTCCTTAGTATAGAATTTGACTAAGTACAGTGTAAAAACATAGCAACAAGAATAGTTTCTCATATTCCACAGTAGAATATTTCTCTCCCTCTCTCTCTCTAGTGCAATACTTGAGTGTAAGATGTGTGATAAGGAGAGAGGTGTCTCGCCTATTTATAGTCATTAGGTGAGTGCCTCGAATAAATAACTAGGTCCGACAGGTTCCCTAATTAGGGCCGACCTACCTTGGGAGACTCAAAATACATTTTATATAATAATTTTTTGCATACTATTTACCCAAATTACAGAAGAGGGTTTACCTCACTCCTTTTACTTGACCAATTACATCAAGTACATCTCTGAATGGAGGAATAACGTCTTTGAAGGATAATACAACAAAAGTACAATAGAATATCTTCCGAAATTACAATACTTTAACAATATCATATATGAAAAAGTACTTTATTTTGTTGTACATGCATCATTAAATATGTGTATAATGGTTGTAGGTTCACTTTTTGGTTCATTGGCATGGTTGGGTGTCAAATTTATGCAAGACTAGTTGTTAGTATTGAACAACTAGTTAACTAGTTCTTATCAAATCATTTTCATAATCACTATGTTTAATTAATTGTAAAATGGTAACTATCCCTTATTTACATGTTATTAGGTGTTAATTAGACATTGGACTTGATAAATAGTGTTTAAGTGATAAACAAATAAAATTATAATAAGTGTTATAGCTGATTTCACCACTCCATGTGAATCACACTTTATATGGCCTTCCCCTGTCCCGCTGCAGACTCCTTAGACCCCTTGGACCATTTTTTGTCCTTTGATATTTCCTGGATCATCCCTAAAAACATGTGAAAAATGATACATGTGAATTTTAAACCTCTAATCGCGTATATACACGGGTTTGACCACTAAAACTGTGTACATTGGGATGTGTACAAAATCCAAATCCTTTTGGAGTTTTCCTTGACATGGATCCGACTCACTTGACTCCTGGCCTTCCCTATGCCTTGAGATCGCTCGGATTCGACCTTTAATTACCCCTTTGAAAATCTATATAAGGAACTCTATGGTACATTGAAGGCATATGAGAGAATTGAGAGCAAAGAAACTATAGTCCATTGTTGTCGGAACTTGTGCTTGAGTCTGCATCCCTTTGTCCCTTGGAGCACTTTTGTGTTCTTCCCAAGCTTACCTTTTTCTTGTGAGCTTTCTATCGAGAGATGGAGGATTAAGGTGGTGGAGGCCCAAGTGGGGGATTCAGTTTCTCCGATTCGCAGATGTGCCGACAGAGGTTGTATCTATTGTAATCTCTGATTTATATTAATAGAAATATCTTTTCCTGTCTAATAATGTGTGTTTGAATGAATATTCTATCCATGGGATTATGTCAAATGCTTATACATTATTGATCATATATACTAGAATATATATAAAACCATGATATATAGAATGCTTGTGTTGTTTACTTGTTGTTGAGGAAGTAATTTATCAATTCAAGCTGAAGTTGGAAATCTCAATGGGGATCTACCTCAACCATCCGAAATAAGGTATGAGGTCTGATCATTTAGTGTTAGACATTTACTTTCTATTACATATTGGAAAAGATTGATTTCTAGAGTCAAGTTGTCTGTTGTGGTACCCCAAGCCATAGGAATTTCTCTCCGTAATAGAATTGGCGACTCTGCTGGGGATGTTCCTTGTTTTTATTGGGTGTTTGCGGGAACAATGGGATTGATAATATTGAATTGCTCTTTGTTTCTCCTTGTTTCTGTGTTGCATTTTATAGTATGTTCATCCATTGATACTCCCCTTTATTGGTTTGACCCTTGGCCTGCTTTTTACCACTGCTTTCTCTGTATATGCATATTTGTGGCCAAAAGTCACGTACATACGCGGATTTTTGGCCAAAAGTCATGTATACACATAGGGTTTTGGCCAAAATATGCGTATACACATAGGTTTTTGGCCAAAAATTGCATATATACGCAGCTTTTCTTTAAACAGTTGCGTACATCCTCCCTTTTGGTGAGTTTGATGTTGTGGGAAGTTGCTAGGTGGGTTGCAAGTGTGGTTGGGTCTTCCTTGGGTCTGATGTTGTCTGTTGGATGCTTCTTTTGTGACCAAAGACCGCTTTTTCATTGATTTTTCTTTGAAAGTAGTTTTAGTCATTTATCCTTTTTGTTTTGCCATTAGTGCATTACTCTTTTTTGTCTCGGTTTCCTGTCGGGCTTGTATTTTATACTTGCTGTAGAGACTGAGAGTTTTAGATGAATTTTATTGTATTTTTCGTTCTTTTATATTGAAAAGTACATAGTTGCACTCTTAGTTGCATCTTAGATATGGATTTGAGGAGGTACTTGCATTGGATTGCTCGGATGAGAGTTGTGTTTAGGCTTTCATATATGAAGGATTGCATTATCATTCAGGAAGGAATATATATTTATGCATCTCATGTAGTGGAATACCCTATTTTTCATTTTACAAATATTTCACTTAGCATTGTTTGTTATGGTTTGCATAATTACTTCACTGCTGAGTCATAATGTCATTAGTTGCATGGCCATTTCCCTTTGAGTAATTACAGCCAATTAAAATGAACACTTAATTAAAATGGATTACACTATTTTCTTTTATAGGGTACATCACCAAGATTAGGTTTCAGAGTCTTGGAATAGTTCATTTTGAGTAAATTCTCCAAGACTACTAAACAACAACATGTATGTGTCTGTCCAGGTGAGAGTGTGAAATCCCTTGGTATAATTGGTGTTTCTCAGGATCCTCCTCTCAAAAGGGAGTTAAGCACGAGGAAGTGTGAGCGATTATGTATTGGGATGACCCCTAGTCATAACTGAGTAGCACTAGAGATATTTCCAGGATTGTATTCGTATCTGGGGGCTCTTTAGAGAGTTTCAGGCCTTCCCATATGGTCAATCCCACCTACGACTATCCGCCTGAGCATTGATTATATTAAGGTGACCTTAGTGGCCTTACCTAGGATATCGAGGGTGTACTTTGCAGGGGTTATTCTGTAGGTGTCCTGGCCAGGTAGAGGTTGGACAGCACAGTCGCTTTATGCATTGAAGTTGAGGGCCACTATAATTGGTTACGTACGTCTGCTTGTAGTGCATGGGATTTTTGAGCCTCTCCTAGGAGAGACATACCTACTGCATTCGGGAGCTCACATATCCTCTCCTTAGTTTTCTTTTATTTTGGCTGTAGATTTTCTTAGGAGTGTGCTCTTTGTGCACTAGTTGGACTTTGGGATCGTAGTTACTTGAGTATATTTATGCTCTCTTGAGTTCGGGTCCTTTTATTTTTGGCATGCCTGGTATCGTATCACCCATCCTTGGTCCTAGTATGGACCCTGGTGTCAGACTTGGGGGCATCATAGCCCCTTACCCTGCTCATAGATTTGGGAGTGGTCACATTCTGCCCTATACTCCATTTGTGGAGGATGTTGACTCCCTTCTCTCAGTCTTTACACCGGTGGTCACCCTCATGGGGGTGGTAGTGGATTCGTGAACATTGGGTCTACACTTTGCATTCCTTTATATGGCCCATCATCCACCACACTATTTCCTTTAAATTTAGTTGTCATGATCATTCCTCCCTATATCCTATAGTTTGGATTCTTTATTGACTATTTTTGGTTGTTTTGGAGTAATATGGTTGTCATGTAGAGTCCATTTTTTGTACACTCTCTCCGAGGTTTCAATCCGTTCGTTCCTATCACAGGTATCATGTCTAAACTAGCATATAGGTTAGGATTTCACATCCGCTTGCATTTTGCATGACCTTATGACTGTTTCATTTTAACCTTAGGTACGAACCCATTCCATGGTATCACGAAACCTTCATGCTATTGTTAGAAGTGACACTATTTGAATGGTAGAGCTTTCCTATACATGGGTGTCCTAGTTAGATCCCTTTTGCATTTGGTACCCATGCTGTGAGTCCTCTCTTAGGTCTGGGAGTCCCTTTTAGTCCCGCCATGTCCTTGAGCAAGAGCTTCATACTCCTCTTGAACTTTATGCTAGCCATTTCCCTTAGGAATCCCTCATGTCAAGTTTTGAATGCATTATCATGAGCTTTTCCTGCCTTATTGAGCATTATGCGGGCTCCCCTAATGATTTTGTTTTAGCCATATAGCCCAATCTTATCTCATGTCTAGCCATGCAGAGCCATTTTTTATATCCTCCACAGCTTGTTTCCCTTTTTACCAAGAGGGGATTTTCCTCCGAGTGTCGATATCCTACACATGTATCCTTGCATTGAGCATAGGTATGTTCCACTGCTTGGAACTAGTTTGTTTTCCCTTATGACACTTGTCTCCTCCTAGTCTATAACTATAAAGAAATTTTATTCTTTTTCAAGCTTTTTAAATAATTGAAAAAGTCCAAAAAAAATCAAAAAACCAAAAATCCGGACAAGGAAAGATGTTATCTTTGGCATCTGTTGAGTCGTGGTGCCTTCGAACAGAGAACTGTATATCACATCCATTGGTTGGGTTTATAGTTTGAATTTAGGAGTTGTACTTGTTTATCTGAGTTTATCTCCACCGATTGGTTAAGCTTCCAGTCCCCATGGAGCCTCTGTCGATGCCTCCAGTGTCGCAGAGATGTCCCAGTTTGTATATCGAGTCTATGCTACCTTCATTCAGTCACCATATGCCGTTATGCTCTTGTTCGAAAGAATTTGAAGCCTGAGTCGAACATTCCTCAGTTATCTTGACTTTGCATGTTGGCCATTCCTAGTACAGTTACTGGTTCATGCACCTTATGATCGAGTCCTTCCACATTATATAGCTTTGCTGAGTACCTCGTGTTGGATGATGGGGGATGCCTTAATTCCCTCCTTCCAGCAGATTTCATCCCATCGACTTCAGATCATTTATTCTGGGATTGGAATCTAGAGTCATTTTGAGTGCCTTGAGACTTGCAGTCATCAGTGGCAGGTTCTCTCTCCATTAACAGTCTTTGGGAATACATCAATGTCCCCTGATCGATAGATCCTCTCAAGTGTTCAACCTCAACACATTTATTCCCACTTGTTAGTTTGCACTCTAGTACCTTGATTCCAATTTCCATTATCTGTGGGTGATCTTGCATCTGTTAACGATATACATTAATGACCGGTAATCAGACGATGGACTACTATGTTCGACCTTGACACCTCTATTCACATAGTAGTACATGTACTCGTAGCGGTTTGTGTAGAAGAATTTCTAGATTGGTGGCATCTCTTATATGCTACCTCCTTGATCGTGCCAATGCTCATGAGATTTCAGCTATCGTGACTGTATTCCAGTATATGTCAAACATTTCCAGCCACTATGGAGATCTTGATCTGTTATATATCTTCAGTCATTATGGAGATCATGGTCCTTTGTATATCTTCATCATGGAGATTCTGATCTATGTATATTGTACGTGGTGATGACCACTTATGTGATATCTTGTATCATGCCTATTCATAGCCATTGTACTCTTATGTATATGGGACTACTATATGTATTTACAGTTATGTGCAGAGTTGTATCATTGTACTATGCTGATTGGGTGGCTGGTCTTCCATTTGGGATCCTTCATCACTCCACTTCTGGGATGGACTTATAATGTATTTTGACCATCGTATGACCCCTCTGACCTCACACATTAAGCAGCATCTGTTATAGCTGATTTCACCACTCCAGGTGAATCACACTTTGAATGGCATGCCCCTGTCCCACTGCAGACTCCTTAGACCCCTTGGACCATTTATTATCCTTTTATGTTTCCTATATCATCCCTAAAAACATGTGAAAAATGATACATGTGACTTTTAAACCTCTAATCACATATATACACGGGTTTGACCACTAAAACCGTGTACATCGATATGTGTACAAAATCCAAATCCTTTTGGAGTTTTCCTTGACATGGATCCGACTCACTTGACTCCTGGCCTTCCCTATGCCTTGATATCTCTCGGATTCGACCTTTCATTACCCCTTTGAAAATCTATATAAGGAACTCTATGGTACATTGAAGGCATATGAGAGAATTGAGAGAAAAGAAACTATAGTCCATTGTTTCCAGAACTTGTGCTTGAGTCTGCATCCCTTTGTGCCTTGGAGCACTTTTGTGTTCTTCCCAAGCTTGCCTTTTGCTTGTGAGCTTGCTATCGAGAGATGGAGGATTGAGGTGGTGGAGGCCCAAGTGGGGGATTCAGTTTCTCCGATTCACAGACATGCCGACAGAGGTTGTATCTATTGTAATATCTAATTTATATTAATAGAAATACCTTTTCCTGTCCAATAATGTGTGTTTGAATGAATATTTTATCCATGGGATTATGTCAAATGCTTATACATTATTGATTATATATGCTAGAATATATCTAACACCATGATATATAGAATGTTTGTGTTGTTTACTTGTTGTTGAGGAAGTAATTTATCAATTCAAGCTGAAGTTGGAAAGCTCAACGGGGATCTATTTCAACCATCCGTAATAAGGTACGAGGTCTGATCCTTTAGTGTTAGACATTTACTTTCTATTGCATATTGGAAAATATTGATTTCTGGAGTCAAGCTGTCTGTTGTGGTACCCCAAGCCATAGAAATTTCTCTTCGTAACAATAAGTACCATCAATTGTCTGCTAATTGTCGTTAAGTATCGTAACTAGAACACTAATTACTAGTTAATCACGAGTAAGAGTAAAGGGCCTTTAGAGATGAAACTTATTTCTGATTTGGATTGAAATGGATATGCGATGTTGTTTGAATTTTTTAGTAATCATTCTCGTCCCTTGGATTAGACGTTTGAATAATTAATGAATTTATTTTAATTTATTTGTAATTAAAGGGACTTTGTCATGAAACAAAGATTCAAAATGAATTTTAATATTTGTCTAACTAATACATTGTGATAGAATTATCCAATTATCCTTAAAGAGATAATGATATGTCCCTAATACCCATTGATATCCCTTGGGGACATTACAAGTGGTATCAAAGCTTAGGTTCCAACACTACGACTGTTGGACCTGCTACAAAGTTGTTATCTTATTCATATGTGCATTTGGAGTTTACAAATGTGCTTAGTAAGATGAATTTAACCTCCCTTATGTTAATAGAAGAATAAGAAACTTCACTTCAGAGATTATTTGATTGTATTCCTTAGAGTTAATTAATATTGAATATTGGTTATTCAATAGATTGATTGGTAAATACTATGTGGTGTATATCTAATAATTGACTCTGACTTGATTGATTGATGCTTGTGCATTTCCTCTTTTATTTCTCATTGAATTGTTAATATTGAAATGCCTCTTGTAATATGACTTATTTACTGGTACATTATGATTATGAATTGATAAGTAAATAATTGGCATTATAATAGTATGTACTATGTAACATTATTAGTATCAATTTAATACTAAATTGTTAAGATGATATAGTTTTATTATTATTAAATATTAATATGAATTATTAAGTGGCATTTATACCCTATACTGATTTTGTATTCTCTATGGATGATATGCTTTATAGTATTATTTATGCCACTTGGATGGTCATTGTTACATGGATGAGTAGCTTCCTGGCTATTTTAGGAATGAGACACTTGTCTAAATGGTGTTTCCAATTCTCCTTTTTTATTTTATACATGTAGTATGTTTCCATACTAATTATTAATTATTACTATCCTAACTTATCTAATTAGTTAGTTGGGGAATTTCCACGTGGAGGTAAGCATAGCTATGGGCTATTTTTGTGTACTATTATCTTATTTATTTATTTATTTTTGGGTTAGTGGTAACATTATTATTATCCTAGCTATCTTTATAATTTATTTATTGAGTGGAGAAAATGATCCACTTGTCTCTAATGGTTCATATTCTCTTTTATTTTATTTATTTTACTTATGGAGATGTAACTCCAAGTCTATTTTTGGATAAAATGAGTCACTTGTCTTTAATGAGCACCTTGTTTTCCTCCATGCTTTAGCGTTTACTACTTTTCTTTACTTTTTTTCTTTGGTTTTATTTTCCTTCTTTTATTATGCTTTTGAGTACTTTTTGTTTCTTTTCTAGATTTATCCTTATTTTTCTTTCTTGTGTTATCTTTTCTTTCCATTTCTATGCTTTTCATTGCTTTTTCCTGATTTATCCTACTTTACTCTTCTTTACTGACTTGGATTTCTTTCTGCTTTATCCCTACTTTCATAGCTTTATTATATTTTTATGCTTTGAGCCATGTTTTTTCTTTATTCTTTCTTTCCTAGTTGTATTTCCGTAATTATTTTATTCCTTCTTTCCTCAACTTTCTTAATTTTATCTTTTCTTGGTTTTCCTTCTTGTGCAAGCGAACTTTGGTCAACTTCCCTCCATTGTGCCTTTAAGGATTATTTCCTTTTTATTTTAATAAATGAAATAGTATTTTATGAATATAACCACTAATAAATTTCTCATAAAACTTGATTCAATGATTTTAACCTCTCATAATTAATTAATACTTTGGAACCTTCAAAATTAATCCCAAGAAATTTAATTTATTCTCCTCAACCCAAGGGACTAGTTGGGTTAGGAACTCAAAATTTGAATCACTCATGAGGGGACATAAAATTACTCCCCTCCATTAATTTTTCATCCTCAAGCAATTTCAAACGAGGATGTTGTAATATGTCTTCTCCTTCCCAAGTAGCATCCTCACTAGGTAGTCCTTCCCATTGAACCAAATACTCCTTAGTGATCCTTCTTCTCAACTTATTTTCTATAATCTCCAAGATATTATTTGGAACTAAGAACAAGTGTCATTCATCATCTAATGGGGGTAACTCTTTTGAAACTTTAAATTTCTTCCCTATTACCTTATTCAAACAAGACACATGAAAGACATTGTGAATCTTACCACTTGAACACAATTCTAGCTCATATGCCACCTCGCCAACCTTCTTCAATAATTTGTATGGTCCATAGAACCTTGGATGCATTCTTTGTGATCACTTAGAATTCAAATAATATTGTCTATATTGAGACAACCTAAAATAAAATATATCTCCCTCTTGGAATATTCACTCCACTGTTTGTATGTCTACAAATAATTTATGTCATTTTTCTACCATAAACAAGTTGTCCTTGAGAGTTCTCAGTATGTATTTACTTTGTTGAATCCAATTGTTTTCCTTCTATGTCCTACAATCACCAAATTTCATATCATAAAAATTAGGTGCATCATAACTATAAAGATATTTAAATGGTGACACTCCAATGGAAATATGAAAAGTAGTATTATAGTAGAATTCACCCAAATGAAGACAAGTTGTACATGATTTTTGTTTCCCATTAAAATAGTTTCTTAGGTACTCTTCAAGCCATTGTTTCACTCTCTCTATTTGGCCATCAGAATTTGGATGGTAGCTTGTGCTCATGGTCAAAATTTTCCCACCAACTTGACCAGTTCTTGCCAAAAATTGTTAGTAAACGTTTTTCCCAGGTCACTGATGATAGACTTTGGCATTGCGTGAAGTTTGAAGACTTATTTAATAAAAAAATTAGCGAATTATCTGCATGAAATAGTGGTAGTAACTATACATTTTTTTTCATATTTTTGCATCCTATCATACAAAACAAAAGTACTGTATTTACCTTGGATTTTTGGGAGTCCGGTGATGAAATGCATTGACACACTTTCCCATTTCTACTTCAGAATAGGAAGGGGTTGTAGGAGTCATGTTGGATGTTTATCTTCTACTTTGTTTTTATAAAATGATACGCATGCTCTTATATGTACTCAATCACTTATTTCTTCAATATCTTCCAAGGATATATTTCCTCGCCTTCTTGTATGTCTTCACAAACCCCAGATGTACATCTAGGGGTGCATGATAGGCAACATCCAAGATCTTCTTCTTAAGTGATGAATTCTAGAACTAATAATATTCTATTGTTATGATAGATGATATAATTAAAGATATTGAAAGAATATTCATGAATTATTCCATCAAATAAATCACAAGCAAACTGATTCTTGGCATATTCAAGTCCTAATTATGCTTTCCAATCGTCATGAAAATTCATTAAAGATGTAAGCACAACTTTTGTAATAAGTAGCTGGAGAGGTATAAAATAGTATAAGGAGAAATAAGGTCTGTCAATTTTCATATAATATGACCATGGAGGATATTAATAAGTTTCTGCAAGTATTTCAAAGGTCATTTCTAAGCTGAAATTAAATGATAATTGAAGAATTATATTTTTTGAGCTTTGAAAATGTATGAGAATAAGAAAATTTGTTCCAAGTTATATAGTGACAGAAAATGAAGAATTTAAATGAAAAGGTTTAGGAACTTCAGCATAAGGGGGAGCAAATTACCTTGTAGATACAAGTGTTCGTTGGATAACAAGGCTAAAGTAGATCTACAGTTATAAATTGTTTCGTTGATTCAACATGCAGGGTGGAATAGAGTTCTTGAATCAACGAAATGGTGTAAAGAGGCTTGTTTTTCAATGGCGGTGATCAACAAATAGATCAAATCGATGGTGGAAGTCCATTCCGCTGATGTAAGTTCACGATGAAAAATACCTTCCGTACTTACGGAATTGGTTAAACACCTTCCAGTTTCAATGGTCAAGATCGAAGATGGTTTAGATCAATGGTGGAGGTGAATTCCGATGATCTAAAGTTCTTGTAAGAAATCACATTTCAAATTTGTGGAATGGTTTAAAAGGTTTGCATGTTTCAATAGTGGATATAAATTTGGGGATGAATCTATGACGGAGAATTATTCCGCTGATTGAACATGTGCAGATAAAAACACAATTTAAATTTGTGAAATATGGTACGCCCTTTACACTTGGACGATGGAGATTATAGGATGTTTTGATCAAAGGATGAGAATAACTCCACAAATTGAAGTTGTACAGAGAAAATTCAGGGTTAATATTTGCAGAAGTGAATATGAGCCACATATTTTGACAGTTTAGATGAAAGTTAAATTTTGAATCAATGGTTTGAAATGGTTCCACTAATCCAAAGTGCAAGGAATGAAATTCTTGGTGAGAGTGCAGAAAATATAAAGTGTTGAGGGTGATCAAGGGTATAGATTTAAGTTAAGAGCAGATTCGCGGCTATAAATCAATCTAGTCATAAAAATTATAAGACAGATAGAGAAGTCCATATAACTGGAAATCAAAGTTTAAGGAAAAACAAAATGGACTGTTCAGATTGTTGGAAGTTACAGATCAAGGACGGAGATTTGTTCCAGTATCCAAAGTATCATGCGGAATAAAGGCGAGTTAAAGAAGCGGGAATAAGATAGTATGGTTGACCATCAGTCAAGAACCAAGGGCTCATATTGAAGAATACCAGATATACGGGTGAGATTAGAATTGAAAGAAAAAGATGCACAATCCATACAAAAAATAAAATAATATAAGGACAAGCATGTGGATTCAAGCTTTTTTTTTTTTGAAGCGTTGGAAATGAGAATTCAAACTGTGCGGAAGGCACCACCATGGAAAAAAAATTGAAACATCTTTCAGCTAACCAAGTAGGTTCATTTCTTTATTGAACTAGTATTTCATGGATGAAATGGAATATTTATAGGTTCAGAATCTTGAGTATCAGAATGCTAAAGAATTTATTAAGGATAAATATTCTGAAATTTTCAACACTATCTTTCTAAATGATAATGTAGAAAGTGCAATAAACAAATTGAAAATACTCAAATATCACAGAATTGATACTCATGGAGTATTCATTTCGTATTTCTTTTATTTTTCCATTGAACAAACCCCATATTGTCCATAGTTCGTTGAGTGGTGCGCCAATAATTATTCTCCTTCTGAGGGGGTAATAATGGATGCATCTAGGTCTAAAGTTATGTGTCCAGTAAATTCCCTTGTCATCTGAAATACTCAGTTAATCCCTATCGATTTTTCCCAAATGTCTAAAGAATACAAAGAAGAAAAAATAGTCCAATTTTTTCGAGAATCCTCAGTTGAACAAATAGAAAATTTCCTCAAGTCCTGCTCAAAACCTCATAGTCAGTTTTTAAATCACCATTTTCCCACTGATTACAACCTTTTTAATGAAGAAACCCAGTCTTTAATAACCTTGGCAAGTCATTTTTTTGGGTTGGATATAAATAAATACATCATAGAACCCTTGTTGAGTCTAATGTTCACCGTTAGTACTGGTCAAGTAGAGTCTGAGCAATTGAGTCAGTCCATCCAATCATTGTTATGGAGAGAAATTCCTATGGCTTGGGGTACCACAACAGACAACTTGACTCCAGAAATCAATCTTTTCCAATATGCAATAGAAATTAAATATCTAACACCTCATACCTTATTCCCGACGGTTGAAGTAGATCCCCGTTGAGCTTTCCAACTTCATCTTGAATTGATAGATTACTTCCTCACCAACAAGTAAACAATACATGCATACTATATATATTGGTGTTAGATCTATTCTAGCATATATAATCAACAATGTATAAGCATTTGAAAACATCCATGGATAAAATATTCATTCAAACATACATTATTGGATAGGAAAAGATATTTCTATTAATAAAAATCAGAGATTACAATGGATACAACCTCTGTCGGCACGTCTGTGAATCGAAGAAACTGAATCCCCCACCTGGGCCTCCACCACCTCAATCCTCCATCTATCGATAGCAAGCTCACAAGAAAAAGGAAAGATTGGGAAGAACACAAAAGTGCTCCAAGGGACAAAGGGATGCAGACTCAAGCATAAGTTCCGGAAACAATGGACTATAGTTTCTTTGCTCTGAATTCTCTCATATGCCTTCAATGTACCATAGAGTTCCTTATATAGCTTTTCAAAGGGGTAATGAGAGTTTTAAACCAAGCGATCTCAAAGCATAGGGAAGGCCAGGAGTCAAGTGAGTCGGATCCATGTCAAGTAAAACTCCAAAATAATTTGGATTTTGTACACATCCCAATGTACATAGTTTTAGTGGTCAAACCCGCGTATATACGTGATTAAGGGTTTAAAAGTCGCGTGTATCATTTTTGACATGTTTTTAGGGATGGTCAAGGAAACATCAAAGGACAAAAAATGGTCCAAGGTATCTAAGGAGTCTACAGTGGGACAGGGGAAGGCCATACAAAGTGTGATTCACCTAGAGTGGTGAAATCAGCTATAACATATGCCCCCTAATGTGTGAGGTCAGAGGGGTCATATGATGGCCGAAATACATTATAAGTCCATCCCAGAAGTGGAGTGATGAAGAATCCCAAATGGAAGACCAGCCACCCAATCAGCATAGTACAATAATACAACTCTGCACATAACTACAAATACATATAGAAATCCCGGATACATAAGAGTACAATGGCCATGAATAGGCATGATACAAGATATCACATAAGTGGTCATCGCCACATACAATATACATAGATTAGAATCTCCATGATGAATATATACAAAGGACCATGATCTCCATAATGGATGAAGATATATAATGGATCAAGATCTCCATAACAACTGGAAATGCCTGACATATACTGGAATCAAGTCACGATAGCTGAAATATCATGAACAATGGCACGATCAAGGAGGTAGCATATAGGAGATGCCACTAATCTGGAAGGTCTTCTACACAAACCGCTACTAGTACATGTCCTACTATGTGAATAGAGGTTTCGAGGTCGAACATAGTAGTCCATCATCTGATTACCGGTCATTGATGTATACCATTAATAGACGCGAGATCACCCACTGATAATGAAAATGGGAATCAAGGTACTAGAGTGCAAACTAACAAGTGTGAATAAATGTGTTGATGTCAAACACTTGAGAGGATCCATCGATCAGGGGACATTGATGTATTCCCAAAGACTGTCGATGGCGAGAGAACCTGCCACTGATGACTACAAGTCTCAAGGCACTCAAAATGAATCTAGATTCTAATCCCAGAATAAATGATCTGAAGTCGATGGGATGAAATCCGCTGGAAGGAGGGCATTAAGGCATCCCCCATCATCCAGCACGAGGTACTCAGCAAAGCTATATAATGTGGAAGGACTCGAGAATAAGGTGCACGAACCAGTAATTGTACTGGGAATGGCCGACATGCAAAGTCAAGATAACTGAGGAATGGCTGAATCAGGTTTCAACTTCCTTCGAACAAGAGAATAACGATGAATGGTGACTGAATAAAGGCAGCATAGACTTGATATGCAAACTGGTACATCTCTGCGACACAGGAGGCATCGATAGAGGCTCCATAGGGACTAGAAGCCTAACCAGTCGGTAGAGATAAACTCAGATAAATGAGTATAGCTCCTAAAGTCAAACTATAAACCCAACCAATGGATGTGATATATAGTGCTCTGTTCAAAGGCAACATGACTCGACAACTGCCAAAGATAACATCTTTCCTTGTCTAGATTTTTGATTTTTTGATTTTTTCGGACTTTTTCAAATATTTAAAAAGCTTGAAAAAGAATAAAACTACTTTATACTTATAGACTAGGAGGAGACGAGTGTCATAGGGGAAAACAAACTAGTTCCAAGTAGTGGAACATACCTATGCTCAATGCAAGGACACATGTGTAGGATATCGACACTCGGGGGAAAATCCCCTCCTGGTAAAAAGGGAATCAAGCTGCAAAGGATATATAAAATGTCTATGCATGGCTAGACATGAGACAATCTCGAGCTATATGGCTGAAGTGCAATGTCATGGAATTCGACATAAAGCTCAATAAGGCAGGAAAATCTCATGCTAATGCAATTACAACTTGACATAACGGAGTCCCAGGGAAATGGCCAGCATAAAGTTCAAGAGGAGTATGAAGCTCTTGCTCAAGGACATGGCAGGACTAAAAGGGACTCCCAGACCTAATAGAGGATTCACAGCATGGGTACCAAATGCAAAATGGAGCTAACTAGGACACCCATGTATAGGAAATCTCTACCATTCACATAGTACCACTTCTAACAATAGCATGAAGGTTCTGTGATACCATGGAATGGGTTCATACCTAAGGTTAAGATGGAATGGTCATAAGGCAATGCATAAGTGAAAGTGGGTGTGATATCCTAACCTATATGCCAGTTCAGACATAATACCTGTGATGGGAACGAACGGGTTGAAACCTCGGAGAGATTGTACAAAAACTGGACCCTACATGACAACCATATTATTCCAAAACAACCCAAAATAGTCAATAAAGAATCCAAACTATAGGATATAGGGAGGAATGATCATGACAAATGCACCCAAAGGAAACAATACGGTGAGTGATGGGACATAAAAAGGAATTTAAGGTGTAGACCCAACGTTCACGCATCCATTACCACCCCCATGAGGGTGACCACCAGTGTAAAGACGGAGAGAAGGGAGTCAACATCCTCCACAAATGGATTAGAGGGAAGAATGTGACCACTCCCAAATCTATGAGTAGGGTAATGGGCTATGATGCCCCCAAGTCTGACACCAGGGTTCGTACTAGGACCAAGGATGGGTGATAAGATACTAGGCATACCAAAAATAAAAGGACCTGAACTCAAGAGAGCATAAATATATTCAAGTAACCGCGATCCCAAAGGCCAACTAGTGCACAAAGATCATACTCCTAAGAAAATATACATCCAAAATACAAGCAAACCAAGGGGAGGGTATTTGAGCTCCCAAATGCAGTAGGTATGTCTCGCCTAGGAGAGGCTTGAAACTCCCATACACTACAAGTGGAGGTACGTAACCAATTATAGTGGCCCTCAGCTTCAATGCATAAAGCGACTGTGCTATCCGACCTCTAACTAGCCAAGACACTCATAGAATAACCTCTGCAAGTACCCCTTGTGATACCCTAGGTAAGGCCACTAAGGTCACCTCAATATAATCTATGCTCGGGCGAATAGTCGCAGGTGGGATTGACCGTATGGGCAGGGTAGCAAAGACCAAAAATCTTGAAAGAGCCCCCAGATATGAATACAATCCTAGAAATATCTCTAGTGCTACTCAGTTATGACTAGGGGTCATCCCAATCAATAACCGCTCACACTGCCTCATGCTTAACTCCCATGTAAGAGGAGCATCCTAAGAAACACTAATTATACCAAGTATTTCACTATCTCACCTGGACAGACACATACATGTTGTTGTTTAGTGGTCTTGGAGAATTTACTCACAATGAACTATTCCAAGACCCTAAAACCTAATATTGTTTGTTCACCCTATAAAAGAAAAGAGTGTAGTTCATTTTATTATGTTTTGATTTTAGTTGGTTGTAATTACTAAAAGGGAAATGGTCATGCAACTAGTGATATGAAGACTCAGCAGTGAAATAAAAGTGCACACCATAACAAACAATGCTAAGTGCAATCTTTGTCAAATGAAAATCAGGGTACGCCACTACATGAGATGCATAAAAAAACATTCCTTTCAAATGCCAATGCAATCCTTCCTGTATGAAATCCTAAACACAACTCTCATCCAAGCAATCCAATGCAAGCACCTCCTCAAATCCATATCTAAGATTAAACTAAGAGTGCGACTACTTTGTATTTTTCAATATAAAAGAATGAAAAATGCAATAAAAGTCATCTAAAACTCTCAGTCTCCGTAGCAAGTATAAAACACAAGCCCAGCAAGACACCGAGACAAAAAAGAGTAATGCACTAATGGCAAAACAAAAAGGATAAATGACTAAAACTACTTTCAAAGAAAAATCAATGAAAAAGCGGTCTCTGGTAACAAAAGAAGCATCCAATAGATAACATCAGGCCCAAGGAAGACCCAACCACACTCACAACCCACCCAGCAACTTACCACAACATCAAACTCACCAAAAGGGAGGATGTACGTGACTGTTTAAAGAACAAATGCGTATATATTCAACTTTTGGCCAAAAATATGCATGTATACATGGATTTTGGCGAAAAACCTGCGTCTATACGTGACTTTTGGACAAAAATCCGTGTATGTACATGACTTTTGTCCACAAACATACGTATATAGAGAAGGAAGTGGTAAAAAGCAGTCCAACGGTCAAACCAATAAAGGGGAGTGTTAATGGATGAACATACTATAAAATGCAACACAGAAGCAAGGAGAAATAAAGATCAAGTCAATAATATCAAGCCCATTGTGCCTGCAAACCCCCAAATAAAAACAAGGAACATCCCCAGTGGAGTCACCAATTCTATTACGGAGAGAAATTCCTATGGCTTGGGGTACCACAACAGACAAATTGACTCTAGAAATCAATCCTTTCCAATATGAAATAGAAATTAAATATCTAACACTAAAGGATCAGACCTCGTACCTTATTTCGGACGTTTGAAATAGATCCCCATTGAGCTTTCCCACTTCAGCTTGAATTGATAGATTACTTCCTCAACAACAAGTAAACAATACAAGCATACTATATATATTGGTGTTAGATCTATTCTAGCATATATAATCAACAATGTATAAGCATTTGAAAACATCCATGGATTAAATATTCATTCAAACATACATTATTGGACAGGAAAAGATATTTCTATTAATAAAAATCAGAGATTACAATGGATACAACCTCTGTCGGCACGTTTGCGAATCGGAGAAACTGAATCCCCCACTTGGGCCTCCACCACCTCAATCCTCCATCTCTCGATAGCAAGCTCACAAGAAGAAGGAAAGCTTGGGAAGAACACAAAAGTGCTCCAAGGGACAAAGGGATGTAGACTCAAGCATAAGTTTCAGCAACAATGGACTATAGTTTCTTTTCTCTAAATTCTCTCATATGCCTTCAATGTACCATAGAGTTCCTTATATAGCTTTTCAAAGGGGTAATGAAAGGTTGAATCCGAGCTATCTCAATTTATAGGGAAGGCCATGAGTCAAGTGAGTCGGATCCATGTCAAGGAAAACTCCAAAAGGATTTGGATTTTGTACACATTCTAATGTACGCGGTTTTAGTGGTCAAACCCGCGTATATACGTGATTAAGGGTTTAAAATTCATGTGTATCATTTTTCACATGTTTTTAGGGATGTTCAAGGAAACATCAAAGGACAAAAAATGGTCCAAGGGGTCTAAGGAGTCTGCAGTGGGACAGGGGAAGGCCATATAAAGTGTAATTCATCTGGAGTGGTGAAATCAGCTATAACAATCATCATGTATTAAATTTGATGATTTTTTAGCTGAGGACATTCGTTCTCAGTTAATAAACTTCCTTGGGACAAGAAATTTCATATTTCAATATTTTCTACTAAGGATGTTTTTAACATTCAATGAAGATAATTTACAACTCCCATAGATGGTAATAACATATGAAATGAGTAGGAATTATTGTAAATTTATGAATTTTCTCATGGCATCAGTATAAAATGTTTTCTTTCAAGAGAGACTACCCACAGTATTACCAAAGAAGAAATAATTATTACATTTATCACCTAAAATAAGAGTAGGGGATTGGTTCCTTTCTGAACATAATACTGTGGTTAGGGTATATGGTTTTTCTCATCAACCCTATGTCTTTCCAACATTTTTTACAGTGAGAGTGTTTTCATTGGAATTGATTAGAAAAAGGTTAATAGTTGAAGATGAACATTTCATGATGTTGTGCCCCCTCCCACCCAAGAGGACGTGACCTAATGACACTTTGATCATTTAATCGACCAATCTAAGCCCCATGAATATAAACAATAAAAATGCATTGAACATGAAACAATCACATATGCACAATGCAATCTACACAGCGGAAGCAACATCATTCAACACATTCATGATGTTCATATTCATAAAACAAGCAACATTCATCCTATTTGAGAATTCAACATGTTCATGATAATTTATTAAGCAAATACAATTTCAGAGTTAAATACAAGAATACTTATCTTGAGAAGAAGCTTCCCCGCAACTAGCTACTACCCCTGAGATGGGCATGAGTCCCACAAAGAACTAGGGGACACAGACTCACACACAACAAGACTATACACCCACAGTCAATCCAATAATCACATCCAAACCCAATCATCCCAATAACAGATGTGTTCTTGGACTTACCTAGTCAATCCAACAGAGCGATGCACTGCACAACAAAATACAAGTTCTGGGTATGGACAAAAACACCCTGAAACCCAAAATCGAAAATCACAAATGGGGAAAAATGACCCAAGTGATCAAATAGTTTCAGAAAACGTTCAATTTGTTCACAGAGGAAAAACCGACCTCCATTCATACCCAAAACCTGTATCTATCTTCCCAGCTACTAGACTTTACAAAAAAAACGAGTTTCCAGCTTGGATAATAATGAAGAAAATGTAGAAATTTGGGAGGGAAACGCTGAGCAAATCCCATTTGTGTGAGGAAAGGGAAAAAACCCTCTCAAACCCCCAAAATTTAAATATCTTCTATGGACTCACTCAATAACACCAAAAACGACTTCCCAGCTGCACATACATTCATTAAGACCCAAAACGAATTTCTAGCCATGGGAAAATGGAGAAATCACTGAAAATTGTGAAGGGAAATGCACAAAAGCTCCAACTACATGAGAGAGAAAAAATGATGAATGAACAATAGGATGGGCACGCCTTTCTAAGAATTTACTTTCCTAATAATTCAAAAACACATTTTCCAAAAAATGGGTGGCTTCCCAATTCGATTTTCACTCCCATACTCTACCCATCCCCATGCATTAACTAACTCAACCACTTTTGGATGACTGGGAACAAAGGACAAAATGGGTAGTTGATAGTTTTATGGGTTTTCCTTTTGACATTTGTATTTTCCCCATTGGATCAAGGGCTTGAATATCCCCCCCCCCCCCATTCCTTATGAAATCATGCCCCCATCTCTTTAATGTTGCATTGGCATAGCTAGTTCTGAGTATTTTATTAATTGCATATTTACATGATGTAGACAATTATATTCTATCATCGGCTAGAATGATAACCATCGGTATCTATTTTAATTTCCAAAATGTAGAACACTAAATCCATGGCAGGGCCTTTTCCTTGAACTCCACGCCATGATTTATTAACGCTATTTACATCATTTATAATTTAATGCAATCGGGGTTGAAACCATGGTATTACACCTGAGCTTTAAGAAGACTTCAGAAATTGAATTTCCATGGACAGTTGGTCCTCTTACCATTAAAAGTAAACCATCCTTTTCAATGATCGAAAGCATGCTCAGAGAAATGGTATTTTCAATGGAAGCTGCAATTAATTATGACCGTCTCCATGTCATCTCAAATAGGATAGAAGCAAGTAAAAATAAATCATTTGAGCATTCTGAGGTGGTAGGACTGTCTAAAGTAGCAAATTGGATGGATTACCCAAAGGATATTAATAATGGTGATAATATGCAATAAGATTCACTTTCATCTGCACTAGGGAGATCCTCTCTTCAACAATATCTTTCTAGTATTGTTGCCACAGCTGCTCATGTCACTCCATTGGCTAGTTTTGCTGAAAAAGTGAATAAGAGAGATGTCTTAGAAGCGATGGATATAGATGGAGAAGACACTACCAGAAAACCCAAGAAATAAAATACTTAAAAGGAAAGACAACAACTTGAACAGGCCACAAAAGCTAAAGGAAAAAAGAAGCAGATGAAGATCAAAGGCGCAGTCTTTGAAATCTAGAAATATACCTTCGATAAAATTCTTCAAGGAGCTACAGATAAGTAAAATTCCAACACTAGATTGCGACATAGATATAAAGATGTGTGTGAAAAAAAAATTTAATTAAAAATTGAAGTTGTATGATGAAGTGAGAAAATTGTCCATTCAAGATGTATCCATGGTGACTATTAGGGATCAGGCTAAAAACAAATTAAATTTGGCAATGACTACAGGAAATAAAGTGGTTGAAATAAGGATGAACTTGAATAATATTCCTACTACTGATATGATACATTTACACAGAGAAACAAGTGTTATCATTTATACTGATTTGTTAAAATACACATTGCAGGTGTAAAATTTATAATCAAGTAACAAAATATTTGAAGATTTACTCAGAAAGGAGAATGTGGAGAATAAATCCCACTAAAGGCAGATTAAAAATATTCAAGTGGAAGTATTGGTGGCTCATAGTTAAGCTGGTAAGGGAGCTGCCACACAAAAGTTGTTAAAAAAAAAAATCAATTCAATTATTAAAAAGGAAGTTGAATATCCCATCTACTCATCTTATACAAACTTTTGACCTGACATGAAAAAGAAAAAGAAGATTTGAATACTGAATTGATTGATTATGAAGAAAGGTTTCTGAAGTTTGATGAAAAAGAAAAACAATGGGAGAAATATGCAGTACTTTGGGCTGAGAAAGAAAAGGCTTTTGAAACAAAACAAGTAGAAATGGGAAAGGAACTAAAAGAAAAGAATATGGAGCAGCAAGTGCGTTGAGATTAGTTTTGTAACCATTTTGGGCTAGTAAATTACACTTTTTGACATCCATTTTGTCATCTTTTGACAAATTTCTTTCATATAGCTTGTGATTCATCCTCGTGTATGAATATATTTTGATTTATGCAAATTTTGGTTTATTATTATTATTTCACGATTTTATTGATTAAAATTGATATTATTTAGGATCATGTTTGATATATGTATGAATTTGTTTGCAAGTTATGATATTTTGATGAGTCAACGACTAGACACGCATCATGCTAGATATGTGCAAAACGCATCCAACTTACCATACAGCTCACCGATCAAACCACGCAATGTTCGTTGGCAGATTCCTAAATGGTTAAAGCATTGAACAGTTGCAACTATTATGTGTCCACACGTTTGGATGATAGAACAACCTTCATTCTTGAAGGAATGTTAGCTTTCCTCCTCTCCTCGACACTGTGACACCATTCCACGTCAAAATCAATCCTCATGCTACAGCACACACAAAGGAGAATCGTTGTGCAAGGAAGTAGGAGGATGAATGTGCTTTGGCTTATGGCCATTTCATTGTAATAATGGTTGACTATTTTAAGGAGCAGTCAACCAATGAAATCGTCAACCTGCTCATTCCTGTAAACACTATATATATTTTCCTCTAAACGAGAGCGTACTTAGCTAGTTTTATGCATGTAATCAGTTAATCCCAGAATACTCTGTAATAATGTTTCATATTTTTAATATAAGTTACATCCTTGATGTGTTTATGATCGTGTTCATGTAAGCATTTAGGAAGTGTCTCCCTGATTGCTGAGAGGGCCCCTCATCAACCAGTCGGTTTCATTCTTGTGTATTTTCGTCATTCCTTTCCTTGTAAATTAGTATAGTTTCATTTCCAGTTTGTTTATCCAATTGAATTATTGTAATTTTTTATTTCATTGTTTCTTGCAGCATAGGTTATATTCTGATGTTATGTTGAAAATATAGTTTCATTTCATTGATTAAATAACTGGTTGGGTGCATAGTTTTCTTTCAATTTCCTTTCCAATCTTTTTCACCTTACTGTTCAGTCTTATGTTGAGAAGTACATAGGGTAGATTGCTTTGATATCTTATGATCAAGTTACAGTAGGTTTAGTTTGGTTCATTTTCTGTTCTGTTCATAAATTTAGTTGGTTATATTTTAGTCTGTTTAACAATGCAATAGAATAATTATTTCCTTATAACTACGAATTAGCTTAAGTTATTTTGTTGTTGAATTCAATCACTAAGTAGGTTTATTTACTATCTTTATGCATTTTTTTCCATGTGCACAAAATTAGCTGATAATTAGATCATTTAGGATAGTTTATTCCTTGTTGTTCTATACATATTGTCATTTAGACATATTATTTATCATGTTATTCGGACCTATCTTCCAGACTGTTATCTAGCCCTTTGTTCAACCTTCAATATTCCTGTTTTGTTTTAAGCCTATTTTAAGCTATGTTTCTTTAGTGTTTGGAATATGTTTCGACTGTGGTAGTTAGATAATGGTTGAGTTTATCATTGGGACTATAGGTTATATTGTTTAAATTATTTATTAAGTTTTATTACTATCTTTCACTTCCTTTCACCTTGAATATGTTTTGAGTTATGCTTTGTGATTCTGTTTCTTTTGATTTTTGATTTCCTTATTCAATACTGTTGTAATGTTTTGTAATTATATATTTAGTTTTGCTTGATTTATCCTTCTATATGTTAAGTTTAGGGTCATATGTGTTAATTTCTAGGGAAGTATACTAGCACCTTGTAAATTGATCATAGTAGTATGACTTGTTCCCCTCACTGTGTGGTTACGAGAGAGATTTGTAGAATAGGATTTTAAAGTTATATTTATTAAAAAAAATCTACTTGCTTCTTATTAAGTTATATTTATTAAATTTTCTACTTGCTTTCCTAATTAACTTTTCTACTTTCTTCTTATTAAAGTTATCAGCCATTGGTTTTCATTCTCGTGTATTTTTATCATCCCTTTCCTTGCAAATTATTATAGTTTCATTTCCAATTTTTTTATGCAATTGAATTACTGTAATCGTTTATTTCATTGTTTATTGTAGCATAGGTTATAGTCTAATTTTTTGTTGATAATATAGTTTCATTTCATAGATTAAATAACTGGTTGTGAGCATAGTTTGCTTTCAATTTCCTTTCCAGTCTTTTCTAGCTTACTGTTCAGTCTTATGTTGACAAGTACATAGGGTAGATTTCTTTGATATCTTAGGATCAAGTTATAGTAGGTTCATTTTTGTTCATTTTCAGTTTTGTTTATAAATTCATTTGGTTGTATTTCATTCTATTTAACAATGCAATATAATAATGATTTCCTTCTAGTTATGAATTAGCTTAATTTATTTTGCTATTGAATTCAATCACTAAGTAGGTTTATTTACTGTCTTTATGCATTTTGTTTTCATGTGCACAAAATAAGCTGATAATTAGATCATTTAAGCAAGTTTATATTGTTTTCTCTATACAGACTGTTATTCAGACAACCTGTTTAGCCTGTTATTTAGACCTATCTTCCAGTATGTTATCCAACTCGTCGTTCAACCTTTAATATTCCTGTTTCATTTTAAGCCTATTTTAAGATTTGTTTCTTTATCGTTTGGAATATGTTTTGACTGTGGTAGTTAGATAATGGTTATGTTTATCATTAGGACTATAGTTTAGATTGTTGAAAGTATTTATTAAGTTTTATTACTATCTTTCACTTCCTTTCACCTTGAATATGTTTTGAGTTATGCTTTGTGATTATGTTTCTTTTGATATCTGATTTTCTTCTCCAATGCTGTTGTAATGTTTTGTAATTATATCTTTAGTTTGGCTTGATTTATCCTTGTGTATGTTTTTTTAGGGTTAGATGTGTTAATTTCTAGGGAAGTATACTAGCACCTTGTAAATTGATTATAGTAGTAGGACTTGTTCCTCTCACTGTGTGGTTACCAAAGAGATTTGTAGAATAGGATTTTAAAGTTATCTTTATTAAGTTTTCTACTTGCTTTTTATTAAGTTATATTTCTTATTTTTTCTACTTGCTTTCCTAATTAAGTCTTCTTTATTAATTTTTCTACTTGTGTCTTATTAAAGTTATCTTTATTAAGTTTTTTACTTTCTTGTTTCATTAAGTTCTTTTACTTGTTTATAAGCTAGATTTCCATTACATTTGTTTCATAGAAGAATTGGTTGTTTATGAAAGTAATCATTAAAAAGAATATTGTCTCTTAATAGATTAATTGTTCATAATATATTTTTAATTAAGAAACATTTGCTTATGGAATATATCGTCATGTTTTCTATCACTTCTAATTGGGCACTCCTTAGTTTTCACATATTTGTAGAAGTTAAGTTAGATTTGATTCCATTCAATTTCTTTACTTCTTTTGAAAGCCATTTTGATACTACTCCTACTCCAGTTCCAATCACAGTGAATGCATATCCACAAAACAATCAAGGAGAGTGGAATTAGATAGTTAATTTTGAACCATTATGTACATTTGTCAATTGCATGTATAGTTGATTTCTAATATAATCCTTCCTTGTATAGTTATTTTCTGAAATTGTTAAGAAGTAGAATAGTTAATTAATAGGTTTTACTATAAAGAGTAGAATAGTATTATTTATATCTTTATCTTTCAGTAATTTTCCATAGAGTAGATTAGTATAGCTTGATACTGCTCTAGCCAAGTACTATGTTTTGATTTAATTACCTTCATAGTTGAATTTATAGGAGTTTGACTCAGTTTTTCATTTTGAAATATCTTTCAACCTATTCTTTGTTAAAATATTTCCAAGACACCCTAGGAACCCCTCTACCTTCGCATATACTTTGTGTCAAATCTAATTTTACCAACCTCGATCGATAATTAAAATATTAGGTGAATTAATTAAGACATTAGAACACCCAACAAAGTGCAAGTTATTTCACCTTCTATACAATATGGTGAAGATTCCCTTTCCTAGGATGTCTTGGGTAAGTCTTAGAGATTTAGAAATCAATGGTTTAAAGAACCAAAATAAAATTTTGGAAGATATAGATGAAAAGAGAGAACATGAAAGAAATAAATTGGAATATAAGTGTAAGAAGCTGGTAGAACAGAATCATAAATTGGCAAAATAGGTGACAAGATAAATATCCTTACAGGGAGATAATCATCTCGTCTGGGATGTACTGATAGAAGAAGCATCCAAGATCAGTCCTTATTTGGATTTTATTCTAGACAAGGATATTGTTACACAAACAGCTAGACAAAATGTTTTGATGGTAAAGCAAGTTTTAAACAAAAAACCCATAGACATAGCTAATAATGCAATCCATTTTTTGAACAGTTTGACAGAAGAGGAAATAAGGAAAGCAAATATCTAGGATAGGGTCTTGGTTATCACATGGGAAATAAGAGTGGTGAATAGATATCATCATTTAGAAATAGTTCAAGAAAAAAATTGATGTTATTAATCATCAAATTAAGGGATTCATTGAATTGTTTAACCCTTTGTTCAAAAGAGGACTTCCTTTCTTTTGGGAAGAGAAAGGAGGGATGTGGTCTCAGAAGGAGTATAATGACATATTAATCAAGTGCATATTAGATCACGAGCATTGTTATGATATGCAGCAACAATATTTGTCTGGAAAAGAAGTGATTGATAAATTTTTTAGAGATGTTTTATATGTTGTTCGACTTCAAGGATACATGTACCAAATTGCAAGATTTCTCGTATTCATAAAATGTGGAACTCAGGGTATTGGCTAAGGATGTGATAAATTTGGATCTGCTAACTATTAATCAATGGGAGATAAATGAAAATCACGGGAAAAGTAAATACAAGGTGCGCCAATGAAGACATGGGGATCAAAGAGACATATGTAGAATGATAAAGCAAGCTAGAATCCCAAGGATGCATTACTGCTCTAAATCCAGCATGCGCATTACCCCCATATTTTATGTTTTAAGTAAATTGTGGAAAATGTGCCACGCTGGAGTTTGTTGGAAGTTTATTTATCAAGTTGTAACTAATTTTGGCCCTGTTTTGAGTTTGGTATTGGGGGTCTATGACACTATACGTATACCCTCAACAAAGGAATAAAGGGTTGAAACCCATGAAACTTTTACGTTATGTAATTTTGAGATCTATATTTAATAAAAGTTGCAGAGTCGAATGCTATCCTTTGAATGCAAAGATTCATGTATATTTCTCATTTACAGTCTATGATTTCTCTTCTTTATGTGCATGTCCTTCTTATTAATCTTTCCATTATGTTTTCTTTAATATCTGAGATAAGTGTGTGATGTTTTTCAAAATTCATACTTGGTTATGCTCTAGATATCATTTCAGATGTTCACAAATCATTTCTACCAAAGTTAATGAAGAATTCATCTAGTTGGTATTTTGTGTTAATGCACTGTCATCATTTATTCCTTATCACTAGAACAAAAACATATTGACCATAATCGAAGCATTATCTTGATTTTCCAGACATTTCCCATCCAAACTGCTATGTCTTTGTTGATAATTGTGACTCCATAGCCCAATATACCCTTACCCTATTTCAACAACAACAATAACTGAATTTCATTTCATGTCTATATCTATCCTTATTATATATATGTGAGAGATCACTCTCTACATATGGAGAAGCTAGATCCCTCTCTTAAAGTGGTTCGTTTGTTACCTTGGGGATCAACTTCCACAACCTTGGGTGATATTCTTAGTGCTAACAAACTAGTGTCATTGCTGGGGACGCGAAAGTGCAAATCATCCATACAGTTGAATAAGGTTGTATGTTTTCCCTGGTGACTCCACATTGGTTCTGAGCAAATTGCAGAAGGAATCCTGGATTCTAGGTGGCCACATACACAAGGTAAAAACCAAATAGATATTCGTCAATTTAGAAATTCATCGACTCAATATTTTCATAGCATTCAAGATTATGCATGAGAAACCAATTTTGAAAGGTCACTATTAAAGTCTAAATTAGAATCTCACTTGAAGAACATAGAATTAAATCCTAGTAGGTTAGATTCATATATGCTTGACTCTCTTTAGCAGAACTTTCAAAACTCTGGAAAAACTGGTGCAAGAAACCCTTCTTTTTAGAAATTTCTTCCTAATATCCCACAAGATGTTCAAAACCCTCCATCCTTCCAATCACCTCCTGTAGTTCCAAGTCCACCTTAACCAGTGGCGGGCATATTTTCCCCTCTGAATTATGACCAAAGAATTACCATGTATGATGGGTAGGGTAATTTCATAGCCAAAAAACATGTGGATAGGTTTGTTGAGTTCATTGAGATGGAAGAGGTTGATAATGAAGCTGTTAAGATGAGACTGTTTGCACAAATCCTATATGAAGAAGTGAAAAAATGGCTTAGATATTTCCCTGCTAGGTCCATTCTTACATTCCAAGAATTCCAAATTGTATTCTTAGAAAGGTGGGAGGATAAGAAAATTCCATTACAAGTACCATATCAATATAAAAATATCAAGAAAGGGGGTTTTGAATATGTCCATGAAGTTTTAATCTGTTTCATGAGAGTATATAACTCCATCCCTGTTGATAGCAAAACTCCACTATGTCGATACTTTGAAGTGATCTTTCTTTATTATTGAGAGAGAGGAAATCAACTAGTCTTCTTGACATGTTTAAAGATGCATTAGAATTAGAATCCAACATGATGGAATGTGGAAAGACGAAGCATAAAATATAAACTAATAAAAGGAAAATCAAGGAAGAAATTGTACCTTCTACTTCTATTTTTGCCTCTTCCAATGATATAAAATTTGAGATGATATTGAAGGAAATGGAGAAAATGATTGATAATCTGACTGTAGATAATAGGCCACTGAATAGGAAACAAAATGAGCCTCAACTCAGGAATATGAATTTCAGAAGACCCAATCCTCCTCAACCCCCAAAAATCAAACAAAGGGATATAAGGAATCCTAGAAATCCAAATGACCAACAAATACAACCACCTTTCCCTGAAAACTATGTTGATGGTGAAGGTGACCTTGAACCTATTGAAGATAAAATCCATCATTTTAGTGATTTGGATTCGGATATATACCTCACAAAAACAAAACATAACATGTATGTTGAGGAGGATGATAATAAGGATTTTGAGGTAGAATTAGAACAATACCAAAGGGGGTACCTACATTCTATGCATGATGTTTAAAGAAAGATTCAATTGAGGAATAGAGATGTTAGTATCAATAAAGGAAGGCTCAATACAAAAATCCTTCTGGAAGTCAACAAAACATCGAGAAGAAAAAAGAAAAAGAAAAAGAAAAAATTGTATATAAAGAGCCTATAAATAAAGTAGAAAAGACAAAATAAGTTAAACAACCAGCACTGATACATGTGGAAAAAACTATTTCAACTTTCAACCTGCAAACATAGCTTCCAACGGTAAAAATATCCATCCATTTTAATGAGTTGTTAAGAAACAGGAAATACAAAGACAAGATAATAGGTATGGTTATGAAGTAGGGAGAATTTCAACCTAATATCTTAGAAGTGAATGATGATGCTCCTACTATTGTATTTGGGTCTAAAATTGAAAATGGAGATGAGGATGAAGTTACCCTTTTTTACCTAAGTCTAAAACATGATATGGTTGTGCACAATACCATGTTATATTCTGGTGCCTCCCATAATCTGATGCCGAAGGGAGTGGTAGAAAGTTTGGTATTAGAAGTTACTAGACCATATAAAAATTTGTACTCTTTTGATTCTAGGAAGGTGTTGTAAAGGAAAGTGTCCTATGGCTAGGGTTTAAGAGGCCATCAACGTACTGGGGTTGAAAGAGAGATGCACAATGTTCAGCAAGCATATAACAGCAAGTTTCAGAGATGAGAAAGATCCACACCTGATTAACTGAAGGCTGGTCCAAGGTTTCTCTTCAATCCTCTTCTTGCTCCTCTCGCTCCAAGAGACCTGCAAAACAAGTTATACCTTCCTCAAACCATTATGACCACATATAAACAAATGATAATCAAATAAATCTGAAATAATAATCTGAATAACATCATCACATGATCATAAATAGAGATTCAATCACACATTGAACAATGATTTGGGAAGAATAAGGACATCACATATTTATTAATCTTGAAAACAAGTACAAATATACCTTCTCTTCAAGTTTGGCACCTCACGAAACCTTGATATGGTTCTGCTATTTCTCTTCTCCAATGAACTCAGCCTCCAAGCTCTGCAACACAAGGGAAGACCTCCAGGGCAAAGGTGTAGGCAAAGAGAGTCCCGATTCCTCCAGCATAACAATGCATAAAATCCAAGTCCCCTTTCATGGACCTCCCTACCTCTATTTATATGCGGAAGAAGAGTTAGGGGCGAAGCCAAAGTGGTTACAAATGAAGGAGTCAGTTGCATAACTACCCAAACTAACTCAAAAGGCGTCTTTTTATGTTTTAATGTTAAGAAACAGATGCGCGACTCTGAAGGACGACAACCCGTGCATGATACATGAGTTTACACAAGAGAAACCCATGAATATATGCATGCGCGACTTGCAAAACACAAGATTCGTGAGTGATACGCGGGTTGCACATAAGGAGAGTCGCGCATACACAAAAAATGCATTTTTAAGGTATTTCTGGGCATTTTCGGACTTTCATGTCTTCTGGAAAGTTTTAGCTAACTGAAATACCTTTCCAAAAACGTAGAAATGAGGTCAAACGGAGTTATAGAACTCAAGATATGGGTCCTCCAAGATAGGTGTTTTTTCAGTGACTTCCATGAAGTGCCGACATGCGACGAAATCATGGGAAAGTGGTCACAGGCAGAGATGTGTCATTTTGGGCTATAATAGATGCCCCCTAATGTGTGAGGTTAGAGGGGAAGACGATAGCCGAAATACATTATAAAGGAAACAGCTGAGTATGGAGAGAGCAGAGAATCCAAGATCGAAAGGCTCGAGTGAAGGTACCTGTAAGAGAGATAAATGTTAGAAAAACTGATCTCTAGAACATACATGTCCATATACAAAACATCGCCCGAAAGATACAGGCGGATCCAACATATGTATAACTGATGAAACTATCATGGTCGCTCAATATGCAAAAAGGCGCCATATCAAATCTAAAGGAGCCATGGCCACAAATGAACAAGGTGGATCCATGCTCAAAAATCAATCATAGCCACAAAAATACAAGGTGGATCTATGTCTCAGCAAAATGTCATATAAAGTATAACAAGGTCTTGCACAACTTGGGAAATAGCAAAATGATGATGCTACTGTCAGCCCCAAGGTCTTCAATCCAAACCGCCCAAAAAAGGTACGAATCCTAACCATGCGAATAAAGGAGCTGAAGTCAAACATGGAGGAAACCGTTTGATTACCGGTCAATAATGAAAACCGTTAACAAACGCGAGGGAAACCACCATTAATGAAAATGGTCCCCAAGGTACCTAGTACATTCTAACAAGTGTGATTACAAGGACTTGAAGTCGAACACTTGAAGAATCCATCGAGTAGGAGACATTAAGGTATCCCCACTACCCAATAGCGAGGGAAATTTCCATTGAGGACAACAATTCCCAAGGTACTGTCATAAAACTCTAAATCTCGTCCCCAGAGCAAGATGTGTTGCAATCGATAGGAAGAGATCCGTTGGAAGGAAGGAATTAAGGCATCCTTCATCATCCAACATGAGGTAAGTCAAAGACTAATTGGATCTGGAAATGGTACTAAATTTCACAAAAAGGACCGCTGAAGACATGATGTAATGAACTGATACCAGGGAATGGCTGACACAAAAGGTCAAGACAACTGCAGAATGGCCGACAAAGGTTTAATCCTTGAACAGTGAGCACGACACAAAAGTGACTTAGGCAGCTTTTGACACAAAATAGGACTAATGAAACAAATCTGCATTGTAGGAGACATTGACAGATTCCCCATAGAATTGGAAAAGAGACCAACTAGAGGAGTAAGAAACTCTGAATCAGGATAAGGTCAAAAGACTAGGACCCAACTGTTGATAGATTCAAAACTGGTGCTTTGTTCAAGGAAACAAGACTTGCTGCCAAGATATAAAAAGACATGGAAATAAAACTTCCCCTTCCCTTCTTTCTTGTAAAGGTTTAATGAGTCCAAGAAAGTAAACTCGGGACCATCTTCATTTTTTGACAAGCTCGAAGAAAAGAAAGAAGAATGCTTGATAAGGCACTAATTCGTGGATTTTACGAGCCCGAACTAGTACATGCTCGACGGTGTTTTCATAGTTTAGAGAGTCTGAAAACTCCAAAGAAGACTCCAGGGGGGTCCTTTTTCGTACAATTTAGTCTCCTGAGGCCGAAAAAGTATAAAACAAACAACAGAAGAACTCTCTTAACTTCCAAAGAAGAAAAGGCGCACCTTTTTCATAATTAGTCAGGAAGGTCCGAAAAAGGTTAAATTACCACCTACCCAACGCTCCTTCAAAAGCAGCATATATAGCCTGAGTTTTACGAGTGTGAAGGAAGGCGAGATCACTCGGAAAGATCCATTTGATTACGAGAAATGGAGCTTACAACAATAAACTCGATGCTTTGTTCTTTAGGGTTTAACGAGCATGACAAAGACATAAAGTACACTCGGAATCTTTTTCATGTTTTGGTCCAGAGCACGAAAAAGAGAAAACTAAGCTCATACCGGGGGTTCCTTTTCCGTAAGTTTAGTCCCTCAGGTCCGGAAAAGAGATAAACCTATGCCTGAGAATACTCTTCTCAATTCAATAGAAAAGAGAGGGATCCTTTCTCGTATTATTCCACATGGTCCGAGAAAGAGATAACCTACCACCAATGTGGATGCCCATTCACATATTCTTAACGAGCCTGAACGGACAAGTTTACTCGGCAGTCAAGTCTATTTTGAGGAGTCAGAATTGGGCCTAAAGAAACTCATAATCTTTCCTGTGAAGTTTTAACGAGTCTGGAAAAGTCAACTCGCGGCCTCCTTACTGTTTTTAACAAGCTCAAAGGAGAGCAGAAAGAATTCTCTAAATGCGAGGAGACGAGTGTCATAAGCAAGCAGAACTAGTTCCAAGCGCAAGGAACGAACATATGCATAATGCAAGGAAAGCAAGCAAGATAAGGACACTCGAGGAACGTCTCGTCGACGTAAATGGTGTCAAGTTGCAAAGGAAAAATGATACAAGGCTAGGCGGCAATGAGAACAAAGATGAGGGCTTATACAACGAGCTAAAAGCATGGAAGCCGGCATCAGGCTCATAAGCGCGAGCAGGGTACATGCAAATGCAATTACAGCTTGAACAACAAGGTGAGGCCCATAAACAGTTGTGAATCCAACTAATAATCCTGTCTCCAAGAAACAACAACATCAGAAGAAACGATCCGATGCGGGTCACTTTGGCAGAAACACTTGTGACTTTGCTATCTTCTACAAAAGGAAAAGTCAAGGCAGAATCAACCGAAGAAGATTCTATAGGACCAAGGCTCGAGGGTTTATAATCAATAAGATCAACCTCAGAAGAGAAGCAAAAATCAAAAAGAGAGATAGAGTCTGCAGGAACAAACTCAATATCACAGGAGCTGAGAAATTCATAAGAAAAAATCAAACTCATCAGGATCACTGACTTGCTTTTCAGATGAAGAATCAAAAGACTCAACAAAAACCAACATAAGAAAAAGAGAAGGCTTACTAAGAAAATCAGGGTTATACTTCATCACAACTGAAAAAGAAGGTCAGACTATATCAAAGACTCCAGGAAGACTTCATCCGAAGGGAGGAAATCATCCGAGATAGGACACATATCGAAACTTTCAAATGGATGGACAGAGTGGAGAGAAGGCTCTACAATCTGTATAGGATGACTCACCCGATCAACTGCTGGGACCAAGTCCCGAGAAGGTAAGCATGAAAACAGAGGCTGCCTCTCAGTAGCAATTGAACAAAAATGACAAGAAGCCACATAGTTCACCTGTGGCGGGGTAGTGTCTACAGAAACACTGGGAATCAATAAAGGAAAGACTTGGTCTCTAGTTGGGTCAGGAGACGGATCAAGAAAATCCAACTGATCGATAGTGACAATTTCTTCGCCATGATTAAAGTACATCACACGAAAGAATGTTGACACTACAGCTTGCATGGCATAGACATAATCACACCCAAGGAGCATATTAAAGTCCAAAGGGTCTTCTATCACCATGAAGCCAACTAAGACGGTCTTCCCACCCAAAGTAACAGGTGTTTGAGCAAGAATTCCCAAGGCTATACAAGTTCTTCTATCAAATGCCAGTAACTGACTAGCAGTCGACACAAGGCTGGGAGATCCCATACCTCGCCAAGCACGAGCAGACAAAATACTAACTGAGGCTCCTTCATCAACAATGCAACGAGCAATTGTATAGGGTTCAACTTTGACCTTTATCTGGAAAGGTGCATGGGAAGGAAGGCGTGGCTCAACTAGGCTATCCCAATCAAAGGAAGCAATCCGAGGGCTTGGTGGGGGTTGATCCGAAACAAGTTCAGTGCCCCCTTGTTCAGTAAGATCTGAACTGGCAGTGAAGAGAATGTGACTAGTAGACACTTCACTCTCTGGAGGGAGGGTGGGATTGATCGATACTGGAATCGATTCAATCGCTTCATGAAATTCACTCTCCAAAGGGAGAGTGGGATTGAACAAAGATGACATTGGTTCAATCACATGAGGAACACTCTCCGAAAGAAGAGTGGGATCAACCAAATCTGACATTTGTTCGACCACTTGATCAACCAAAGGTTGAGTAGGAGGTTGAGCAACTATAGGGTGTTCAGAAGAACAAAATCCATGAGTTTTGGACCACACTCTTCGCACCTCTGGGATAGCAGGGCATAGATGAGTAAGGTGATCTCCCTTGCATAGCACACAAGGGAACTTAAGATGATGCTTCGAACGACCAGTTTTCTCAACGGTATCAGCATGACTAGCAGTGGCTGCCTGTTTGCTCTCAACATGACTTGCAGAGGATGAGAGTTTGCCCCCAGCGTGAACAACAGAGGCTGGGTGACTGGGTCCAACCTCACTAAGAGAGGCTGGTTGTTGAGAGACTCCATAATGTTCAAAAATGGGATGACCATGAATCCAAACTCTTCGCACCTCCTCAATAGAAGGGCATTTATAAGTAAGGTGGTCTCCCTCACAAATATTACAAGGAAACTTGAGTTTGTGTTTTGAACGGGTAGACTTGTCAACAGTGTCAACATGACTCGCAGTGGTTGACAAGTTGTCCTCAGCTTGAAACACAGAGGCTGAAAGACTACCCCCAGCGTGCCTGGCAGAGGATGAGAGACTAGGTCCAACTTGACTTGCAGAGGGAGGATGTGCACCATCAACATGAACAACAGAGGTTGAATGGTTAGGATCAACATGCTTTGCAGTAGTTTAGTGTGTGCCCCTAGCTTGAGCAACAAAGGTTGGGTGAACGGATCCAACATGAACACCAGAGGTTGGATGGGGAGGTTCAACTTGAACACCAGGGGTTGAACGAGTGCACTCAACGTGAACACCAGAGGCTGAGTGACAGCATCCGACATGACCTGGAAAGGTTGGAAGGATCCCACCAGCGTGAACACCAGAGGCTGGATGGATGGATCCAACTTGAACAACAGAGGTTGGATGGGAAGGTTCAACTTGAAAACCAGCGGTTGAATGGATGCACTCAGCTTGAACACTAGAGGTTGAGTGAAAGGATCCTACATGACCTAGAAAGGTTGGAAAGATCCCCCCAGCTTGATCACCAGAGGCTGGATGGATAGCTCCAACATGAACAACAGAGGTTGGATAGGATGGTTCAACTTGAAAACCAGAGGTTGAATGGGTGCACTCGACGTGAACACCAGAGGTTGAGTGACTAGATCCAACATGAATTGCAGAGGTTGGATGGGTGCCCCCAGCCTGAACAACCGAGGCTGGGTGGAGAGGTTCAACTTGACTTGCAGAGGTTGAACAGGTGCCCCCTTGCTTATGTGCTTTCTTCCTATTCCTCCTTATTTTACTCCTTTTAGACTGCCGGTTACTAGTATCAGTACTTTCACCACATGAGGTAGAAGGAGGAGGAGAACTAACTACAGGTGAAGGGGAGACAGTGTTTTGATGCCCTTGATATAAGGTACTTACTTGAGAAGCATCATGAGCATTTAGGACAGTTGGAGTGGAAAACAACCACACCGGTAGCCCTATGGTGAATCCCGGAAGATTCAAGGTGGCCATCAAGGGAACACCAACATTCCCTGTGAGAGGAATAGGACAAGGAGCTCCCATCCAGGGGATCTCTTGGTTGGTGTTCGAAGGGGTGTTAGCCATAATTTCAAAACAAGAGACAAATTCTGAGGTTGATGATCAACCAAAATTACAAAGAAGACACCTAAAGGCCCACTAACTATAGACAAACCACACAACACTCACTAAAAAGATCCTAGAGTCTCAAGCAATCTAAACAGGCTATAAAAATATACCTTCCAGAAGAAGGCCGATGAACAGTTACTTGGTGTCCTTGAGGGGTTCTCAGGCACAAGCGGAGGAATAACCCACCACCCTCCTGCACTTTCCACAAGGGTTACCTTCCAAGTCTGTCCGAGGTGAACCAGAAATAACCTTCCGGTTTACCTGTGTATGAGCCCTAAAAGAGAAGAGACTAAAGGCTACCTTGGTAATACCTACTGTCTGGGGGGACAGTCACAAGCCGAACTCATACGCATGGGCAGGGTAGCTGAGCCTGAAATTCTGCCTAGACAGAATCCCCAGATGCGTAAAAGTCCTGGGTTACGTTTTGACAAGGATTCGGGGGGTTATCCCCTCCGTCCAAGCCTCCACGCGGCCTCATGCTTAACTCCCGTTTGAGAGGAGCTTCCCAGATACAGCGGTAGAGCCAAGGATTTACCTAGTGATAGGCCAACTACGTCTGAAATTTAACACTTGTGGGGAGTTGAAACACCCTAACCCACAAGTCTAGCCTAAGCTAGTTGGTGTATGACCCTATAAAATAAAACTTACTAGTAAATTTTAAAATTATACGTTCATTTTAAAGGGCTGTTTCTTACTCAGAGGGTAAATGGCATGAAACTGATGTGATTTTTTGACTCAAGAAATGAAAACAAAATGACTAAGCAAAGAGAAATGAGATGCAAAGAAGCAAATAGCTATTCTCTTTATATTTTCAAATAACTTGAAAGCCAAAAAAGATCAAATCTTTGTATATTTTTTAAATTTTTCAAAAACAATGCTATGCTATGCAATCTAGACTAACAGCCTAATCTACATGCACATAAAGAAACCATATGTTTTTGTATTTTTATTTTATAAATGCAAAAGAAAAATCATCCTATCTACTTATGCAAACAAGTACTGAAAGCAAAGCAAATAGACAACTACTTTATACCCCGAAAACAAACCCTAGGTTTCCCTAAAGTTGAATATAAACCTCTTTTAAAAGGAAAGCTTACAAAAGTAAACAAGCCAACACTTTGGAATGAAAAGACTGAGCATAAAGACTGACATAAACAAAGGTCAAGAAGTCCCAAGCATCAATCTAACCTACAAACAAAGGCTGCTCAGTACCTTGTCCAACAAGGTCAAACCAAAGAAAGAAGTAGGGGGAAAAGCAAGAAATAAAAGTTCTTTTTTAATTTTCTTTTATAAGATGCAAAAGAAAAACTACCTACAAAGCAAAGCATGCAGATAAAAAGAACAAAGCAAAATGAACTTTGCTATGCAACCACCCAACAAACTCTAGAACCAACTAAAGTCAGCATAAACCCTACTTGGAAGAAAGGCTTGTATAAGAGACAAGACAACTATTTTGGCAAGGTGAAGTAGACAACCAAAGAAGAAGGAAACCAACACCAACAAGCTTCTGAAATCAAACAAAGGCCACTAACAGAGGCTGATCAGAAACATAGGCCAAAAATCAAACCAAGCAAAGGAGACAGGTGAAAGAGCAAAGAGTAAATCCTAATGCTATAAAGGGGCTTACCACATAGATAAAAAACAACAAAAAGAATGACACAAACTCCCTGGATTCATGCACCCGCAGAAGACCTTAACAAACCCACCATGCACCAGAAATGCACTGTGCTTTGAGTAAACTTGGATCTAATAAAGCAAACAAGCAAGAATTACCCCAACCAAAAAGACTCAAAGGCTTTTGAAAAAGCAGGTAGGGTGACCACCAACAGTCTTCAGACAAGCTACACAACATTCATAAAAAGAAACCACTCACAAACAGGGATTACCTGAAGAAGGGAACAAGCAAAAAATGACTTAAAAAATCCTAACTTCCAGGTATATACGCGACTGTCTATAAGGGCAGGTTGCGAATGATACGCGACTGTTCAGTAGAACAACCCGCGCATGTAAAATTGTATGCGCGACTGTCTAGAAGGACAACCCGCGCATAGGTGTAAAAATCACAAACAAAGGTAGAAAAACTGCCTTAGGAAGGTAGGGGAGAGGGTGCAATCAGACTTAAAAATGTTCCTAAGTGGCAAGAAGGACCTGAAACAATGCAAAAGATGAAAGAAATCAAGAGAAAAACCCCAAACAGACAAGGCTAGTCCCCAGCGGAGTCGCCAGTTCTGTTGTAAAGGAAAATGTCCTATGGCTAGGGTTTAAGAGGCCATCAACATACTGGGGTTGAAAGAGAGATGCACAATGTTCAGCAAGCATATAACAGCAAGTTTCAGAGATGAGAAAGATACACACCTGATTAACTAAAGGCTGGTCCAAGCTTTCTCTTCAATCCTCTTCTTGCTCCTCTCGCTCCAAGAGACCTGCAAAACAACTTATACCTTCCTCAAACCATTATGACCACATATAAACAAATGATAATCAAATAAATCTGAAATAATAATCTGAATAACATCATCACATGATCATAAATAGAGATCCAATCACACATTGAACAATGATTTGGGAAGAAGAAGGACATCACATATTTATTAATCTTGAAAACAAGTACAAATATACCTTCTCTTCAAGTTTGGCACCTCACGAAACCTTGATCTGGTTCTGTTGTTTCTCTTCTCCAATGAACTCAGCCTCCAAGCCCTGCAACACAAGGGAAGACCTCCAGGGCAAAGGTGTAGGCAAAGAGAGTCCCGATTCCTCCAGCATAACAATGCATAAAATCCAAGTCCCCTTTCATGGACCTCCCTACCTCTATTTATATGCTGAAGAAGAGTTAGGGGCGAAGCCAAAGTGGTTACAACTGAAGGAGTCAGTTGCATAACTACCCAAACTAACTCAAAAGGCGTGTTTTTATGTTTTAATGTTAAGAAATAGATGCGCGACTCTGAAGGACGACAACCCGCACATGATACGCGAGTTTACACAAGAGCAACCCGCGAATATATGCATGCGCGACTTGCAAAACACAAGAGTCGCGAGTGATGCGCGGGTTGCACATAAGGAGAGTCGCGCATACACAAAAAATGCATTTTTAAGGTATTTTTGGGCATTTTCAAACTTTGTTGTCTTCTGGAAATTTTTAGCTAACTGAAATACCTTTCCAACGGCGCAGAAATGAGGTCAAACGGAGTTACATAAATCAAGCTATGGGTCCTCGAAGATAGGTTTTTTTTCAGTGACTTCCATGAAGTGCCGACATGCGACGAAATCATGGGAAAGTGGTCACAGGCAGAGATGTGTCATTTTGGGCTATAACATAAGGTAAAATTTCTTGGACTGATTAGAGATATGGTAGTAACTTCGACATAAATTCCATCTAAAACTGTGGTAATGGATGTTGGCGTAGAATACATTCCTCCTAAATTTGGTGTGTTACTGTCAAGGTCTTGGACCTCTAAATTAAAAGGAAGTCTGCAAATGGACATGTCCTATGCTACTATTCATATGGTTGGAGGGACTAAAAGGTTATACAGTGAGAAAATATCCCCATATACAGTTAGGATCCAAGACAAACTAGATAATCATGTTATATATGTTGTTGATACTGACTTGGGATCTTCCATTTTCTTTAATGATGTTTCTCCCCGTGATCTTGAAATTCCTACACCTATTGAAGTTAAGGAGGTGTTGCTACTGCAACGGTTCTACCCGAATTTATTTTACTTAAATTTATGGGCCCCTCCTCATTATTTTGTGTGGCTTGATCGTTGAACTTTTTAGCCCCTTGAGCATGTTTTCTTTCGCTTCTCTGAAGGTGGATGTCAGTAGTCTATGTGTGCTTTGTTCATCTTTGGTTTGAGTTGCGAATATGTGGTCTAAGAGAAGTAAATTCTCTATTCTTCGGCGCATCCTATGTGAAGAAAACGACATTGGTTACAGCCGATCCTTAGCACTGCTCAAATACTTGAGTTTCCCTATAAGTGGGCCTCTTTTACTGCTGGATCGGGGGCTGCGAAATTTCAACCCTTTCGCCGTTGCGGCTCCAAGACCTTTCTTTCGTCTGATCTCCTAAACCGTCTGACGCCCGATGTATGTTAACTGTAAATCGTGGGTCCATAGTTTCTGCTTTCCCGTCGTTGCGGCTGAGAGGAGAAAGTTAGTTTTCAATCCGAGTCTCTTCTGACGTCCGAATTAGTTGCCCGTCCATTCCGCTTGTCCCCTAGCTCTCCCCCTCCGCCATTGCTGCTGCTAAAGTCTTCTGGTTTCCGAACCTAAAACCGCCCGACTTCCGACTTATGACATCTCTCGCCCGTGTTTCACTTGGCTGCAACTTAAACCTCACTCGACATTGCGGCTGGCTGTTTCCCCAGACTCCCGAACTCATTTCTCTCGGATTGCCGACTTGTTGTTCCCGCCGGCGACCATAGAATATTGCCAGGCCCGTAGGAGGTTCACTCGACCATTTCCTTGTGGATTGGTTAATTGATGATATTTGTCGTTTGAATCATGCTCTTAATTTGAATGTAGGCAGTATATAGGAAACCGGTCAATTTGTCACGACAAGAAGAAAGATTAACCCATTTGTCAGAAGTATGACTGAAAAGAGGCAAATGAGGGACGAAGTCAGGAGCTGTAGAGGTGTGATTCCAGAAACGGATCAGTTACCAAGTTGTCATGATCACGTAATGACAAAAGACCGGAATGTGTAGAGTTTGGGAAACCGAAAGACCATGCGTCTGGAAAAGAAAACGCTCTGTAGTTATAGTTTAAATAGAGGGACGAGACACAGAAAAAGGGCTTTTTCCCTAGAAAACTTTGTATTTGTTTACTTGTAAGATGAACTACTTCATTTTGCATAGGAACTGCAAATTTTGCCTGTCGGAGAGAGTGAAAAGCGAAATGTATCAATGCAAACTCAATAAAAAAATGTTGAAGAGGAACTATTTCGTTTTCAGCTGTGTTTCATTTACTGTAAGAGTATTCGATATCCTGAACCTATGTTCTTGCTAAATGTTCTTCAGTAATTGCTGGATATTTTTCGCTGTGAGTAATAGATGTTGCTATAAAATGATCGGCTATCTGGTTATTTGAATATCTGTAAGTGTTCATGTGCTTTAGAAGAAGTATTAGCTACCTGTGATTCTTCTTTGTGTATGTGAAAATGTATTGCTCACCCAAAAATGATAACCTTGCTCCCTAGGGATAGTGCAGATAGTTAGCTTTTTTCTTTGTATCTGGTTTGGTTGCTCGTGAGCACAAGACGAGAGGTAAGAACCTGCGCATCACTTTGTGACCGCTCCCTGCAGCTTGATCACCCTGCATCTAGTTAGGCACTTGCATATCATTTATTTAAGTCAAAATGCAAAAAAATTGGTCGGCTGGGCCACAACCGGTAAAGCTTTATTTTTTGTTTCTTGACCTACGGTAGCCGGACCGCAAACCGGATGGATTCCCTATTCCAAATAGTCAACGGGCTAGTTGGGAACGTTGATTGGGGAGAATCCCTTACTGTTTCCGCCTACGAATTTCTGGGCCTCAACAGTTTTGGCACTAGAAGGAGGGCCGCCAGTGCATGTCTGGCTGAGGAAACCTGTTTTCCCGAGATTATTCCGTTGGTTACAGTTCTGAAAGTAGTGGACCGTGTAATCCAATTCCGGAAGAAGACAACAAAGAAAATCTATATCCTGTTCGCAACGAAATTGTTAATGATCTGAGAAGACATACCCGTGCTTATGTAAAGAAGATTGGAGGGTTGCCTATTATCCACGAATTGCCGAGAAGAGAATACAAGAAGAAATACCGTCCTCTAATTGAATATTCAGTGTTGGTGGGAGACTGGGAAGAACTTATGGAAACCTCCTTACAGGAGGTTGAATTGCCTTTGAACCAAGTAGGCCCAGACACTCCTTACAGTTCTCCTATTCACGCCACTATTGGTTCACGTCCCCATACCCCTGTTGGTTCACCTCCACATTCTCCAACCCAACTCATGGCCGGTGTTAACGCCAATCAACCCCCACCTAATCCTCCACCACCTGCATGGAAATCCAGATCACCTCTAAATCTGACCCCGCCTTTGCATGACCTACCTCAAGCGTTTGAAAATTTATTACCTAAGTTCGATCCGAATGAGAAGATATTAGTGGATGACCACTTACAGAGTTTTTATTTGGCTATAGAAGGACTAAAGGCAGGAGAGCATGAAGATGTGGTTTGTATATTGTTCCCACATACCCTCAAAGGAGCTGCAGCCTCTTGGTATTTTGGATTTCCTGCCAATTCTATCCCAGACTGGGATACCTTTGAAAGAATGTTCAGAAGTAAGTATGCATTCCAAAAGACTCACGCTGCCCTTATGAAAGGCCTATGTGCTTTGAAGAAAGAAAAAAAGAAAAAATTGCACAGCTTCACACAAAGGTTTGCAGCATATCTAAAAAATTTCTCTAAAACAGATAAGCCTTCAGACAAGGTATTGATCGAATACTATACTTCAGCTTTGGGTCCTGATTTAGCCATGTTTGCAAAAGGTAGGGCCAAGCCTACTTTGACAGAGACTTATGAAGAGGCAGAAGTAGTGGAAGCAGAAAGGGAGAGCATTGAATAGTATCCTGAGCAGGCAGGGGAGAAAAGGAAAACCTTGCTGTTTACTAAGCCCAAAGAGGAGAAAGCACCAGATTATGAAGGTATGGCCAAAATGATGCAAAAGTTGTCTAACAAGATCATAGACTTAGAAAAGGAAAAAGAAGCACAAAAGTTTTTCAGGCCATATTATAAGAAAAGGGAGGATAGCAATCAGACCCAACCTCCTCCTCAGAAAACTGCATCCATGAACCTGACAGAGATAGGGATGGAAAATTTCTGTACTTTTCATCAACAGCCTCATTCCGAAAAGAACTGTCCGCAATGGATAAATTCAATGACATTGGTCATGAATCAGATGTTGGATTCGAGGTTAACGGAGGAAGATGAAGATGAAAAGAACGAAAACGTTGCTTCCACTTCTACAAAGGGATAGGAGGAGGAGACCATGGCATTATGGAATTCTGTCTCCTTACTCGATGCAGAGGAAGAAAATACACAGGGACGCAAAGGTATCAGGGAGGCTAACGTGACAACTAGGAGCAAAGGGGCGGTTAGTGATGACAGTCTTCTACTCCCAAAGATTCGAAGGCTGCAAAGAAATATCAAAAAGAAATTTCAAGACAAATCATTGGCTGATCAGATTCCAGAATTTACCATTACCAGCCAAGCTCTAAAGCAAAACAGAACGCCGCCTAAGCCAAACGAAGAGGATGTGAGTGCTAATAAACCTCAGTCCGCTAGACAACTAATCGAATATGACATTGTCGAAGATCTAAAGAAGATAAAGGAAAACGTCCCACTGTTTGAAATGTGCAAAGTACCTCAGCAGAAAGAAAGATTGTTGAAAGCACTGGAAACATCAAAAGAGAAGCTGCCCACGGACAATCAGCCTCGGGAGGAAGAAGAAATTGGGGAAGCTAGCATTGGAGGTAAGTCTAAAACTAAGCATCCACCTTTCCTCTTGACTTTTGAAATTTTTAATCATAACGTGCACAATTGTCTAGTAGACTCAGGGGTGTCCATTAATGTCATGCCCATATCAGTATGTAAGAAAATCAATGGGAAACCGAAGCCAACCACGTGGAGGGTGGTGCAGTTGGATAGGACTGACGTCAAGGTAGTTGGTGAGATGGAAGACATTCTAATCCGCCTGGCGTCCGATGCAGAGTGTGCCAAGTCATTAACATTGTAGTGGTTGACATACCAGATGCTTACGGCTTGGTCCTGAGCAGAGATTGGTTGGCCAAATTAAATGGGTATTTCGCCACAGATTGGTCACATCTTTGGTTGCCATACAAAGGGAGTCCTAATCAGATCAAGGTTTTGAGAGAACCTCATATGAAGTACAATGTCACTCAATTGGATGGGAAGAATGTACCGGTCGAATCTGTATTGGGAAACTACTTTCTTGAACTAGAACCAGGGAATTATCAAGCGGAAGAGGCTAGCAACACACCTAACACCCAACCTGATCTCCTTCGTTTTTCTCGGGCTGATGAGCTTGACTGTAAAATAGTATATTTAGCTGTAGGAGTAGATTCATTTTCAATAGATAATGTTTTCTGGACTTTATATTTTGACGGCTCGAAAATGTTAGAAGGGTCAGGGCCCGGCTGCGTCCTCATTGATCCACAAAAAAAAAGCACTTCCTATCCTGTAGATTAGAGTTCGAATGTACTAACAATACGGCTGAATATGAAGCACTGCTGCAGGGACTCAAGAAAGCAATCTAGCTACAGGTTAGTAATTTAAAATTTTTTGGGGATTCGGAAATAGTTGTAAAGCAAATAAGAAATCAAATACACTGTGTTTCCCCTCATTTGAAAGCTTACCAAAACGAGTTATGGGAATTGCTTAAATATTTTCATGTATTTAACATTATTTCAATCCCAAGAATAAAAAATGCAGCCTCTGATCTTCTAGCTACATTAGCCGCCAGGTTGGTTCCCACTAATAACAAATGTTCTATTGAACTGCTTTTCAAGCCATCAGTTCCTGACATGATCACCAACTTACGAGTATTTGACGACGATCAGCAAATAATCGAGTGCTTGACAAATGGTGAGACCTTTAAAGGAGCCATCATCGATGATGAGGAACATCAGGCCGAAATGAAATATGACAATTTCATTCCCAAAGGGGTCAGAACATTAGAGAAGTTTTTCGAATTGAACAAAAAATTTAGAAGACCCGCTAATGTGAAGACACACAGATCAACTCTACAGTTCGAGCTGATAAACTTAGGGACTGAAACTGAGCCCAAGTTTGTGAACCTTGGCAAATGCTGCTCACCAGCAGAAAGAGACAGGTTCCTCCGCTTGTTCAAACAGTATAAAGATGTCTTTGGATGGACATACGCAGATATGAAGACCTACAACACCAACATTATCAAGCATGTCATTCCTATTAAAGCAGGCGTCAAGCCATATCAGCATCCGTTAAGGAATATGCACCCCAAGTTGGAGCCACTAATTCAAAGCGAGGTAAAGAAATTGTTGGATGCCAGGATTATTTTTAAAGTAAGGCACTCTGAGTGGGTGTCAAATTTGGTACCGGTCAGAAAGAAGTCGGGAGAAATCAGACTGTGCGTGGACTTCAGAAACTTAAACCGCGCCTCAGACAAAGACAACTATCCGATACCCCCCATGGAGCAATTGCTAAAGATGGTTTCTAGGTCTGAATTGTTTTCATTGTTAGACGGATTCTCCGGCTACAACCAAGTGTTAGTGGCCGAGGAATATAGATTGAAGACAACATTCAGAACGAAATGGGGAACTTTCGCATATAGAAGGATGCCGTTTGGACTGATTAATGCCGGAGCGACGTTTCAGAGAGCTATGGACATAGCTTTTCATGGACTGATTGGACGAAGTGTGGTGGTCTACCTTGATGATATTACAATATTTTCGAAGAAAAGAGAGGAGCACGCGTTCCACCTAAAGCAAATTTTCGAGCATTGTCAGAAGTATGGCATCTCACTCAATCCTAAGAAGTGCGTATTCGCAGTCATAGAGGGCAAGTTACTGGGGCATATAGTTTCAAAGAGAGGTATATCTATAGACCCAGAAAGAATCAAGGCCATTGAACAAATCCCCATGCCTCATAATAAAAAAGTAATGCAATCCTTCATGGGAACAATAAACTTCATGCGTAGGTTTGTGCCTGATTTTGCCCAGACTGTTAAACCATTACAGCAGATGGTCAAGCAAAATGCACAATTTAAGTGGACTGAAACGGAAAAGAACGCTTTCAGTAAAATCAAGACTGCTATTGCACATGCGCCCTCTTTGAAAAGTCCAGACTTTGATAAGGACTTTATTATGTATACATTTTCTTTCGATGATTCATTAGCAGCGGTACTCATGCAAAAGGAAGAAGGGGGTGATGAATTCCCAATATCTTTTATGAGCACTGGGCTACAAGGAGCTGAATTAAACTACCCAGCCATACGTAGTATTTAAGGCAGTAAAGCAATTCAGGCCTTATATACTAAAAAATTGTACCAAGGTAATAGTCCCTTACCCAACTGTAAGATCCCTTCTCATTCAAAAAGAATTAGGAGAAAGAAGGGGCAACTGGGTAACAACACTTCAAGAATATGATCTTGAATTCAAGCTAGCTACTATAGTAAAAGGTCAAGGGTTATGCAAACTAATGACTGGGAAGACAAACAATGAAGAACAAGCATGGGAAGATGAAGCTGATTTGCATGTAACGGATGTTTTCCCTTTATTCACAGCTCCTGAGTCGTGGTATATAGATCTTGTGCATTACTTGCAGTCAGGGGTGTTACCGGAACATTGGAATTCCAAACAAAGAAGAGCTCTGTGTTTGAAATCAGCTTCCTACCAAATCGTAGAGGGCGTATTGTTCAGAAAAAACTATGATGGGGTCCTCCTGAGATGCTTGGAGAAAGAAGATGCTAAGAAGGTGATGTCTGAGTTGCATGATGGCCCGGCTGGGGGACATTATTCATGGGACACTACAGCCCACAAGGTTTTCAGAGCCGGTTACTACTGGCCAACACTCTTTAGGGATGCACACGCACACATCAGAAAATGTGATACTTGCCAAAGATGTGGTGGAAGACAACCTAGAGCAGTAGCACCTCTAAAGCCAGTAATGATCGCAGAGCCTTTCGAACAATGGGGAATAGATGTCATTGGAGAAATAAAGCCAAATTTTTCCCTGCTGCACAAGTATATTCTAATTGCAACTGATTATTTCACTCGCTGGGTCGAGGCTATCCCATTGCGCAAGATAAACGAGGATGAAGTCATCAGCTTCTTACAAGATCATATCATGACTAGGTTTGGAGTTCCAATTTCAGTAGTTTTTGATAATGCTAAATACTTTTCATCGATTAAATTGACTGCATTTGCTCATGAAAAAGGAATAAAATTGCATTACTCTGCTAACTACTATCCTCAAGGGAATGGCCTAGAGGAATCCTCCAATAAAAACCTCATTAGAATCCTGAAGAAAACGATCATAGAAAACCAGCGAAGTTGGCACTTAGCCTTGCCCAACGCCCTGTGGACTGACAAAGTCACTCCCAAGTCCGCCTTAGGAGCATCACCTTATACCCTTGTGTACAGAAAGGAAGCCATCCTTCCCCCCAATATTCTGCTACCGTCTTCCATACTAGCTCAAGAGTCTAGGGGGTTGGATGATGAGGTTCTGCAAATAAGAATATATAATCTCCTAAAAGCAGAAGAATCCAGATCTAAGGCTAGAGAACATTTCAAACAACAACAGGGGGTAATCAAAAGGTGGTTTGACAAGCATAAAGCTGGAAAAGGGGACTTTGAAATAGGAGACTTAGTTCTCAAGTGGGACCACCCCCATGATTAGAAAGGAAAGCATACCAAATTCCAGCAGTTATGGGTAGGTCCCTTCCAGATCGTAGCCAAACTTGGCCCCGCCACCTATAAGCTGCAAGATTTACAAGGATGGGAGGAGAATTTGCCAGTTAATGGTTTGGTTCTCAAGCCCTACTTTTCTTACTTTTCTTTGTTTTGTTCTGCCTTGTACATAAATAAGCTATGTAGTTGGTTTCGAGTCACGTTTTCTTTAATTTAATTTTTAGTCTTGATTTTCAATAAGGGAACAAACTTGTGGTGGACCGGAGAATACTAAGGTCTTGTGGGAATAGAAAATATGTTGAGTATCAGCCTGGGTATTGCTTAAAGAATTCTTCCAGCCTAACGGTCTTCTTGAATAAAATATGGTGTGCATTGAAGTCCTGCTTAACCCCTGTGAATTAAACTGGATCCAGAGAGTCTGGAGTACTATGTCGGGGCTCCATCCACGTCACAATTAAAATGTTCTAAGGAGCGACAATAAAGGACCCATGGGAGGAAGCAAGGTGAACAGCGTAGTAAATATAAATGATCCCATGCCAAGAAACAAATGCCAAAAGGCAGCTAAAAAGTCAAACTTCTAGTAAAGTACCATAAATCAAAGCATGTGCTAAAGCATAAACACTAAATTACCAAAAGATCCTCTCCGTCCGTGAGCTAGGGCTTAAAGTACACCACTCACACAAAAGGGCGCTATAGGATAGAGGATCCTGAATTAAAATTCAGTAAGAAAGGCGCACAGAAGGACTCAGATGAAAGGACAAAAGTTCAAAGGCACAAAAGTGTTAAAATGGCATGGGAATGAGGAACAGACGAATACTGTTGTTTGCTATGGGCTGCAACCCTGTGATGTCCGCACTGTTAGCTACCTGAAAACAGAGGTAATAATGAAACTCATACTCTGGCCTCGGCATAGTTATTTGGACTTGAGGGTCTCAGTTTTCCTTTTCCCCAAAGGACTGGCATCAATGATTAAGGTACACACTTCGGTGATATGAGAAATCTAGATAGCTGGAAGGATTCAATGGATGCATTTGTTGCGGAACAGTCTGCTACTCAAAGACAATAATCACCCAGAGATCTAGGTTCCCCAGGTAATCGCTAGTTGTTTCTACCGCAACGGTTCTCCCCGAATTTATTTTACTTAAATTTACGGGCCCCTCCTCATTATTTTGTATGGCTTGATCGTTGAACTTTTTAGCCCCTTGAGCGTGTTTTATTTCACTTCTCTGAAGGTGGGTGTCAATAGTTTATGTGTGCTTTGTTCATCTTTGGTTTGAGTCGTGAATATGTGGTCTAAGAGAAGTAAATTCGCTATTCTTCGGTGCTCATGTGTGAAGAAAATGACATTGGTTACAGCCGATCCTTAGCACTGCTCAAATACTTGAGTTTCCCTGTAAGCGGGCCTCTTTTACTGCTGGATCGGGGGCTACGAAGTTTCAACCCTTCCACCGTTGCGGCTCCGAGACCTTTCTTTCGTCCGATCTCCTAAACCGTCCGATTCCCGATGTATGTTAACTGTAAATCGCGGGTCCGTAGTTTCTGCTTGCCTGCCGTTGCGGCCGGGAGGAGAAAGTCAGTTTTTGATCCGAGTCTCTTTCGACGTCCGACTTAGTTGCTCGTCCATTCCGCTTGTCCCCCAGCTCTCCCCCTCCGCCGTTGCGGCTGCTAAAGTCTTCTGGTTTCCGAACCTAAAACTGCCCGACTTTCGACTTATGACATCTCCCGCCCGCGTTTCACTTGGCTGCGACTTAAACCTCACACAACATTACGGCTGGCTATTTCCCCGTACTCCCGAACTCGTTTCTCTCGGATTTCCGACTTGTTGTTCCCAACGGCGACCATAGAATATTGCCAGGCCCGTAGGAGGTTCGCTCGGCCATTTCCTTGTGGATTGGTTAATTGATGATATTTGTCGTTTGAATCATGCTCTTAATTTGAATGCAGGTAGTATACAGGCAACCGGTCAATTTGTCATGACAAGAAGAAAGATTAACCCATTTGTCAGAAGTATGACTAAAAAGAGCCAAATGGGGGACGAAGTCAGGAGCTGTAGAGGCGTGATTCCAGAAATGGATCAGTTACCAAGTTGTCATGATCACGTAATGACAAAAGACCAGAATGTGTAGAGTTTGGGAAACCGAAAGACCATGTGTCTGGAAAAGAAAACGCTCTGTAGTTATAGTTTAAATAGAGGGACGAGACACAGAAAAAGGGCTTTTTCCCTGGAAAACTTTGTATTTTTTTACTTGTAAGATGAACTACTTCGTTTTGCATAGGAACTGCAAATTTTTCCTGTCGGAGAGAGTGAAAAGCGAAATGTATCAATACAAACTCAATAAAAAAATGTTGAAGAGGAACTATTTCGTTTTCAGCTGTGTTTCATTTACTGTAAGAGTATTCGATATCCTGAACCAATGTTCTTGATAAATGTTCTTCAGTAATTGCTAGATATTTTTCACTGTGAGTAATAGATGTTGCTATAAAATGATCGGCTATCTGGTTATTTGAATATCTGTAAGTGTTCATGTGCTTTAGAAGAAGTATCAGCTACCTGTGATTCTTCTTTGTGTATGTGAAAATGTATTGCTCACCCAAAAATGATAACCTTGCTCCCTAGGGATAGTGCAGATAGTTATCTTTTTTCTTTGTATCTGGTTTGGTTGCTCGCGAGCGCAAGACGAGAGGTAAGAACCTGCGCATCACTTTGTGACCGCTCCCTGCAGCTTGATCACCCTGCATCTAGTTAGGCACTTTCATATCATTTCTTTAAGTCAAAATGCAAAAAACTCGGTCGACCGGGCCGCAACTGGTAAAGCTTTAGTTTTTGTTTCTTGACCTACGGTAGCCGGACCGCAAACCCGACGGATTCCCTATTCCAAACAGTCAACGGGCTAGTTGGGAACGTTGATTGGGGAGAATCCCTTACTGTTGCCGGCTGCGAATTTCCGGGCCTCAACAGGAGGAAGAAGAGTTTGCAAAGAAAAAAGAAGATTTAGAGAAGAAACAAAAAGAAGGTCTCTAGACTAGGTATTTTGATGGATCAATTGCTAAGGTTGGTGCTAGTGCAGGTGTGTATATTATTTATCTCATTAGGGATTTTAAAGGTTTGTCTTATAAGTTAAATTTTGAATGTATTAACAATGTGTCAAAGTATGAATATTTATTGTTAGGGATTCATTCTTTGAAATATATGGGATCCAAAAGGGTACAAGTCATGGGAGACTCAAAGCTAGTAATAAATCAGGTAAATGATAGCTATCAAACCAAACATCCCAAAATGAGGGCTTATAGAAATGAAGTGTGGGATATGTTTGACAATTATTTTATTGAGAATACAATCATAGTAGTTCCCATATTGAAAACACATTGGACGACTCTTTAGTTGTTGCTTCTGGTAAATTCAAAACTCCCGCTGCTGTCCAAAGGAAGTATAAGGTTGACATTGTAAACAGACCCTCCATACCAGCTAATTCCAAATGCTGGCATGTATTTGAAGATGATATGCATATTAAGATATTTTGGAGTTATCTAGTGAGTTTGTAAATACTTGGGTAGATAATGAAAATGAAAATATTGATAACTTTTAAGATTCCAAAGATAGCGAAGAAAGAATTGTTGAAAGCATGAAGTACAAAAGTTCCCTCGGGGAAGGATACAGTTCATTTGAAGGGTAATCATATCCCCAGAGGGTTGAACCCTCTAGATAATTTGTTTAACCAAAATGATGTCACTAATAATCCAAAGATGAATCCTTTTGAGGACGCTATTGAAGACAAAAATACAGGGACCGAAGAGAACCCAAAGATCATAAAACTGTCAAAGAGCTTGCATGTCAAAGAAAAAGAAGATTATATCAATTTGACGAAAAGGCACATTGACATATTTTCCTAGAGATATGAAGATATTAAAGAGTATGATACCTCCATCATACAACATATTATCCCTATAAAACCTGGTGAGAAACATTTTAGACAGCAATTGAGAATATTTAATCCAATGTTGATGCTTGTCATTGAGAAAGAGATCGAACAATTGTTCAATGCCAAGATCATTCTAACTCTAATATTTCCAAGTGGGTTTTGAATATGGTACCAGTTAGAAAGAAGAAAGGTAAAATTCAACTTGTATAGATTTCAGGAATCTCAAAAAAGTCTCTTTGAAATATAATTATCCTTTCCAAAGATGGAACACATTTTGTTGAAAGTGGTGGATCAAAATGTTACAGAAAAATGATCAAAATGTTGAGCATCCTATAGCCTTTTTTATCAAAGTATTAATAGATGGGGAGTTGAAATATGACACAGTAGAGAAACAAGTGTATGATCTAGTCAGATCTATGAAAGATTTTAGAGTCTATGTTCTTCATTCACACATTATTTCTTATGTTCCTAGCAGTGTGGTGAAGGGAATCATCACACAGCCTTATCCAAAGGGAAAAAGAGAAAAATGGATTGATGTGTTACTATAGTATGAATTTGATATCAATCCCACCAATATGATTAAGGGTCAAGGATTGGAAAATATGATGACAATTTCCAATTGTGAATCCTTGTGACTAGTTTTTTTTACCAGTCATTTGAACCAGATTGACACAAGGGTGTTGGTAATTCGTGATTTATCCATATCTCCATGGTATTTTGACATTGTGTATGTGATGGAAAATTTACAGGCTCCTGCAGGGTTAAGAAAAACAAGGGAAAGGTCAGTGAAGCTAAAATATTCCAAGCTTTGTATTCTGAATGAATATCTATATTGGAAATATCCTGGTCGTGTTTTATTAAATTTCCTTTTGGAAAATGAAACCCAGTAGACCATAGAGGAGTTTCATAAGGGATATTGTGGGGGAACCATTCTTGGAAAGTAATAGAAAACCAAATTTTGAGAGTTGTTTCTACTGGCCTTCATTATTTTTTGATGTTTATAAAAAGATCACTAAGTGCGAGCAATGCTAGATTTTTTTATGGTAAGAGGAAACTTGTTCCACTTCCTCTTAATCCAATATGTGTAGAAGCACATTTTCAGTAGTGGGGACTAGAGTTCATTGGGGAAATAAATCCATACTCTTCATGAAAACACAAATGGATTTTAACAACCACAGCCTATTTTACAAAGTGTATTGAAGCAATCCCGACTAGGAGGGCTACTAGTGCAGTGATTATGGGTTTTTTGGAAGAAAAAAATGTGGTTAGGTTTGGGTTCCCTACGAGGATTGTGACAGACAATGTAGAAGCTTTCAAGTCTAACAAGATGATTAATTTTTTTCAAAAGTATCATATTAGCCTCAACCATTCTACTACTTATTATCCACCAGGGAATGGGCTAGCAAAATCTTCAAATAAAATCCTAGTCAGGATTATTAAGAAGTTGTTGGAAGATAATAAGAGATCCTGGCATACAAAGCTGAAGTATGCTTTGTGGGATGATAGAATCGGAACGAAAAGGGAAATTAGAATGTCATCATTCCAATTAGTATATGGGGTTGAAGTAGTTTTTCTAGCATCCTTGGGAGTGCCAGTCATGAGGCTGTTGCAGGAACAACCGAATGAACCAAACCATATGCAGAGAAGAATAAATCAAATCATAGAATTGAATGAGTTAAGAGACAAAGCCTATGGTAAAGTACAGATACATCAAGAAAAATGAAGAATATTTTTGACAGGACGATCAAAGAGGAGAGATTCTTGGTTGAATATTTGGTTCTGAAGTGGGATGCCGCTAGGGAAGATAAACATGGACAATTTTATCACATGTAGGTTGGTCCTTACATCATTGCAGCATAGGGGAGAGAATTATTTCATTCTGCAACAACGGGATGGATCTCAGCTAAAAGGAGGTCCAGTAAATGGAATATTTCTCAAGCATTATTTGACCTGAAGGGAATAGTTTAACTTCTATATCATAGTTGTATATAGTTCTTTATTTTCAAATAGTACAAATGGTGAGACAAAGGATTCAAATCCCAAAGAGAAGGCCCTAAGATCTAGAGGGGTAGGCATGTTCCATTTTCTTTGTTTTTGTTTACATAAACAACAAAAATAAAAAGTTTTGAATTCTGAAATATGGGGAACCTCCCAATGGATTCCGCACCTGGTCTACGGGGTTCTTTGCTACCTCACAGGGAGGATAGTATCCCTATTTGGAGCCACTTATTATCACTTTCTTTGTGCTAAGTAGTTGGAGAGGTATAAAATAGTATAAGGAGAAATAAGGTCTTTCAATTTTCATATCATATGACCATGGAGGATATTAATAAGCTTCTACAGGTATTTCAAAGGTCATTTCTAAGCTGAGATTGAATATTAATTGAATAATTCTAGTTTTTCAGCTTTGAAAATGTATAAGAATAAGAAAATTTATTCTAAGTTGTATAGTGATAGAAAATGAAGAATTTAAATGAAAAGGTTTAGGAATTTCAGCATAAGCGAGAGCATATTAACTTGCAAATACAAGTGTTTGTTGGATAACGAGGGTAAAGTAGATATATGGTTATAAATTGTTTCATTGTTTCAACATACAGGGTGGAATAGAGTTAATGAATCAGTGAAATGGTGTAAAGAGGCTTGTTTTTCAACAGCGGTGATCAACGGATAGATCAGATCGATGGTGGAAGTCTGTTCCGCCAATCTAAGTTGCACAATGAAAAGTACTTTTTGTACTTGTAGAATTGGTTAAACAACTATAGGTTTTAAGTGGCCGATATCGAAGGTGGTTTAGATCAACAATGGAGGTGAATTTCGTTGATCTAAAGTGCTTATGGAAAATCACATTTCAAATATGTGCAATGGTTTAAAAGGAGTGCATGTTTCAATGGTGGAGATAAAGTTGGGATTGAATCTATGGTGGAGAATGATTTTGTTGATTGAACATGCACAGATAAAAATAAAATTGAAATTTATGAAATGTTGTATGCCCTTTACACTTAGACAATGGAGATTACAGGATGTTTTGATCACATGCTGAGAATAATTCCACAAACTGAGGTTGTATGGAGGAAATCCAGGGTTGAGATTTGCAGAATTGAATATGAGCCACATATTTTGATGGTTTAGATGAAAGTTAAATTTTGAATAAATGGTTTGAAATGGTTTTGCTAATACAAAGTGCGAGGAAGGAAATTCTTGGTGAGAGTGCAGAAAATGTAAAGTGTTGAAGGTGATCAACAGTACAGATTTAAGTTAAGAGTGGATGCACTACTATAAATCAATCTGGGCATAAAAGTTATAAGACGGACGAAGAAGGCCATATAACTGGAAATCAAATTTTAAGACAAAACAAAATGGATGGCTTAGATTGGTGGAAGTTACAGATAAAGGATGGAGATTTGTTTTGGTATCCAAATTTGCATGAGGAATAAAGGGGAGTTAAAGAACAGGGAATGAGATAGTTTGGTTAACCAACAGTCAAGAATCAAGGGCTCATATTGAAGAATACCAAATCTACAGGTGAGATTAGAGTTGAACGAAAAATATGCACATTCAATACAAAAAATAAAATAATATAAGGACAAGCACATGGATTCTAACTATTTGTTTTTTCTGAAGCATTGGAAAATGAGAATTCAAACTGTGCGGAAGGCGCCATCGTGGACAAACTTTGGAAACATCTATCAGTTTACCAGGTAGGTTCATTTCTCTATTGAACTAGTATTTCATGGCTGAAATGGAAGATTTTTAAGTTTAGAATTTTGAGTATCAGAATGCTGAATAATTTCGAGGATAGAGATTCTAAAATATTCCACACTATCTTACTAAATGATCATGTAGAAACCACACAAAAAAAAATTGAAAATACTCAAAGATTAGGGAATTGATACTCATGGAGTATTCAATTTGTATTTCATTTAGTTTTCCATTTAACAAACCCCAAATTGTCCAGAGTTCATTGAGTGGTGCGCCAGTAATTACTCTCCTTCTGAGGGGGTAATAATGGATGCATCTAGGTCTAAAATTTTGTGTCCTGTAGATTCCCTTGCCATCCAAAATACTTTGTTAATGCCAATCAAGTTTTCTCAAATGTCTCAAGAGTACAAAGAAGAAAACCTAGTCCAATTTTTTCAAGAATCCTCTGTCAAACAAAAGGAAACTTTCCTCAAATCCTACTCAAAACCTGATAGTCCATTGTTAAATCACCCTTTTCCCATTGATTACAACCTATTTAATGAAGAAACCCAGTCTCTGATAACCTTGGCAAGTCAGTTTTTGGGGTTGGATACGAATGAATACATCACAGAACCCTTGTTGAGTCTAATTTTCACCCTTAGAAGTGGTTAAGTAGAGTCTAAGTAATTGAGTTAGTCCGTGCAATCATCATGTCTTAAATTTGATGAGTTTTTAGCTGAGAACATCCGTTCTAAGTTAATAAATTTCCATAAGACAAGAACTTTCATATTTCAATCTTTTCTTCTCAGGATGTTCTTAACATTCAATGAAGATAATTTACAACTTTGAGAGATGGTAATAACATATGAAATGAATAGGGATTATTTTAAATTTAGGAATTTTCTCATGGCACAAGTATACAATGTTTTCTTTTAAGAGAGATTACCTAGACTATTACTGGAGATGAAAGAATTATTATAGTCATTAGGTGATTGGTTCATTTTTTAACATAATATTGTGATTAGGGTATATGGGTTTTCTCATCAACGCTATGTCCTATCAGCATTTTTGACAGTGAGATTTTTTGTATTGGAATTGATTAGACAAATATTAGTGAAGATGAAGATTTATTGAGCTTTAAGAAGACTTCAAAAATTAAATTTCCATGGATAGTTGTTCCTCCTACCCTTAAAAGTAAATCATCCCTTTCAATGATCGAAAGCATGCTCAGAGAAATGGTATTTTTAGTGGAAGTTACAGTTAATTATGACCCTCACCATGTCATCTAAAATAGGAAACAAGAAAATAAAAATAAACCATTTGAGTATTCTGAGGTGGTAGGACTGTCTGAAGTAGATTGGATGGATTACCCCAAGGATATTAATAATGGTGAGAATATGAAAGAATATTCACTTTCATATGCACCAGGAATCTCCTCTCCTCAGCGAGATATTTCTAGAATTGTTGTTGCAGCTACTCATGCCACTCCATTGGCTATTTTTTCTGAAAATGTGGCTAAGAGAGATGTCTCAAAATCCATGGATATAGATGAAGAAGACACTTCCAGAACACCCAAGAAACAAAAGATTGAAAAGACAGGACAACAACTTGTGCAGTTCACAAAAGCTAAAGGAAAAAAGAAGCAGATCAAGATCAAGCACCTATCATTTGAAATCCAGGAATATACCTTTCATAAAATTCCTGAAGGAGATACAGATAAGTGCAATTCCAAGACTAAATTACTAGATAGATATAAATATGTGTGTGAAAAAAAAATTAATGAAAAATTGAAGATGTATAATGTAGTGAGAATATTGTCCAGTCAATATGTATCCCTTGTGACTGGTAGGGATTGGGCTAAAACCACATCAAATTTGGAAGTGACTACAAGAAATAGAGTGGCTGAAATAAGGATGAATTTGAAGAATATTCCTACTACTGATATGATACATTTACATAGAGAAACATGTGATATCATTTATATTGATTTGTTAAATGCAGCATTGCAGGTGTCAAAGTTACATTCAAGCAATAAAAGGGTTGAACATTTACTCAAAGAGGAGAACATGGAGATTAAATCCCACCAGATGCAGATTAAGAAGCTTCAAGTGGAATTATTGATGGCTGATAGTCAAGCTTATAAGGGAGCTACCACACGAAAGTTGTTAAAAAAAAAGAAAATGCAATTCAATTGTTAAAAAGGAAGTTGAATATCCCATCTACTCAACTTATACAAACTTTTGAGCTGACAGAATTTGAAAAAGAAAAAAAAAATTTGAATACTGAATTGATTAATTGTAAAGAAACATTGTTGAAGTTGGAGGAAAAAGAAAAAAAATGGATAAAGATGTAGGACTTTAGGCTGAGAATGAAAAGGCTTTTGAAACAAAAAAAATAGAACTGGAAAAGGAACTAAAAGAAAAGAATAAGGAGCAGCAAGTGCAAGTTATTTCACCTTCTATACAATCTGGTGCAGATTCCCTTTCCTCGGCTATGTCTCAGGTAATTTTTAGATATTTAGAAATCATTGGTTTCAAGAACCAAAATAAAATTTTGGAAGACATAGCTGAAAACAAAGAACATGAAAGACAGAAATTGGAAGATAAGTGTAAGGAGCTGGTAGAAAATAATAATAAATTGGAAAAACAGGTGATAGGACAGACATCCTTACAGGGATATAAGAATCTCATTAGGAATGTACTGATAGAAGAAGTAGCCAAGCTCAGGCTTTATTTGGATTTTAATCTAGACAAGGATATTGTTACAAAAGCAGCTAGAAAAAATTTCTTGATGGTAAAGCACATTTTAAACAAAAAACCTATACACAACTAATAATGCAATCTATTTTTTGAACAGTTTGAAAGAAGAGGAAATAAGGAAAGAAAATATCTAGGATAGGGTCTTGTTTAACACATGGTAAAGAAGAGTGGTGAATAAATATCATCATTTAGAAACAGTTCAAGCAAAAAATTGATGTTGAGCATCATCAAATTAATGGATTCATTGAATTGTTTAACCCTTTGTTCAAAAGAGGACTTCCTTTCTTTTGGGAAAGGAAAGGAGAAATGTGGTTTGACAAGGAGTATAATGACGGATTAATCATTTGTAGATTAGATCGCAGGAATTTTGATGATATGCAAAAGCAATCTTTGTCTGGAAAAGAAGTGATTGATAAATTGGATGGATATTTTGATATGTTGTTTGACTTCAAGGCTACGTGTACCAAATTTCCATATTTCTCTTATTCATAAAATGAGGAGCCTAGGGTATTGGATAAGGAGATGATCAATGGAAGATAATTGAAAATTACGGGAAAAGTAAATACAAGGTGCACCAATGAAGACATGGGTATCAAACACAAAGTTGTAGAATGATCAAGTGAGCCATAATCCTGAGGATGCATTACTATTCTAAATACAGCATGTGCGTTATCCCCATATTTTTTGTTTTATGAAAATAGTGCCAAATGTGCCACATTAGAGTTTGTTGGAATTTTGTTTCTCAAGTTGTAACTAATTTTTTCCCTATTTTGAGGTTGGTCTCGGGGTTCTAAGACACCTTAAGTATACCCTCAACAGGGGAAGAAAGGGTTGAGACCTGTGAGAATTTTTGGTTATGTAATTTTGAGATTTTTCTTTAATAAAATTTGTAGTGTTGAATGCTAGGCTTTGAATGCAAAGATTCTTATATATTTATCAGTTATAGTCAGTTATTTCTCTTCATTATGTGCATGTACTTCTTGTTAATACTTCCATTATGTTTTCTTTCATATATGATATAATTTTGTGATAGTTTTCATAATTCATACTTGGTTATGCTCTGGCTATTGCTTCATATGTTCACAAATAATTTCTACCAAAGTTAATGCAGAATTCATCTAGTTGGTGCTCTGTGTTAATGGAATGCCATCGATTCTTCCTTATCACTAGACCAAAAACATATTTACTATAACCGGTAACTTTTGGGAACATTCCCACTCCATTACAAAATGGGGCAAATAGGTTGATTACCCCCTGGAATGGTACATGTTGGGGGTATTGTATTTCCCCTGAGAATTGATTAAGGGTAACTTGTAGGATGAACACCTATTATACCTCAAAATTCCCCTTCTTTGTTTGAGTGATGACACAAAATCAATTGTCACACAAAAGGACTTAATGGATAGAAGAGCCTTAACATTATAAGAGGTATGGACCCTAAATGCATAATGTTTATTCTAGTATCAACAATTTTGTGTTATGAGTTTAAGTTGAATACACAACGTTCCTCTTGACAACCTATGTATCATAATCAAGTTTCACACATGCAACCTGCGTATTGATCCAAAAACTTGAATACATGTTTCCTCTAGGAAACTCGCGTACCATATGCAAGTTTCTCTATAGCAACCCGTTTACTCCAATAAAAATCATTAAAAATAAAAAAGTTAACTAATCACGATGTAGTTTTGGTCTATTTGGAAACTACCCCAACTGCCCTAACCTCATAACGCCTCCTCCTAATGAACTATAAAAAAAGGAGAGGGGCTAGAGGATATGGGAAAATTTCAAGGCTAAGTTATGTTGGAGGATTTCTTTTGGAGAAGAGAAGCAAGAGGGATCAAATATAGCTTTCAAGGAAGCTTGAACACGGTGAGGCATATGTAATTGTTCGAGAAACTTCATGAATAAAGAAAGTATTTTCCTTCCATCTCTTTGCAATTCATGTTTCAATTGTTTATGGAAATAATCTATATTATGATTTGGATTTAAGTTGCAGTCATTATATGTTCATATTTCATATTTTATAATAGTTGAAGGTGCTTTAAGCAATTTTATTTCTTTGTTGTAGTTATTGGAAATTTGGAGCAAAGGATCATCTGGAGTGAAGATAAAACTATGATCAACCTTCAAAATAAGGTGCATCCTCTCTTCCATTAATATTTTTCTTTAATATATGATTCTATAATATCGTATGTTTGTCAATAGAACCCTTAGTATGTTGATGTCCTCAAACCCCGGCCATAGGATGAATCCCTAACAATAAAACTGGTGACTTTTCCAGGGAAGTGGTTTTTTTCGGGTCTCTTTCTTGTAAGTTTTCTTTGATTTTGTCCATTCTAGTCATTTGTGTGGCTTATAGAAGTAGTATTTAGTCAGTCCATTTTCAATTCTTAGGTTTCTAAGTGTGATATTTTTTTTTTTATTTGTGAAGAAGATGTGGGTACTACGTACTTGAAGTCGTGTATTCACTAAAAATACGTGGGTTTTACACTAAACAATCATGTATGATACACATAATGCTCACTGCATAGTTGGGTATTTATTCTTTCTAAATTTCTTGATTCTTCTATGCTTCACCTAAAGTTTTCATTAGTCTATAAGAGTAGGAAGGTTCTGTTTATTTCAATGTATGATTTTTTTTAATCCCCATCACAATCTGGTTTCTTTCTAATTTAAATTGATTGCTTATTTTTCAAGCTTGGAACAACCTTGTCTATAAACTTCAGGTAGCTTGTCCAAGTAGGGTATTTTCAAACTTCTTGTGGTCTTGGAGGTTTTTGTTTATTAGATATTAGGTTCAAGTCTTGTATCTGCAAATTTTCATGGTTATAAATTACATTTGTGTATAATTATACATTTTTCCATTTCATTTTTGAAAATAAAAATAAAAAACAAAGCCATTAGGTGCATATCAAGCTTAGGTAGTTGCATCTACATTGTTCTTTCAATTTTCAAAAAAAAAAAGAAAAAATAGTTTTATTTCCAAATTTAAAAGGTAGCTTTCATTAGTTTTCCAAAAAGAAAAATATAAGTGGAAATTTAAAGTTCAATTTTTTACATCATTCATTTTCACTTTATTGTTGAGTCAAAATACCATAAGTTTCATGATCATTATCCTAAGTAAACACCAACCTTAGAAAGAACACCTATAGCTTAAAATTGATTAGTAACATTTTTTTTTAGGGATGACACTCACTTGCTTAGGATACGGTTTTGGATTAGGGTTATTTTTAAATTATAAAACCATTTAAACCCAAACATAGTGTCCTTTCACATAGGAAATCCATTTTTAGAAGGAACTGAACCATAAATATCTTCTAACACAAGATTCAAGCACGATTTTGTTTGAATATTGGGTTGGGCAGATACCCCTCCAACACTCAGTTTAGCATACACCAGAGTTGTTTTTCATTCGAAGATTCACTCAGTACCAACCTAGGCCCCGTGTGGTGTCAATGTTGTTTGAATTTTGGGATTTTCTACCCTACCCATGTATACCAGTTGGACTGATGACTATTATGTTGGACCTTCATTGTAGATTTAGTAGTCGTAGTATCTTGACCTAGGATTCCTATGGAGGTGACGGTGGAAGGATATTTCCACCTACCTAGGACAGATGAGGGAGGAAACCATGTGCAACAATTTGGAAAAGTAGTTGGTGATTCAAAGGATTTCCTTAGAAAAATGGTATTGAGACCTTGGGTAATTGTTCTTCTACCCTTCATTGGTTTTTTCTCATCCCTCATCATCCCAAAATTTCCTTTGGAAGGTAGCTTTATCTTATTGGTTTAATACATAGGATATTTTCTAGTCGTGTGATATTTGGTTTTCTTGTGTTATAGGTCACCCTCTAGGTGTGTGTAAGAAAAATATCTAGTTTTGGAGGTTCAACCTCTTCCTAATTCAGGAAGGTTGCAAAACCTTCCTCCACTTACAATTATGGAGCCCCCACCACACCTCTTAGGTGGAGAATTAGCACAAGTGGTTCAATTGAATCAACTAGTATAAGTGAAAATCTAGGAGAATCTTAACTAAGATATATTCAACCTGGCCCCCTGTTAGTAGAGATTGAATATTTGTAAGACAAAGAGTTTGCAAGGAATTATAACTCACCTCTCCCTGATTTAGGATATCTGGTCCTTCTACAAATTCGACCATTCATTTAACCTGTGCTTGGTGTTCCTATAGGTTTCATGATTTCAAGTTTGGGAGAAGGATCAAGGGATATGTATACCCCTACCTCTGCTATGTTATTCAATGGAGTATATTTTCCATGGTTTAGTACACATATATATAGCAAACATGTTCCACCAGTGGTGTCATTAAATTTTACCTCTTCAACCCCATGTTTTACCGAGTGCTAGAGTCATTAGTCCTCCAGTACCTATGATTCCTATCACCAGTTTTTCTAATGTATTAGTCACTCGGATACCCATTGTACCCTTCATAGCCTCTCCTCTATTTCAGAACGTTCAGAACAACCATAGTAGTTACACTTATTTTGTCCAAGGGTATCCATGGTATGGAGGGTATATCCCTCCATTCTCTCCTTTTGTAGGTCATGTCCCTACCTATTTAGGTGTATCTTCAAGAAGTTAGAATCCCTTTTCAGGATTGAGATTCTAAACTTATAGCCAGGTATCAACCATACCAATTGAAAGTTCTTCTTTTTCACTCTTTGGTGGAAGAATTATTTCTCCTATGACTATGACACCCTTTTGGTCAAAAGCATCCATACCCAATATAGTGCACCTCATGTTAGTAATCCCTTGGATTTTGGGTTGAATCCTTTCTAGAATATTTTCACTTCATATCTTATGGATAGGGGAAACCCCAACTCACCTCATAGGAACATAAGTGCAGCAACTTCCTCGCACCAAATTCCTCAATATAATGATACATCTAGGCCTCAAATTCATTTTATGGAAACTTTAAACTTCCCCAATTTTTCAAAACTGATGAATGACCCTATGCACCATGACACGACTTAGCCACTCATTTCCATTAAACTTCCTTCAGATATTTTAAAATTTGAATGGAAAACTAGAGAGGATCTCGGTTACCATGTTAGTAATTTTCATCTATGGTGTTCCTCGAACTCATTGAAAAATGATTAGATTCGGCTAAGGATTTTTCAAATGAACTTAACTAGTGTAGCTTCGAAATGGTACATTTAAATTTCATCAGTTGCTTATGATAGTTTCCTAGATCTAGCCATGTTTTTTCTTAACCACTTTCAACTTCTTGTTCGTCATGATGTCAGTACATACATTTCGTTGACCTTTCAGAAAAATAAGGCCACATATTTACGATCACATTCCATAGTGGAGAAGATGAAAGAGTTTAATTAAAGCCAATATTCCTCCTAAGTTTCTATTGGAATGGTTTTTAAAATCCCTATTTCTATATATTTTGAAAGACGTTTCAACTTAAGGAGTTATGATCGAAGAGGAAGCCATGGTCTGATATATGCTCAGCATATTGATATAATCTATGCTTGTTATAGTTGATTTTACCACACTTGGTAGATCACATCTTTCTAGCCTTCCATGTCCCTCTATAGAGTCCTTGGACCCCCTTTGCTCATATTACACTTTGATGTCCCAAGAAAGTCCCCCAAAAACACATGTTTATCTGTATACACAACTTTTAAAGCCATATCTGCGTGTACATGCATCTTTTGAGCCAAAACCCATGTACATCAGGAAATGTGCATAAAGCCAAAAAAAATTGGATTTTTTATCATAGAGTCTTGAATAAATTGACTCTTGTCCTTCCATATTCCTTGAGAATGCTCGTAATCGACCCTCCATTGCCTATTTGGAGTGTTGTATATTGAGCCTCTTGGATACATTGAAGGACGAGAAATTGGAGAGCAAGGAAACTATAGTTCATTGTTTCCTCACTTGTTTATGCTTGAGTTTGCATCGCTTTGTCCTTATTGAGCATGTAGTGCTCCTCTTCCTAAGCTTTCCTTTGCTTTGTAACCTTGCCATTGTGATGGAGGATTGAAGTGGTGGAGGCACGGTTTTAGGACTCGGTTTCTTGGGTTCGAAGAAGTGTAGGCAGAGGTTTTCACTATTGTATCTATTTTTCATTAATAGAAATTCCATTTCTTGTCTAATACATGTGCATAAATATGAATATTGTATCCATGGATGTATTTATTTTCTTATACATGATTGTTTATATATTCTAGAGTAGGTCTAACACCTTGATATATAGCATGCTTGTCTTGTTTTCTATTGTTGAGAGTGAATTGTGAATGCATGAGTGTTGGAAATTCTCAACGAGGATCTACATCAACTATTTGGAATAAGGTACACTTCATATCCCTTAGTGTTATATGTATTTATTTCTCTTGCATATTGAAATGGATTGATTTATGGTGTCATTCAGTTTGTTGTGGTACACTCCAAGCCATAGGAAGTTTCTCTCTGTAGCAATGCTCATTCTAGTATATTCTATGAAATTATATTCGACGCATTGAGGTCTAACACTGACTTTGGAAAACCTTAACCTCGACCACATGCTGATGGCATTGTTGGTTCAGTTGAGTCACCTACTATGGAGTCTCTTGCGAAACAAATACATGATTTTTCTATCAAGTATTCCATAGTAGGAGCAGGTAATTCTTCTACCCCCTCCCCTCAAGCACAATCCAATCAAAAGGGAAATCAATAGTCCAGTGGAAATAAAAACAAAGGAAAGAAGGGGGAGGGAAATCAAAACAAACCAAAACCCATGAATAATGTTGAGGGGCAAAAGAAAGAGAAAAAAGTGATGTTTCATTGAAATATTTGTTAGGAATAAGACTTAACTTATCAATGTGTCCTTATGGAGAAAGCTCGAAAGTTGTTGAAGAAACAACTTGTCATCCTCAAGGACACTTTCCCACATGAACAAAATGCAACTTCAAATGATCCTAAGAATGTTGGGGGAACTCTTAATGCTTCCTCTATTGATAAATGATACATTAATATGGTTTGATCCTAGGCTTTATTGCAAAGAAAAGACAAAAACTACGTGCCTGAGTCGTTGCAAAAATACAAAAAACCTACCAAAGCTCCAACACCAACCCCACTTTATATTGAAAGACTTGTTGACCCTATGTCGAAGATATCGAAAGGTTTCTTCAAGAAGATATTTCGCAACCCTAACACGATGGTTGATCCCAATTACTTAGTTGTGGAGGACTTGGCCCAGACTCCTTGTGTTATGTCCACCTTAGAAGTGTTACAAAGTTGTCCTTCACAGTGTAATGCACTTATGGAAGCTATAGGAAGTTTATATCATGTGGTATTTATGGGTAAATTTAACTTATCTAATGTCAAACCCCATATTCCTTATGACATAAACTTTCAAATTGAAGTAGTCCATGGAAAAAAAACCATGGAAGAAAAATTATTAATGAAGGTGCATCCACATGTGTGATGGATATTTCTTGTTGTAAAGATTTGGGATCCCCTGAGTTGGTCCCATCAAACACCTTACTGACCTCTTTTGATGGAATGTATTTCCATCCACATGGTGTCCTTCCTTCTTTCGACATATAATTGACATGGAAAATGGTTTCAGTTGAATTAGAGTTCATAGACACTCCTTTGGACTATAACTTATTAGTAAGTTGGAGTTGGACCTACAGCATGTGTGTTATTTCATCGTCAGTATTCTGAGTCCTTATGTTCCCTCATGAAGGGAAGGTAGTTATTGTTGATCAACTATCATATACCTAGAAGATTTGTACAGACACATTGGAGTCTAATGTACCTTTGATTGATCAAACACTCCCAGTAAATGAGAGTTTAGGAGTTGGGATGTGCACGTCACATGTGGGAACCTTTGATTTTTCCGCTCTGATAAACTACCTAGGAATGAATAGTGTAGGAAATACAGTTTGTATATTTGGATAAGATTCTTTAGTTACATATATGACTAATCCGTGGATGCTCCCATCACAACTTGAACCTAATGTGCCCTTGTATGTAGCAGAAGTAGCCTATCAAGCTATATGTGATGTTGTTGTCAGTTCCATCTTGACACCTTCTATCTTAGAGGAGCCAGATAAAGCTTATTTTTTCCACATGGGAAGTGAACTCAACTTACTCATACGATTTCTTGGACACAATTTTACCATCTAATGAATCCATTCTAGAGGATATGGTAGGCCCTAATAAGATATGAAAATATTTTCATCATAAGTCCTACCTCTTACCATGACTAAGTAGAATTGAGAACTATAAGTTCCATGTGAGACCGAGGAAATGTGTTGACCAACTATAAACCATTTACCTAAGGAAGGAATGTTTTCTAAAGGGAACATAGTGAACATTTATGCAACGGTACTGATCAACATGTCCACTAAACCTGAAATCATGGAAAATGTCTATATTGGAGAAAATTCTTCACCCGAGAAAATTTCCATTTACACATCTCTATTCAAGGAATTTCATGATGTGTTTGCCTAGTATTACAAGGAGATGGGAGGCATATAACTTTTATTGTGGAACATGAAATAAGAATGTACCTCAATGTCAAACATGTTCAGAAAAAGAGACATCCTGTGAACCTACGAAAGGCAGAAACCGTTAAGGATGAAGCTGAAAAAATGTTCAAGGATAGTTTCATATACTCAATTTACTTAATATAATGGGTATCAACCCTATCCCAGTAGGAAAAAAGCATGGAACTATATGTGTTTGTACTGATTTAAGATACCTAAGTAAATCATGTTCAAAAGACAACTTTCCCACACCATTCATTGATCAAATAGTCAATTCATGTGCAGGTAGTGAGCTCTTTTCAATTATGGATGGTTTCTCAAGATATAACCAAATACAAATCAAACCCAAGGACTAGCATAAAACTACTTTTATTTTACCCTAGGGTACTTTAACATACAAAAATATTCCTTTTTTATTAAATAATGTTGGGGATACCTTTCAATGGGAAATGAAATTCGTTTTTCACAAAATTAAGAACATTATCAAGCCCTATTTAGATGATCTTCTGGTGCATTCCCAAAAGAGAAAGGATCATATCGATCATCTTCGTTTGGTATATGAGAGATGTCTACACTACAATATCCATTTATACCCTCATAAATGTGTCTTATGTGTCGAATAAGGATGATTTATAGGTTTCATGGTTTCCAACAAGGGAATTAGGGTTGAACCTTTGAAAGTTGAGGTGATAGTTAATATTCCTCCTCCTAGAACCATTCAACAAATTTAGAGCCTTCAAGGAAAATCTAACTTTCTTAGACGTTTTATAGTGAATTATGCGAATATAACGAAGGGATTCATGCACTTGGTCAAGCAAGAAACTACATTTAGATGGAATAAATCCACACAATAGACATTTGAGGAATTTTGGAAGGCATTATATCATCTACTTGATTGCATCCATCATATTATAGGAAAGAATTTATACTATAAATAGATGCATCAGAGTCTACAACTAGCGTGGTGTTGGTTCAGGAATATGAATAGCTCCAAGAGCATTTCATTTGTTACCTTAGATAATATTTAGCCATACCTAAACTCAAAATTCACACATTGATAAGTTGGATTTAGTGGCGGTGTATGTCGTTTAAAGGTTGCATCATTAAATACTACTAAGGACAACCACTATGGTCACATATATGAATCATTTCTAGTATGTTTTATCATGACACTTAATAGAGGGAAAATAAATAAATGGATTTTCATAGTCCAAGAGTTTGACCTGGATTTGCAATCTGCTAAATCCAAAAAGTCCTTGGTGTTTGCGGAACTCATATCTAAGTTTCCTAGTGATGAGAGTACAATGATAGAGAATGAATCATTTCCATATGAAAAAATCTTCTTAATCTCAACTATCAATCCTTGGTATTGATATATTCTAGATTATCTTCATAATTTGAAGTTCCCAACAACCTTCTCATGAGAAGAATGACAAAAGTTACAAATGAATACCAAAAGCTACCTCATCATCACCGATACTCTCTATAGAAGAGGGGTAAATTCAATCCTTCGTCGATGTCTTAGTCATGAAGAGGATGATTTTGTCCTAAATGATTCCCATGGTGGAGAATTTGGGGGTCATTTATTAGGGTTAGCAATGGCCCAAGAAATCGTGTGTGCCAATTATTTCTGCCCACCATCTTAAAATATTGTGTGGAAGTTGTTAAACGATGTCATCCTTGTTAGCTCTATAACAGAAAGACGCAGTCACATCCTCCTCCACTCTATTCCATCATCATGGTAGGTCCCTTCACTAAGTGGGGGGGCATATTTCATGACCCACAACCCAATTTAGACTGTGAGGAATAAGTGCATCATTGTCAATGTTGACTACTTTACTATGTGGGAGAGGAAATACCTACCTTCAAAGCCGATGGTGAATCTGTAGCCTATTTCGTATTCAACAAAATTATAACTAGATTCAGGATCCCAAAGTAGATTGTCATGGATCATGGCAGTCATTTCCAAAATAGGATGATGACTGAATTTACTACTTTTCTTATATTTAAACAAGATCACTCATCTTATTTTTACTCGCAAGCAAATGGACAAGTAGTAGTCATAAATAAATATTTGAAAAATATTCTAAATAGGACTATTAATGCAAGTATATTAGATTGACACATCATGATGTATCTGGAACTTTGGGCACACCAAACTAAGGTTAATATCACCACAATATTTTCACCTTTCCAACTCATTCATGGGGTGGAATTAGTCACACCTATAGAATGCAAAATACCATCGTTGAAATCGTAGTAAAATTTTTATCTAAAAATTCTTCTCTATAAGACTGTTTGTTGCATCTAGAACACCTAGATGAACAACAAAAATATGCTCTTACAAAAAATGAATCACATAATAAATGAGTCAAAATATAGTATGACAAGTATGTTAAACCTAGGGTGTTCTTTGAAGGAGACCTTGTGTTGGTCTATGACCAATATAAGGAACTCTTAGGGGAGGGAAATTTTAAATCAATGTGGTTAGGACCGTGTATTTTTTCAGAAGTATTAAAGAAGGGATCATATGAATTGATAGACTATGATGGAAATAAGTTGTTGAAGCCCTGAAACGGGCTCTACCTGAAAAAAGTATTCTTCTTAGGATATTTTTTTTTTCTTATATATATCTCTATAAATTTGTAACTGGTTATGTTTTTTAGTGTTCCTTATGTAAATATGGTGTTGTTTCATATGCCCTCAGAAATATTAATAGGAATCGTTGATGGCGCAAGTCATCACACTTGTAACCTTGCTTCAGTTGCTTGGGTCATTTATGAACCCACAGGACAACTAGTTACCTCAGGAGGTGTATTCGTCATGCCAATAATAATATGGTTGAATACACTTATATCATTGAAATGCTAAGGGATTCTTTACATGGTATTATGTGTCTTTAGGTTAGACTCGATTCATGCTTTGTATTTTCTTAGCTTAATGGTGATTAGCAGGTGACACATCCTACTTTACTATGTCATTTCTTATGAATTAGATTACTTGAGAGATATTTTGACCATATTATGTACAAAAACATTCCAAGAAATCAAACTATAATAACTGACTCATATCAAAAATATATCTTAAATTGGAATTTGTCACACACATTGTAAAAAGTATTCAAATGTACAGATAGAAACACATGTAAATAGGTCACTATATATATATATATATATATATATATATATATATATATANTTAAAATAAAAAATGGGATCACAATCCATCAAGATTATAAAAACTAAGGAGACTCTGCATCCTCAGTTTCCTATGCCACATCCTCTCGATAACAAAGGATTGTCCTAGACAGCTTCTGAAGAAGGCATAACCATAAAGGCGGCACACCCACTACATGCTCCTTCATTTCAATAGGTATCATTTCCATCCCCGGAGTAGGAATGCCATCGGTAAGACAAGCTATCTTTACCTCCACAACTCAAAGCATGGCATCAAAACCACCTCCCTTGAATAGTTCCACATAGGTTCTAGGATGGTCATCTACCCAACATAATGTTCTACCCTCTTCTACAATGTATCCTAAATAAGAAAAAGGTAGACAGAGATAGGAAAAAATGAGGGAGACAAATAGAATATTACGATATGTTTGCAACAAAATGTGATCCTGAAGTTGGATTGGTGCACTCTTGGTACCATTGGAAAGGTCTTGTTGAGGGATACAACTTTTGTGTTTTGAGCTTCATGAGATTCCTCACGATTTGGTCGAGGCGTGCATGTTTGTAAAGATGGGCATGAGAAATCTCAAAAAACATCTTTTTAAAGATGCTTTATGAAAAGTATATTCTCAAAGATGCTTTGAAATATTATTTTCATAAAGAATTTTTGAAAAGATGCTTTTTTAGATTCCTCGTGCCCATATTTACAAAAATGCATGCCCAACCAAACCCTAAGGAATCTCGCTAATATCAAAACACAAAAGTTGTATCCCGTGACGAGAACATTTCAACAGTACCAGAGCACCCCCAATCCGACTTTGTGATCAAACATTATTGCAAAATTACGCTAAAATTCTCTTTTTCTCTCTCATTTTTTCCTATCACTCTCTACCTTTTTCTTATTTAGGATACATTTTGGGCTTGGTAATTGTTTATGAAATAGGTCCAATATCTGCATCACACAATGTTGACATAGAGTCTTATAAGTTACTTATGTATATACACTTATTCATAAAAATCAAATATATGAAAAACAAAATACTTACCCATCTCTCCCCATGCATGTTCGAGAGGTAGCACAAGATCAGTATCACAGCGGAAGTCTAGCCCCGCATAAGGGAAATTCTCAAAATCTGGTACCTGTCTACTCCTCCATGTATAGAAAACACCATCATATGCTCATTGGATCTTTCTAACACCCTGTCAAACAAAGACATATCCCTACCATGTGAGTCTAGGCTCAAATGGATGTGGATGAGGGAGTGTCACCTTGGGGCTCAATGTTGGTACACGCTCAAAGAGGAAGGATGTGAGGATGCTTGGGTATCCAAAATTCATATTCTTTCCAAGTTTTCAATATGTAATTTATTTCTTCATGTTGATAACAAGCCTAGAACATCATCTGAATACCATGCGTTAGCACTCAGAATGTACCCAATGTTGCAGAAGGTAAATCCCAAGGTAATAGTTGAACCACTTTAAGAAAGGAAGCTAGATTTCTCCTTTCTAGAGACGGATCTCTCACTGATTTTTAACAAGGCCAGATATAAAATGAAATAAATTTTCATATTTAATTGCTGGTTGAAACAAGGAAAACATACATTGGGCTATGGAGTCACAAATATACTTATGAAACACATAACTATTTGTAGGAGAAATTCTACAAAGGAAAGGTAGAACTCGGTTAAATTCAAAACGAATTTTTTCTAGTGTTAAATAAGAAACAAGAACACTCCATCAACAAAGAGAACCTAGAAGATGAACTCTACATCAACTTTGGAAAGAAAGATTAGTGAATACCTGAAACAATATCCAAAGCATAACAATATGAATTATGAACTATTACACACTTGTTCCAGATATGAATAACATATAATGGAAATATTAACAGGAAATACATGCACATAGGAAAGGAAATAACAAACTGTAACTATGAAATATAGAGGAATATTTGCAGCAATAGGCCAACATTCGACACTGCAATTTTATTAACGATAGATCTCAAAATCCGTAACACAAAATCTTGTGGGTTCCAAACTCATCTTCCTCTATTGAGGGTATATTTATAGTATCATAGGTTCCCAATACAAACCTCAAAACATATCCAAATTCAATTTCAACATGGGAATCAAAATACTAAAAAACTCCTGAGGTGGAAGATTTTCTAAGATCACAAACAATTTTGGGAAAACATGTGATGATGCACATGATTGATCAAAACAACAAATATGTCCTCTAGGACTCAAAATCGCTTGATGAAAATGACATTTCAGGGTGTCTCCAAAAATCCTACAATGGTTTTCATCCATCCTTGCATCTTTACCCAGTGAAATTATTCTGGACCATTGATCTTCTTCTACTTAGATCTCGACTGTTCAATGGTGTGGATTTTACCTGATTTCACAATCCTCCAACTTGATAAAATTCCTATGTGTTCCCACTGCAAAATTAATGTGGCCCATAGATAAAAAAACTATCCTATATCCCCACCATTCAAAATTGTGGGGTCTATAAGATTTCGCAGCCCCTAAATATCTTATCTCTTATGCATGTTCTGGCTACAAAATGCACACCCGCCATAGATCTAGATTGAGTTCTGATCCCAACCGTTGAAGTATGCAGCTTGTATGATATTTCATGATGGATATATTCCTGCAAGTTAGGAGCACGGATTACATACATGTCATTGATCTTAACCCATCCTCAATCCTACCCATTGAAATATATAGGTCATAGCAAGTTCCACATATCAGGAAGTCTTCTTACCTCGTGCACATGTTCCCTTTTTCTGCACCATCCATCTTAGGAAGACATTTTCTGAGTCGTTGATCTGAGGTAAATATGAGGGATGTGGAAAATGGAAGACGGGATCCTAAATTTTCATAACCAAAACTTCATATTTATGCCTTCTAATATTTTCCTTTCTCCCATTTTCTTTCCACACCATTGATATGTGTGGAAGCTCTCTGAATCATCGGATCTTTGACTACGAAAATAGGAAGTCGGTTTTTCCAAATTTGCAACCTGAAACTTTACCTTTTTCTCTTTTGCCTTTCTGCTTTTTCCCTTCCACTTCTGCCCTTCTACTTTTGCCCTTCTACATCTATTTTTTCCTTTCTACATCATCGATATTGTGTGGTAGCTCTCTGAACTGTAGATCTTGTGGATCGTGGAAAGCAAGATTTCAACTTTTCATGATAAAATCCTTTAGTATTTCTGTTTTTTGATCTCCACCCTTTGTTCTTTTCCGAACCGTTGATCTTTTGAGGAAGCGCTCAAAGTTGTCGGATCTTCGGACTACGGAAAATGGAAAACGATATTTTAACTTCTTCGAATTTTTATTTTGATATTTTATCTCCCGACTTTCAAAACCATTTATCTTTGGTGGAAACATTCTCTGTCGTCAGATCTCAGACTGCGGAAAGCAGAAGTGGGGCTTACTACTTTTTATAACCAAGTTTTTACCTCTTTCGCACTTTCGCCTCATATTTTCCTTTGCATAAATCATTTGCAGCCTTTGATATTCTCCGTTTCACATCCAAGCCATTCATTTTCTTTCATCATTCGACTAGGAGCGTATTTCTTCATTTACATGCATTTTCAAGATCAAAAATCAGAATTTCTTAACTATTTGGCATTTCGAATCTAGAAATGTCCCTTCAAACATATGCAAACCCTCATAAACATTCTTTGAGGTCTTATGATATGAAAATTTATAAACCATATTCATCCTTTCACTAGCCAAATCCCTTACCAATTTCTTAGCCCAAATATCATGCTAACAACTAGCTCCAACTTGGGATGCTATCCTCACTGTGAGGTAGCAAAGGACCTTGTAGACCAGGTGCCGAATCCATTGGCTTGTTCCCAACATTTCAGACATCAAACTTTTTATTTTTGTTTTTTCTTGTAAGTAAAAATAAGGAAAAATATAAACATGGCTACCCTTCTAGATCTTAGGGCCTTGTCTTCAGGCTTCAAATTATTTGGCTCACCATTCATACTTTTTGAAAAGTAAAGAAATATATACAACTATGATACAAAAATTACCTCCTCCCTAACGACAAGTAATGTTTGAGAAACCTTCCATTGACTTGACCTCCTTTTAGCTGAGACCCATCTTGATGCTGTAGAATGAAGGAATTATCACCTCTGTATGCTATAATGATATAAGGACCTACCCACATGTGATCAAACTTCCCATGTTTATCTTCCCTAGGAGCATCCCAATTCAAAACCAAATATTCAATATGGAATTGTTCTTCCTTTACCTTCCTATCAAAATTGTTCTTTATCTTTTCTTGATGTATTTTCACTTTACCATAGTCTTTGTCTCTCAACTCATTCAATTCTATGATCTGATTTGTACTTCTTTGCACATTATTTGGTTCATCCTGTTGTTCCTGCAAAAGCTTCATGACTAGAACTCCTAAACATGTTGGAAAAACCTCCTCAGCTCCATATACTAATTGGAATGGTGCTATCCCAATTGCCCTTTTTTTTACTGATTATGTGATCCCACAAAGCATATTTTAACTTTGTATGCCAAGATCTTTTGTTATCCTCCAACAACTTCTTAATGATTCTCACTAGGATTTTGTTTGAAGATTTAGCTAGTCCATTACCCTGTGGATAGTATGCAGCAAAATGATTGAGACTAATGTGATACTTGTGACAAAAAATTATCATTCTCTTATATTTAAAATCATGTGCATTATTTGTCACAATCCTTTTGGGACAACCAAATCCAGCCAAAATATTCTCCTCTAGGAAATCCATAATTACTACATCTGTGGCCCTTCTTGTAGGTATTACTTCGATACACTTATTTAAGTAGTCATTTGTTTTTAAGATCCATCTATGTTGTCCTGAAGAATTTGGATTTATTTCCCCAATAAAATCCAGTCCCCACTGTTGAAAAGGTACTTCTGCTAATATCGGATTGAGAGGGAGTGGAACAAAATTATTCTTACCATCAAAGATCTAGCATTGGTGACATGTAGTAGTATCCTTGTACAAACATGAAAACATTGAATGCTAGTAAAAACCATCTCTCAAAATATTGTTTGTTTTCACCTTCCATGAATTATTCCCACCACAATCTCCCTTGTGAAATTCCTTCATAGTCTTCTTAGCTTCATTCTCCAAGAGCCAATTTAGAAAAACACCACCAGGATCCTTCCAATAGAGGTATTGATTCAGGATACAAAACTTTGCAACCTTCAGCTTCACTAATCTTTCTCTTGTTTTGCTTAACCCTGCAAGAGCCTATAAATTTTACAACACATACACAATATCAAAATACCATGGAGACATAGAGAAATCAGGAATTACCTGCACCCCTATATCAAGATGATTTGAATGATTGGTTATAAAATTGAGCTATAAGGATTCACATTTGGAATTTTTCATCATCTTTTCAATTCCTTGTCCTTTAATCAGATTAGTGGGCTTAATTTCGATGTCATGCTCCAGTAACACATCAATCCATTTTTCTCTTTTTCCTTCTGGATCTGGCTATGTGAGGATTCTCTTCACCACATTACTAGGAACATAAACAATTATGTGAATGAAGAACATAAACTATAAAATATTTCAAAGATTTAATTAGAGCATATGCTTGTTTTTCCATAATGTCATATTTCAACTCTCCATCTCTTAACAATTTACTAAAGAAGGCTATAGGTTATTCAATATTCAGATTCTTTCTCTGTATCAATACTCCAGCAATAGTATGATCAAAAGAATAAGAAAATATCATAAAATATTTTCTAAAATTTGGACTTACCAGCATTGGGGTTTTTGTGATAGCCTGTTTAATATCCCTTACGGATCTCCTTGCATATATTGCCCACTTTATCTCATGGTCATTTTTCCACATATTAGAGATATTCAATAATATCTCAGCAAAATTGGGAATAAACCTTCTCAAAACATTTACTTATCCAATGAATGATTGCACTTCATTTTTACTTCTTGGTTCCTCAACCTTCAGGATTTCACTGATTCTTTCTAGATCAATCTTTATACCATCCTTTCAAATAATGTTCCCTAGCAATTGTCCTTCCTCCAATGCAAAATTTTATTTTCTGGGCTTTAATGATATTCCATACTTTTTACATTTCAGAAAAAACTTTTACATTTCAGAAAAAACTTTCTCCAAATGCTTAATATGCTTTCTGTCAGATATTGAGTACACAGTGATGTCATCCATGTAGACAACCACAAATTTATCATTTTCCTCTTCAAAATCAATGTCCATGGTGTGCTGAAAAGTAGCCCCTGCATTCATTAAACCAAAAGGCATTTTAGCATACATAAATGTACCCCATGGTGTAGTAAAGGCAGTTTTTTCTTAATCCTCAGGAAACACTTTGATCTGATTGCATCCTAAGAAACCATCCATAGTTGAAATCTTTTCATATCCCACCATTTTCTCCAAAGGGTAATTATCCTTTAAAGAGACTTCATTAAGATTTCTGAAATCTATGCAAAGCTTGAGTTCACCACTTTTTTTCTAACATGCACTAAATTTTCAACCCATTTAGAAAATCTCAGAGTCCCGATAATCTTGGCATTGAATATTTTTTGAATTTCTTTCTCAATAACAGGAAGCAACATTTGATTAACCCTTCTCAATTTTTTTCTGAAAGGTTTCTCCCTAGGTTTTATTGGGATTGTATGTTGTATGATAGAAATATCATTCTCTTTAATTTATTCATAACTCCAGGAAAAGAGATCATTGTATCTTTTCATCAAATTGATATAGTCTTCTTTTTCTTTGACAGTTTTATGATCCTTGGATTTTCTTCAGTTCCTATATTTTTTTCTTCAACAGCCACATCAGCAAGCTTCATTTTTGGATCTCTAGCAACATCCTTATCATAAAAAAATTTGTATAAAGGGATTAGGAATCTGGGGATATGATTACTCTTCAACTGAACTATCTCCTTTCCCCCCAATGATTTTTTTTAGCTTCCTATTTTTCAACAATTTCTTCTTCACTCTCTTCATGGTCTTGGTAGTTTTCAAAATTATCATTTTCACCATCTATATGAGTATTTACAAACTCACAAGACATCTCTAAAAATATTTTTATCTGCATATCATATTCAAATACTTGCCAGTATTTGGAATTATCTTGTATGGAAGGTCTGTTCACAATATCAACTTTATACTTTCTTTGGCCATGAGTGGGAGTTTTAAATTTACCAGCAGCAATAGCCAAAGAGTCGGCTACTATATTTTCATATCTTGGAATCACTCTAAATTTATGCTCTATAAAATAGTTACCAAACATATTCCATACCTCATTTATATGATCCCTCATTCTAGGATGTTTGGTTTGATAACTGTCATTCACTTGGTTTATTACAAGCTTTGAATCTCCCATGACTTGTACCATTTTTTCTCCCATATCCCTCAAAGCATTCAATCCTAGGTATAAAGCTTCATACTCTACCACAGTATTGGTACATTCAAAAGTTAAGTTATATGACAGATCCTTAAAATCTATGATAAGAGAGATAATGTATACACCAACTTTAGCCAGAGATCCATCAAAATACATGGTCCAAAGACCCTCTTCTTCCTGTTTCTTTTCCAAAGCCTCTTGTCTCTTTGCAAACTCTCCCTCCTCCTTAAATTCAATGGATACAGGAATTTTAAGATCATAGGGAAGACCATCATTAAAGAAAATGGAAGATCCGAAATCAGTATCAATAGCATAGACATCATGATTATCTAGTTTTTCTTGGCTTCTAACTACATAAGGGGATATTTTCTTAGTGTATAACCTTTAATCCCCACCAACCATAGGAATGGTAGCATAAGACATATCTATTTGCAAAATTCCTTTCAATTTAGAAGTCCAAGATGTTGAAAACAATACACCAAATTAAGGAGGAATTTTTCCTATAACAATGTCCATTACCATAGTCTTAGATGGAATTTTTGTCAAAGTTACCACCATATCCTTAATCATTCCAAGATAGTTCACCTTCATATAATCAAAGGAATACAAATGTTTATATGGTCTAGTAACTTACAGTCCCAAAATTTCTACCACTCCCTTGGGAACTAAATTATGAGATGCACTAGAATCTTGTTAGCGCAAACCCAACCAGCAAAACCCAATTGACAGGGGTTCCCACTCTGTCAACCCTCGATTTGCCAAGATCTCCCTGAGCACCAGCCTAGACAGTTACCTCGTCTAGCAACACCTACGAAGAAGATGAAGTATCACCCAAGATGTTCAAGGGAGTGCTGATGGAACCAAGTTTCCATAGAATATAAGAGGACTCTGGGTATCAAAAATTCATTGACTTATCTATCAAATATGACCAGTGCTTAATAAAAACCCATTCATCATCATTCCCTCAACAAATCACATCATTCATTCATATCAGAAATAAATATAATAGAAATAACCATATTGTTACACAAATAGATCTAAGAATATAACATCATTCATAAGCAGTAAACATTGCATCATAGATCCATGTCTCACAATCACTTCATACTCATCATGGGATTCATAACGCAGAAAAATAGAAAGAGATAAAAATATGAGAATAATATAGCAATTTATATCAATCTCCTTCTCATTATATTAACTCTTCACAATCAACTACGGATTCAAAATAGACAATACTTCAGCTGACCCTCAAGCTCTCAGTTCACAGTCCACAACTTGATTCATTCTGCGATCTCTCCTCTCCTAACTCATCCGATCGATCGATAATCACATTTAAAATTATTCTTCTACTTATATGCTTGTGCCTTTACATTCATGGTCCACTTGGACAATTTCTAACTAATTCCTAACTAAAATCCTACCAAAAACTGACCAATATCCATAAAATATGGTCAAAAGTACAAAAAGTGACACAAAATATTCAAAAAACAATCTATTTTCCATCTTGCATGCTATATTTTCCTTGTGCGATGTATTCGGATCCTACACAGCATCCACGATGCTATGAAACTAGCTTACCCCAAACGCCTTGCCAACAAGCCCCCAACACAATCTTGTGGCTCTCCCTTGAGCCATGTCAATTGGACATGGTGTATTCACTAGTTTTGATCTTGAAATATTCATACTACTTCTTGATCTCAGCAATCTGTGTTTTGAATTTCTTAGCAAGTTCCTAGATTCTAAGGAAATCTTGTCTTATCGAGTGCTCAACCAACTTGGAATTCACTTCCTTCTTTCCCTCCTGTGTATCCTGTAGCGTAGCAACTTCTTTTACCAAAAAATGAGCTCAAATGTCCTGGAACTCCTTGAGTTGGTCAGTTCACTTTCACTGCCGCTCCTGTGCCTTACCAATGTGTTGTTGTAGCTCCCTTAGCTTTGGTGACCGTGTAATCTAGAAAATTGTGGCATATTCTGCAATGCCATTTTCAATGTTTCCAATTGTCCCTTGACTTCGTGCAACTATTTTTTAGTTTCTCTAAGTGTTCCTCTTGAAGGACATTGCCCCAAAATTGTGTCGTTGCTTCAATGATCTTCTTGGGGGCCTGCTCAATTTCTTCAAACTGTGACACAATATCCTTGATGGTAGTCTTTCGTTCTAAGACCTGATATGGTGGTGTATCTGAGTAGACTGGATCATTAATATGGGCATTATCCTATTGCAGCTGCATGATAATTGTCCCGAGTCATTTTTCCTTTTCTACAACATCCAACTCCGTGGTCCTTTCAAGGATGTGCTGACAAGCCTCTATAACGGCCTCTTCCAATTCGTTGCGACTAGAAAAAAGTTGTGCCTTTTCAATCACAAGGTGGGTAGTCCATTTCATTAGCTCTATTATTTCTTCTGCCATCTTTTCCTTGAGCTCCTCTTGTGCCTACTTTAGCGCTGCAATTTCCTGTTCTTTGGAAATCGTCAATATTGCATGTGTGCGGCGCAATTCCTCTACCTTTTTTCGCAGCACCTCCTATTCTGATTGCAACCAAAAGTACTGGTTTCCAATATCTTTCTAATGATCAGCCAACTCCTATTTGGAAACCCATTGCATGTGTAGTAATGTCTAAGTGTACAACTTATTGATGTCCAGCGCAATGTTATGTGGCTGTTGTAGTGAGGAATTCACATCCTCTTGTCCAGTGTCAATCACAGTCGGGAGAATCTGAGCATTCCTAACTTGTGGCTCGATGCTAATTGACATTGTGTCCTACACAACCACACTCTCTGGTGCTCTTCATGAAATAACATTGCATATGGAATCTAACTTAGTGCATACCTCAGCAAAGCCTTCCTAGGATGACTTCCTCATTTCTTTCATTGCAGTGTCAAATAAGTCAGTGACGGCCTTGATAAACCGCTATATTTGAGCCTCCATCATGGATCTGGTTCTGGTGCTCGCATCCTGCTCCATTATGCTCCTAGTCCTTATCTCCTTAAGGATGCATTGTGCCTCTGGTCTAGTAGGAGTATTTTACGATGATTCGCTATCCAAGTCATGGTGACTCTACTGGTCAGCTCTTCATAGTAGGTTGTCAAGTGCATCTTCTTGAGGTCTTGCTGAGAGCTCACTAGTGCTAACCAGATATTGCCATGCTACAGGCTAGTCATCAATTTCTGCCTCTAATTCCTCATCTATCACCTTATAAGAAATCAGTAACCATTATTTATCTAGGCCACAAAAAGCTTGTACATGAATGGTATGCAGTCCTATGATGAACTAAGTGATCCTCTGATATTTGGCTATGACCTCATTTGTCAGTAGGGTAAATTTGATAGCTACTTCCTGTAGTGCTTCCTAGTATACCCAAAAGTGGATCACCCAATCCTCTTTCCTACTAGGCTCCTCGACCCACCACAAGTTTTCATACTATGAGCCTTTACACACCTTAACAGCTTTAACATCTGTCCTTTGGTAGTCCTATGGCTCCATACAAGCCACTAATGTAATGAGGATCAATATCCAGTTATATGTGAAAGGCCGCTCTCCGGCTTGAACTGCTACCATGTCCTCTGTCAATTGGTTTAGTAAAAAGAGGGACCAATTCATTTGAACCCATTATACACATTGTTGTGCACACAAAATTACCCCTAAAGTGCATTGGAAGGGAGATTCTTTCTTACAATATTGTCGATGAGAATACATTCCCCAATGCAGAATGTGTGTTCATTGATATTGTCTATCCAGTAAGCCCTCCCAACACATTGCAAGTGGAACCTATCTTTCAACCTTGCGGCAAGCCTCTTATCATTATCTTTACCTTTGAAATATTGCGATGGGTTTGGCCCAGAATTTGGAAACCTTGTAATCTCTTAAATCAAGTTTACTGTGTTTACAAATGGCATTTCCAACCACAGTGTCCCTCCCTAAAAGTAGGACAAAATATGCTTGACGCAGGCATTTTCCTCATTCAGTCACCCAAAGTGAGACATGTTAATGAGTCCCAGTAGCCCATATTTATCCAATCCTTGTACCCAAGGTTGCGGGACATGTACCATGGGCCCTCTTGTGACCGAAGGTAACGACTCATAGGGCTCATTTGCGATGTCTTGTAACGCTAATAGGTCATGGTCTTCATAATTCATCTTCATCAGGGATGGGACGATATCAATGCTGCACACCATCCCTTTTGGTAGTGATGGCATCTTCGGCTGATACTTTTGGTTCTTGGTGAGCCGTCGGGGCTTTGCACCTTGTCGGGTTGGAGCGATGTAGCCTAGGATGTCCTTAACAGAGACCCTAGTATGAACTGCTAATTCCATAGCCCCAGAGCTAGATGGCCCCATCTGGGCAGCTGCGTCTTCCTGTTCCCTCATCGATGTTTGTGTCTGTCTCTTTGTCGATGTTGGGGAACTTGGATTCTTCCCCCATTGCTTCTTCATCGGGATAGATGATGATTCGACCTTCATGCCAGAAAACTTCTTCAACAATCGTAACTGGTCGAATTGATGAGTCCCTCTCACTGGAAATATATACCATTTTGGGGTTACTCTACATCCTGCAACACTTCCCCACAGTCATGATGCACTCTCTCCTTCACTCTACAGCTCGAGCAGTTCACTCAAAAACGCTCAAACTCAATTCTGCTTCAACACTCTTTAGAACTCGACTTAGCTCAGTGGTGCTTTCAACTTGTGTTGACCAACTTCTTATAGAATCAGGTTGACTCCTCCTAATCATTACCAAATCGATCGCAGCCCTCATGACCAAATCATGTATTTACTTCTTGAATCTGCCATTGATTCTATCAACCCAACAGCCAGATTTGTCATCAATATGCGTCACTTCAACAAACATTGTTGGTTAACTGTCTTAACTCTGCGTCATTTATTTTGATTTGACTATGTTGTGACCCTCTAACTGGAATGATATAGCTTCCTAACTAGGATACTGAATCCTATTCTTGCGCGGCCACTTCCTCTCGGTGTGCCCTCATTTCCTACCCTATCCTTCCTATATTTTATTATTATTATTTTATTTTTATTTTTGTAAGTGCGGAGTGCCTTAAGAACTGTGTGATTCTAACCCTATCCTACGGGGATTCAATCGATTATCATTCACCATTTTTGGAAGCATCGCTCCATCTAATTGTTGTAGTTGAATTACCCCCCTAGAAGTAATAGAATTAACAATATATGGACCTAACCAGTGCATCTATAACTTACATGGATGCTTCAGGAACTTGTTGTCATATAACAACACCAAATCTCTGTACTGAAAATCTTTGTTCTTTATGTGGATATCATGCCAATCTTTCTATCGATCCTTCTCGACGCGTTGATGGAACCCTACGATAAATCGTTCTTCTTCAAGTTGTATCAACTATGTTAGGCAATCCTCTAGAGTTGCTTCATCATCCATGCCTATTGTTCCTGCAATGTATAGACTAGGAACAATGTACTCCATAGGCATGACTGTCTCTTTTCCATATACAAATTTAAATGGTGTATGTCCCATCAATATTTTACAAGTGGTGCGATATGCCCATAGTACAGATGGAATCTTTAAATCCCAATAACTCGGTTAGCTTTATATACCTTTGTAAGTGCGTGCTGCAATATCTTGTTGAAGGATTATACTGTTCCATTGGTCTACGAATGATATGGGGTACTTTTCTTGTGTTGTATCTGCAATCCTTCTATCAGAGTGCTTATTGTGTGATTGATGAAATGACTACCTTGGTCACTCATCAATGTCTGTGGGCATCCAAACCGTGTCACAATATTATCAAATAGGAATCCTATTGTTGTGACAGTGATGCAATCCATAACTGGTGTAGCCTTCATCCACCTTGTCAAGTATTTTGTTGGTATGAATATTTACAGCGCACCAGTTCTCTTCCTGGGTGGGTTGATTGGACCCACAAAATAGACAACCCATTTATCAAAAGGTTGCAAGGTTACTTGTGGTACTACTTGCATTTCATCTCATAGTGATGGTTTTCCAGTGCTTTGACAGACATCGCATGTTCGCGCATAATCTGTCAAATCGTTGTGTAACGTGGGCCACCAGATCCCTGCGCGAAGCACCTTCCTGGTTGTTGCATTCCCCCCATAGTGTCCCCCAATGAATCTTGCATGATATTCCTCTAAGATCTGCTATTTTTCATGTGGTAGGACACAATGATGTAAAATCTCATATGGTCCAAGCTTGTATGACTTCCCAAGAATCAACTAGAATTCTGAGGCCTTAACGACTAATTTCTTCTTTTGAATTGTTGAAAAATATTCCAGCATGACCCATGTCACCAAAAATTGGATTATTTGGTCATAATAATCATCTACGACATTGACTCTGAATAGTTGCACATTCGACAGTCCCTCATCAATGTTTGTTGGATCTTCTCTTATCTCAATCTTGGATAAATGATTGGGGCCAGCATTCAAGTGACCCGACTTAACAATTATTTCAAAATCAAACTCCTGAAAGAGAAGTAACCAACGATATATATTGCCCCCCAACATAGGATTATTGACTAGATATTTCAAAGAAGAATGGTCAGTAAAAATCTTAAAATGACTGCCTAAAAGGTAATGGATGAATTTATGTAGCACATATACCATCTCCAAACAGTCCCTCTCTGTGGTCATATAGTTCTTCTCAATAAATGACAACTTTCGACTAGAGAAAGAAATTGGGTGATCAATGTCTCCTTCTTCTGGCTTCACTAGCACTACTCCCAGCGCCACAAACAATGCATCGACATGAACATGGAACTCCTTGTTCCAGTTTGGGAACACCAGTATTGGCACCGAAGCCATCTTGTCCTTCAGGGTGTCGAGGCTTCCTTGGAATTCAGGACTGCATACAAATGCAACATATTTCTTCAATAGTTTCTCCATGGGAGCAGTAGTCATAGCATATCTTTTGATGAATTTGCAATAATATACGCCATTCCCTAGTGTTTCTCTAAGCATCTTGACATTCGTTAGTGGTGGAGAGCTCAAAAATGAGTGCTATATTCACAAGGTCAACTAACAATCCTTGCTTGCAAACAATGTGACCCAACAATATCCCAAATGGAGCATAGAAAATACACTTCTTGGAGTTCAGTGCGATCTGATGCTATCGACACCACTCTAGCATCAGTCATAGGTTTTCCAAATGATCCTTAATTAGACCATACATTTTCCAGTCATCCATATAAAATTGTAATAACTTCTGAATGAAATATTTGAACCCAGCGAAAAACATCCTGGGAAAATATTGCAAGTGCATTCTTCAACCCAAAGGGCATCATTGTGTATTGGAAGCAACCCCATTCAGTGACACATGTTGTTTTATGTCGATATTCTTTTGTGATTCTTATCTAGTGGTAGCCAAAAAATCTATCTGTAAATGAGTACATCTCCTAACATCCTACTCCCTTAGGTCCTTCATCCGTGAATGGTGTCAAAAATGGATCATGCATGCAGGCATCATTCAATTTCCTAATATTGACGTAGATTCAAACTTCACCCATTTTCTTGTCTTTGACCACCATGGGACTTATCCACTATGATTCTTCAACTGGATCAATTATTCCAGCATCCAAAATCCTACCCAACTTAGCTTTAACCCTCTCTTTGTATCGTGGATTCAAGCGATACAACCTCTACCGTACTGGTTTCGTGTCTTGTTTCAATGGAATCTTCATCTCTCTCAAATCACCTAGTATGCCTTTCATTTCAGAGAAGTTGGTTGGAAACAAATCTTTAAATTCATGTAGCAGTTCTGTTATTTTTTCCATAGTCTCCTCATCCCAATAGTCCCCAACACTTGCAAATTTTGGGTTATCTTCTGTCCCAATGTTAACTTTTATGATCTTCAGCGGCTGGATCATGGGATCAATTGGTATATCAGGTGCTGCGAAATCCCTACTCCCTTATGTTTTTGAAATATTGATATTTACTATCTCATCATCATCATCAGTTTTTCTAGACACATTGTAACATTCCATCATTTACTGTAGAGGGATATGCACATGTGGATTCGCAGGATATGCAACGGGTACTAATTTTAATACCACATTGCAGATGATCTGCAATGCATTATGGACATCTGGATTGGCATCTGTGAAGCTAAATGTCCGAGAAAAGAAAACTATCAGCTCCTCCCAAGTGGTTATTTCTCTATGCAACTCCTCTGATATATACCATGACCTTGGCATTTCATCCAAGGTGTGAATAAAGGCATGGAACCATTCATCCTTTGGTCATGATGCCCACAAGGTTTGAAAGTCCATCAGGTGACCATTACGGTCACTGCACCCATCATACCTCCTAGCATGATATACGTTTTTGTCACTGAAGAGAATTATCATCAATCATCGACACTGCTCCCATTTGGTAATTGAATTTTTATGAGTCGCCCACCAGCATGCTGGAGTAACCTTCAATGCTTCCTCCAGCGCCAACAATCATTGTGATGATGATAACTTCTCTTGAAACTCTTTTAAGAATGCAGATATCTCAGGTAGTCCTTCATAAATTGGTAATTCAACAATCTTAGTCGTGACATGGCACAGTGACTATGTGATCAAGACACAATTCCTGACCGACACTTCATGCATGCGATTTTGTCAGTTTTCCAATGCATCATCAGAATCATAAGACGCAGAACTAGCGGTGCATCGCCCTAGTTCTCCGTTAGCAATTGGGTGGATGTAATCTTTAGAAATATTGTAAGCATGATCCCATCCCTTGACAACTTCATCTTTTACAGGTTCAATATATATCTGTATTTCTATTGGATCCATAGGAGAGATGACTTCGATGTCTTGATTTTCAAATGTTGTCATCCGCTTCTTGAAATTAATCACTTCCATACTATCATTGGCCCATCCAATCCCCAATAACGTAGTATAGGATCCCCCCCCTTGACAACTATGATCACATTGAAGTCAGCATAATTCTTCATACGTTCAACGTCCACGACCGGGTTCGATACTCGGAAAACAGGTTGTACCTTGTCCTAATTAGCCAATATCAAATTTACAGGGGACTAGCCCAATGTCAATCTCTCCATTTTCTGCCACATCTGCTTTGTCAAAATATTCACATCAGATCCTAGATCCAAGAAAACTAAATATACTTCATAGTCCCCAATATGAATGTTCATCTGCATCTCCTTTCCTGTATTTTACTTAGGTAAAGAGTTCATTGCGGAGTCCTATTGCTCCTTACCTGAGTAGTTCAACAAACTATGAATCTTAGCTAGAGCATCAGGATCACTTGCTAATCACAAGAAACTCTCAAAGAAGTGTTGTGAGGTACCATGTTCTCGCGATGGTCCTGCCTCTAATGAATAATCAAACGCAGAAGGCATTCGGTAAATAGGTGACTTACCTAGATTTTGTATGATCATGTCGCAAGATTCAAGGAATGTCTCTCTTTCAATTGCGATATCAAATGGTTCCTTCTTTATCCCAGCCAATCACACTTGTGGACAGGGACCGTCCTCTCTTGTTGTGGCTCCGGCATGGGAGACAACGCAAACATCAACATCCTCTGCTCTGGGTTCTGCTGAGATCATTGCAACCATCAATCATTGGTTTTGGTTCATTCAAAGATTCTTGTTCAGCGGTGGATTCTGGTTCACTGGCGATTCATTGGTTGATTCACAGTCTGAGTCTGAAGTGGAACTTGATTTAGGGCTTGGTTCTGCAAATGGTTCTAGTTTTGTAGCTAGTTGTGGTTTTGCAACTGGTTCTAATTCTGCAACTGAGGAACGTTCCTTGCCTTCCATTTTGTGATTAATTGTGGGTACTTCTCAACAGTATGATCAATTGCAATGCAGTATGTACATGAACACTACAAATGTGGGGATTCACGCTAGTAATGTACAAATACCCCACAATTGTAACATTGGAGAAATCCGCAACCTCGTCCTCCTCCCCTACCCAAGCTTTCTCCTCTCACTTAGAATCCTCTATGGAATCCTCCTTACTACTGGTATTGTGGTCGATCCATTTGTTACGGTGGGGGATTCAGCTTCTACTGAACATAGTTTGTTGTTTGAACATACTGCGGCTATGTTTGAGTCATCAACACCTGATTGTACTACGGACAAGGGGAAAACTACGATTGTGGTGCAAACTGTGGTTGTGGCTGTGACGGTATGAACTGCATCTACAGTGGTGGTGTATGTTATCAAATTTTTTGTACCATAGTTGGGTTACCTGAGGAGCCACTGATTGAAAAACTTGTTCAAAGTCTGATTCCAGTGTATCAGTTGATCCGTCTACTTATCTAGCCAATATTGGCTAGTCACTTTTTTATTTGAATAATTTTGACCATGGCCCCGAGGGGTTTGTAATAAAATGTGCTAGTAGGGTATTTTTAAGTGGTTCAGTCTCCTGAGAGGTATAATCTCAAATAGGGTATTCCAGGGAGTTTTTTGCCCCTAACAATTATGCTTTGCCTTCAACCGAGTATAATTGACGAGGTTTTCTCCCACTTCCTCCAAAGCTGGAATGTCCGATGTTGAATTCTGGGCTTTAGGGGGTTATTAGAGCCCAACAGAGTGTTATAAGCGTACTAGACATTATTTAGATAAATCATGGTCATGTCCTAGGCCATCTAAACACATAAAAAAATTTCGAAAAAATCTTCTTCCATTTTTCGAAAAAATTATTTTTTAAAATTTTTAATTTTTAATTACTTTTCCTAAGTTTTTTGGGTTAATTTTTCCATTAATTAAATGGAAAAAACCTGTTCGTGGTAAATAAGCCATCCAGGCCTCGAATTCAGTGATTGAAGGCTCTAACCTTAAGCCAAAAATCATTCTTGATCAACCAGCCAGTCAAAACCAGCTTTCAGATCAACAATCGAACACATAATGTCTTTTTACTCAAAAAAGTCAGTTTTGAGTAAAAAAATGAATTTTTATTAAAAAATGATAATTTGGAGAAAATTAAAACTCTCCAAATTAATCTAAATTCAGTGAAATAAAAAACTAAATGACATCTCATGGAGCACTTATGGTGATTGGAATTATCATAACTCAATTTCAGTCATCATTAAGAGAGCAATTAATTTATTATCAGTTAGCAGACATGTCATCTCCAGCTAAAGATGAGATGGAGAGCACTCATTGGTTTGGTGATTTGATTGAGGTGAAAACTAAAGCTTGCACCATTAGTGGGCTTCCCAAACCTAACGGAGGCTCCAACCAAACCTAAGGATGAGCTTACCTACATCACATGTGTGGCCTCAGCCTTGGCTTGTTTTCAGTGCACAGGTTTGGAGTGGGGGTGCCTTGCCTGGGTGGAGGCCTCCCCTCACTCCCAGTTCTTTTGTTTTGGTCTAAGCTCTTTGTTAGGTGGCTAAGCTGGTTAGGGTTTGTTTTAGGGTTTTAGGGTTTTAGCACTCTCTCACTTGTTAAATAGAGGCTCTTTCAGCTCTATTGGGATGGAGAGTTTGGCATAGAAACTTTGTTGGATTTTGTAAGCTTCTTTTATTAATAAAATATTGAGACTTTGGAGGTCACTTGATGGGATTTTGGCATTGTGTCTTCATTTTATGTGAAGTAATATCTCTTTCACCCTACCCTTGTATAGCAATTTGATTATTACGTTTATTGAAGACTAACAATCTAGTACTTAGGCTTCTAATCAAATCTGTATTGAGTGTTTGTGTCTTCAGGGATTGCATCTAGTAGGAGCTTTCAGCATCTAATACCTTCACCATACAAGTGTTCCATTATTAATATTTTTGTTTGCAGGGTTGCAAGCGGTTCCAGATCTTTCTTGCCTTCTCCAACAAACTTCAAAAAATTATATCGGTTACTTTGATTGCTACAAGTGGATCTCTATTTTCAAGGTTCTATCTTACCTCTTTTCCACTTTTGTAGAAGTTATCAAGTCATTTAAATATTTATTTTAAGCTTGCTTGGCTTCTACTAAGTTATATCTAGGCTTTCTAGCGTCAAATCTACTTTTTCAAAGCTAGATCCATCTTTCTAAAGGTCCATTTTTAAAGATCTAGTTTCATTTCCTTTTTAAATCCATCTTTATTTTTGCCTTGGAAAACGTGCATGAGTTTTCTCGAAAAACGTGCAAATTTTCCATTTTTTAGGCTTGCTGGTTTTTTGTATTTTCCATTAATTCTAAATTCTGGAAATTCATTAAAAATCAGAAAATTTTCAAAAATTTTCAAAAATTTTATTTTTTTTAATTTTTTGACTTTTTCTCGAAAAGCGTGCCATTTCAAGCTCGCTATTTTTTGGGATGATTTTTGACTTTTTCTGTTCATTCTAAATTCTAGAAATTCATTAAAAATCGGAAAATTTTCAAATTTTTGTTTTCTTAATTTTTTGACTTTTTCTCGAAAAGCGTGCCATTTCAAGCTCGCTGTTTTTTGGGCTGATTTTTTATTTTTTTCTGTTAATTCTAAATTTTGGAAATTCATTAAAAATAAAAAAAAATTCAATTTTTTTATTTTTTTTAATTTTTTATTTATTTTTACTTTTTCTCGAAAAACGTGCAATTTTGTACTTGCTGTTTTTTTACTAATTTTCTGCAATTTTCTGCTATTTTCTAGATTCTACAAATTAGCCTAAAATGTTGAAAAATCCTTAATTTTAAATTTGCAAAAAGACCCAAGTCGTTTCGTCAAAAATCGTGCATTTTACATAAAAAACGGTGAGCTTGCCTGATCCTTTCCAGGTTTTAATTTTGGGTCTCATTCCATTGTTTTGATCTTTTATTTAATCTCATAAGGCACTTGTCTTCTCATCCACTTAATATTTTTGAATCATAGGTTAAAATTGGTTTTCTAACACTTTTACTAGTCCTTGTTTAGAGCTCTTATCCACAGGTGAACCAAAAGCAAAACAAAACAAGAAAAAGCAAGCAAAACTAGATCCAAATACAAGGATCCAAAGCCAAAAAAGAAGTCATTCTCCTTTATACAAACTCATAAGAGTTTTTTTTTATTTTTACTTAAGTTACTTCTCAAAGTCCTGACAAGGATTAAGTTCCAAAGGCATTTGTACTTCATTAATAAAACAAGGCTAAGTGGGATAGGGCCTCCCATACTTGGTTTTTCTTCCCCATTTGGGGAAGAGTGTTTTTTGTTCTTAGCTTAGATTTATTTCGAGTACTTAGAGTAGTTTCATTTTTTTTGCAAAGTAGATACTAATTGTTAGATTAGCCCATTTTGTTTCATTAACTAGGTTGATTACTTCATCATTTAATTTTTTGTATCTTTCATAAGTAATTCAACTGTTTAAAGTAGAAATCTCTTGAATCTCACTTTGTAGATCAAGAGTGCTCTCTATCGGAGAGTTGTCTTTTCATTGTTTAATAAGTTAATCAATTAATCTTGAAAGTCTCTTGAACTTGCTATAATCCAAGTCAAGAGCACTCTCTATCGGAGAGAATTCCCACTACATATCCTTGCATCAAGCATATAGATTAGCTAAGTCTCTTGAACCACTGTCATAAGACGAGGTCAAGACCGCTCTCTGTCAGAGAGTTTTAATTAAATAACTTAATAAAATTTGCAAATCACACCCCTTTAATTAATTAACCCCCTTCCCTCCTTGCCAAAGTATGCTCTGACCGATCTTAGATCGGAATACCCAGAAACGACATTGGATCTCTAAACCCCACAAGAAAAACTTAACTAAAACTTTTCCCCATAACCAATGCACCGACGTTGTTCGATAAATACCGAGGCATGTGGGAAAATTCCAATTGTGGGCATAGGGCTACCTAATCTGGGCACTGGTAGTTAAGTTATTGAACACTTACCTTTGACCCCAAATAGGTCCATCATGTCTTTGAACGGAGCCACTGAAGGTATTACCGGTTAGGACATCCAGCTACCATAAGTGACGATCACAAACAAAAAACTCTTAAAACTTACCAAGAGCACTTGCAAAACCTAAAATTCACTGGCATCTTTTGGGATTCACATATTTACACTCGAAGCATCTCTTATAAGTTGACTCCGTAGGCACTGGTCCTATCTTTTATGCACTGTTGATAATCTGGGCTATTTGTCCATCGAATGTTTGATTATAAATCATATCTGTGAATGCTTTACCTATTTTGTGAAGTTCTCAAATATTTGTCTATCTTTCAATTCCAGACAAGGCAACGTGGATTGCGTTGTCTTGTGTTAAATTCATCACATTAATCATCTTAAATCACAATAACTCCTTGTTGCAGCTGCAACGTTTTCCCAAAATTCAAAAAAATTTGGGATTCTCCTGTAACTCATTTTGGCTTGACTTTTGAGTTTTGGTATTCCACAGAGAGACTATTTTTATGCCAAATGTTTCACTACTTGTTTAATTTTTACCTTGCCGTCGGAAGCGTTTTGATGTTCAAATCAGAAAACTAGTCATCTGTGCACCCGTCGTTGCGGAGAAATAACAAGAAACTGGGACCGATTGTTTTCTTCGATGCCTTTATTCGCTTGTTTGTCTCAATCGGCTGTCGGTTGGAATCCTGTCAAGACATATTGTCTCTATGTTTTCCGCAGTTGTGGATAGCGCATCACATTAACTTTTTCGACCCCGCCATTATGTTTCATTGATCTTTGAGTTTTCGACGTCTGCCGTTGCGGCTTTGAAAAGCGTTGTCTTTTTGGTGGTTTGATTTTACTTTTCCACGGAACCGAGTTTTCTTGGTTTAAGTTATGTTGGTTTTTTCTCCGATTGTGCCAATTTGTGGAACTCGATGTCTTTTATGTTTCCACCGTTGCGGCTCTTCATCCTTCTATCGTTTTGATGTTTTAATATTGTGAGCTCTAATGCAAGTATCATTTGGTTTCTTTCCGGTGCCTCAGTGGTTCTCCCAGCTGTTTCATCGCCCGACGTTACGGGAGGCAATGTTAATATTCTCTCTGATCCCGTGTTTTTACCGCCTGATGGTTTTCTCCCGTCGAGTATGGTTGACCAAGGATATATATATATATTGGGCCGGGTAGTTGATTATTTTATTGTTATTTTTAGACGATCTCTGCGCTGTTCTTTTCGCTCGAGCTAACCAGGACCCTCGCTGTCGGTACCCTCATTCCTAGGTGGCTCCACCATGGAAACTCAATGGTTTTCCTCTCGCCAGTTGCGCAGCAGTGCCAGGTAGGCCCTTGTACTCATTATCCCATTCCGTTCGACTGGACGTTTTAATTTCTTGTTTCCACAGTTAGGGTTTTCACTCAGTTTCCCGTTGTGACATGTATGTATGCTGGGGCAAGTAGCATGACTGTTATTAGGGGAGTTCTTTGTATCCTATGGAGTGTTTTCTTCTGCGGCCGTTATAGCCTTTTACCCTGCACTCGATGGTTGGGGAAACCAGCGCAGGCAGCTGTTACACTATCTGCACCAATTTGCCCCATTTTTATGTTTCGTTGTTCGAGGAAGATTTTCGTGGTTTGCCTGGGGAATGGTGAAGTTTTTTCACTAGTCCGGTCACCTGCATCTTTCAAACCAAGACCTTGTCGTTGTTTTCAGTCCGCTGTTTAGAGAGATCTAGTTCATGGTCGAATTCGAACCCGAACCGGTCTGGGGTAGTATAGCATCGCCCATCCTAAGATGGACCATAGAATGCACATATACAGTGCTATATCCTGAAGCACCCCCTTTGAGTTGCTAAAGTAAGTGCTGCCAGTGTTCCTTGTAACATAGTGGTCATGGCGCCCATAAAGAGCCCAAGATTGTTTCAATTATGACATAGACCTTGTTTTCCCACACTTGAACTTTGTTGGACTAAGTTGGTTCCAATTTTTTGGGAAGGAGCATTTGTTGAATGAATTTTGCTCATTTTTTATTAATTACTGTCATGTTTAATGCAGACGAGGTAAAACATTTATATTACTATCTTAATCTATAAAATTGTCCAAAAACTACTTAGTAGAACCTAAAATACCTTTCTGTACATGACAGGGAAATTCATCGGAACTTAAAATGTCGAAGCGTCAAAAGAAGAAGGCTCCCGCAGTTAAAGAAGAACCCGACGTCGAAGTCATCACTAGAGTGGAATATGTTTATGAAGACACCAAATGCATAATTGGTGTAGAGCCGGAATATCAGTGGGGAGAAATCTACAGATTGATTACGCGCCGAGAGGTGCCTGACATAAGCTTTGAGGAAGAAAACATCTATGTCAACATAGAGAGGTATTCATTAATGAAGATTGCTATGAGACCTGAACTCTTTCCATGCTCTGAAGTGATTGGGTGGATTCTGCCCAGGGTAGACATGACCACCATGATTCTGGAGAATGTTGACAAACAGGGTTATGCTGCCTATAGCCCTGGATATGTAGCCCTGACCTACCACTTGCCAAAAGCACAAACATATCTAACTGAAGACTGGCTGAAAAGCATCGGCATGGATCTTGTTGAGACACTCAATAGGATGCTCACACTTGGAAAAAACTTTAGAACCAGGCCAACTGGAGAATATGACACCGCAAGCTTAAGAACCCCTTACAGGTTCATTGCCTTGATGCTTAATAGGATTTTTGGGAGAGCCCATGGAAGAAGCTTCAAATTGGAGTGGGTGCCAATAATTTTTTATGTTGCAACATAAGGGACTATTTTCAATTGGGCTAATATTGTGTCCAATAGCCTCTTGGCCTGCATGGCATCAGCATTAGGATGGGTGTCCCAAAAGAAATTGGAGTTCTATATGAGCTCCATACTGATTGATTGCATACTATGAAATCAACCCTTCCCTAACCTGAGATGTATCTGGGATAGGGAAAGATCACCCATCTACTCAACATATAGGCCACTGTGGGCCCATAAATACCACAGTCACTACAGGGAGGTGTGTGAGCATTTCATTATTCCATTATATACCCTTATTTTCTTAAAAGAACGTGACTGCATGTTGGAAGAGGCATTGCAGGTGATTGAAGAGTATGCTGATTATTACTTAACTGAGGATGGGCTCTATTTCAGAATGTTTGGAGGCTCTAGAGCACCCTCATTACTGCCTAAGTATGCCACCGACTATGTGATTCACAAAGAGGTAGTTAGGCAAGTATTTCTAGATGGCATAGGAAGTTTCTTATTCGAACATAAGAAGGCAGCATACCCACCTTTGCCTTTCAAATTAGCGAGTTACAAGTTTATTAGAGTAAAGAAGGCCGATGAATTCGTGTAGGAGTTGGAGAAGTTCCATTTTGGGGAAATGCCATTCCACGGGAATGATTCCCATAATAAGGTTGTAGAGCACTGCAAGGAGGCTAATATCCATTTTGAGTACACCAGCCATTGGGAAAGAGAAGAGTCCATTTTTCGTAGTGCTCTAAACATAACGGCTTTAAGGAGAAGATTTAAAAAGAAAATTACCACCAAAGGTGGGAAGGGACAGGACGAGCAGAAAAAGGCCGAGGAAGAGGAAGCCAAGAAAAGAAACGAAGAAGCTCAAATATTAGCCCAAGAAGCAGAAGGATGGCTAAAGGGAGAGGAGGAGGAGAAAAGAAGAGCTGCACAAGAGGTAGCCAGAAAGGCAGAAGAAGCTGCCAAGATTGAAGAAGAAGAGAGAAAAAGGAAGTTAGATGAGGAGCTGAAGAAGCAGGAGGTAGAGAAGATGAAGCTGACCCAAACAGTGATAGAAAAATCAGCCTCCGACGCAACAGACATTCAGACCCAGGACGTGGAAAACCCCGACATTCAAGATCCTAAAGTACCTGCTGTCAGCCCACCAGGACAGTCTATGGTCCCCACCCGTAGACTAATCCCCTTTGAACAGAAGAAAGGGGAAGAAGTCCCTGATTTTAATACTATCTTTTATGATAAAGAAAAGAAAAGGATAGAAAAGAGAACCGAGAGGAAGGTTGAAACCAAGGCGCTATCCGGTAAAATGATAAATGATACAACCATTGTATACGGGACAGATAGAGACCCCAGGTTCACTATCAGAGCAAGGGCTACATTAATCCATGCTTTAGAAGACAATGTAGATAAAATAATGAAAGATCTGGAGCAGTCAAAGAAGTCTTCTTCTCAATTAAAAGATACACTGAGAAAGGAAAGGGAAGAAAACAATAAGTTAAAAGGAAAATTTGAAGACATACAAAAATAAATCAATTCTTCAAAGGCTGAACTTCAGGTTCTCCAAATAGAGAGAAAATCAATGGAGACTGCCCAAGAATGTCTGGAGAAAGTACAACAGGAATATCAAGAGTTAAGGGTAGAGAAGGAACAACTACTAGATAGGATAAAAGATCTAGAGTTACAGAAGACTACCTTGGAGGTGAATGAGAAGCACTATCAAGGGCAGGAGGTAAAACTTCAAGAGCAGATTATCTCACTGAAAGTAGCTTTAGAGGAATCCAAAGAACAATAGGTTAATCTCCAACCTTTCAAAGAACATGTGCTGGCACAGAGAGCCAAGATGCTTCAGCTGCAGGTGTCTATAGAGGAGGAAAGATGCAGGGTTTTGCAAATAGACAGCCAATTGGAGGAGATTTTGGAGACCTCCTCATATTTTGTTGAAAGATCTTAGGACATCCTCAAAGTCATGACAGCAAGAATGGAAAGAATAGAAACAAATGAAGAAGCTCCTGCAGAGTTACCCTCAAAGGATCAACAGGCCCTTAGGTAGGACTACGACTTATTGGAATTTGCCATCAACACAGCCAAGGAGTTCAAGAAGGCTGTTAGAAAGACAAAAGGGGCATGTACATAATTCTTTAGAAGACTTATAATTACTTATAACCGATGCCAGGTAGAGGCTGAACAAAGAATAGATGCTTTTCTGGACCACAGCCTGTTTGTGGAAATTTTGTAGAAAAGGTACCAAGAGGATGAAAGAAGAATACAACACATTAAGGCTTTAGATGAACAGACCTTAAGGAATGAGGTAGATCATTCCGCAATTAGTGTGTAGCTATTAGAAGATCAGTTTCTCCTTAGTGTAGCCAGAATCGAAGCCATCAAGAAACAGGCTGCAAAATGCAAAATAAATATTCGATTCTTGGAACCTTCTGAATTTGAAAGTATCGCTTCGGAGGCTTCAGCGTGGAAGAAATTTCGAATTAATCAAGCGGGGCCCTCCTCATGAAAATTTGTTCACTTTTTCAATATGTTGTAATTTTGTAGACACTTAGTGAAAGTAAATTTTGGGAGGCGAAGAGTTGGGGAAGCCCAAGATTTATTTGTGGGCAGCCCAACAGTCTTATTCTTTTGTATAAATATAGAGGACTTAGAGGAAAAGAGGACTTTTTTCCCAGTTAGATAAGTAAAGAGATATTGTAAGAAGAACTATTTCCTTTTGCAATAAAGAATTACTGTTTGCCTGTCGGAGAAAGTTTGGTGGGATGTTCAAATGTTATGCTATGGATTGGCTGAAGAGGAACTATTTCATTCTTCAGCTTTTTGTCCACTAGCTGTGAGATCGTTCTAACTCTTAGGACCTATGTTCTTGTTTGAATGATTTCTGGTTTATTCTGTGAAATTACCACCACGAGTAATGAATGTTGTTCATAAGCAATTGGCTATCTTATTGTTTAAATATATTTAATTGTTCATGTGTTTTGGGAAGAAATATCAGCTATCTGTAATTTCTCTTCATAATGCACGCACAATATACATTACTCATTAATAAGTTACAAGTTGGCTCCCTAGGGATAGGTAGATAGTTAGATTTACTTTATTACAGTGTGTGTGATTTAGATGCTTGTGAGTTTTAAGACGAGAGGTAAGAACCTACGCATCACATTGTGAATACTCATGGCATTCTTTATCAAGTTTGCATGTTAGGTAGGCACGTGCATATCATATTTTAAGTCAAAAATACAAAAACATATACGGTGGATCGAGCCGCAACCGATAAAACCTTCTATTTTTGTTACATGACCTACAGTAGCCGGACCGCAAACCGGGTGAATTCCCTACACCAAACAGTCATGGGCTAGTTGGGAACGTTGACTGGGGAGAATCCCTTGTTGTTGTTGCCTGCGAATTTTCAGGCCTCAACAGTTTCGGCACTAGAAGTAGGGCCGCCAGTGCATGGTTGGCCAAGGAAACCCATTTTGTCCCACTAGTGATATTTTTGGAAGCATTTTTGTGACCTGACCCAGATACTTAAGAAAATCCGAGGGGAAATACCTTCCTGTATTAGAAAACTCAGTGTTGTTTAGAGTTGGACGAACTTGTAGAAACAACCTAACGGGGAGTGGTTTAACCTCGGAAGCAAATAGGCCCGGGTATACCTTACTGTTCTATTTTTTCAAACTCCTATGCTTTCACCTCCTCTTTTTTCACTCATGTCTGGTATAAATGTGAATCATCCCAACCCACCGCTGGCTTGGAAATCCAGATCACCTTTGAACCTAACACCTCCATTGCATAACCTACCTCAAGCTTTTGAGAAGTTGCTGCCTAAGTTTGATCCTGATGAGAAGATTGTCGTAGATGACCACTTTCAAAGTTTCTATTTGGCCATAGAAGGGTTAAGGGCTGGGGAATATGAGGATGTTGTCTGTAGATTGTTCCCGCATACCCTTAAAGGATCAGCAACATCCTGGTACTTTGGTTTGCCTGCAAATTATATCCCCGATTGGGACACCTTTGAAAGGATTTTCAGAAGCAAATATGCAGCCCAAAAGACGCATGCATCACTAATGAAAGGTATGGGTGCTTTAAAAAAAGAAAAGAATGAGAAGGTACATCATTTCACTCAAAGGTTTTCAACTTACCTCAAGGACTTCTCTACAACTGATAAGCCTTCTGATAAGGTTCTGATTGAGTACTATACCTCAGCTCTAGGCCCTGACTTAGCTATGTTTGCAAAAGCTCAAGTTAAACCTACATTAGTTGAGACTTATGAAGAGGGAGAAAGAGTAGAGGCTGAAAAGGAAAGTATAGAATATTATCCCGAGCTACCTGGAGAAAAAACTGCTGGGAGAAGAGCCTTATTGCTGTCTAAACCTAAAGAGGAGCAATCACATGATTTTGAGGGAATGCTAAAAATGATTCAAAAAATATCCAACAGAATAATAGATCTGGAGAAAGAAAGGGAAGTTCAGAAAACTTATAAACCCTACTACCAAAAAAAGGAGGATAACAACCAATTGAAGACCCCTCCACATAATTCAGCATCAATGAATCTAACAGAGGTAGGGAGGGGACAATTTCTGCACTTTTCACCAACAACCCCATTCTGAAAAGAATTGTCCTCAATGGCTAAATTCAATGACATTGGCAATGAATCAGCTGTTGGACTCTAAATTGACTAAGGACAGTGGTGAAGAGAAAAAGAGTTTTCAGACCATAGAAAGACAAGATAATGATACCATGTTTTTATGGGATTGTGTCTCGATGTTTGATACAGAAAAGGGTACTGATAAACCTGAGAACATACCAACAACAACAAAAGACATGGATCTAATAATTAAATACGATGCAACAATCTCAAAGATTAAGAAGTTGCAAAAGAATGTCAAGAGACAGTTAAATGACAATATTGAAGATAAAGTACCCAAAGTTACTACTATCAGCCAGGAAACAGAGCAAATCAACGAGCATGCCAAGCTTATGGAAGGACAAGCAGATGTTAACAAAGGAAACACTGAAAAGACTGAGGATCCTAAAAAAGAAGTACCCATTGAAAACCAATCGGGGGAGGAAGATATCGAACCTATTTGGGAAGAAAAATCTAAAACCCCACCTTTCCTTTTGACTCTAGAAGTGTTGAATCATAATGCGCATAATTGCTTGGTAGATTCGGGATCATCGGTAAATGTTATGCCACTTGTAGTTTGCAAAAATATTAATGGGCAGCCAAAGCCCACAGCTTGGGAAGTAGTTCAACTAGACAGAACAAGTGTCAAAGTAGTGGGGGAAATGAAGAATGTTCTCATTCGTTAATTTGCCAATAACATGATATGTCAATTTATTGATATTATGGTCGCTGACATACTGGATGGTTATGGGCTTATTCTGAATCAAGATTGGTATGCTAGGCTAAAGGGGTATTTTGCCTCAGATTGGTCTCATTTATGGTTACCTCGTAAGGGTACCCCAAATCAGATCAAAATTTCAAGAGAACCTTACATGAAACATACTATCACTAAGTTGGGAGAAGGAAATGAATCTGCTAATTCTGTTCTAGGAAATTATCTAACAGAGCTTGAACTAAGATATCATGCCTCAGGAAAAGCCAGTTCTATGATTGACACTCAGCCTGATCTCCTTCAACTTCCTCAGGCTGATAAGGATGACTGTATATCAGTAGACATGGTTTCGATTTCAAAAATAGTACAATTAGACCATGGATAGGTATTTTGCATGTAATATAGCCTAGCCCCTTGACTCATTAGATGGAAGAATTTTCAGGTGTGGGCACACAATTTTCTTTTTCTTTAATGTTTTGTACATAAATAAATTGATGCTTTTTTGTTTTGGTTTAACGCTTTGTTTCTACTTATTTTGTTTTTGAATAAAGAGGCAAACTTTTGGTTGCATGGGAAACACCAGGGTTCTTAATTAACTTAAATATTGAGGAAAGGACTGTGCTTTTTAAATAATAGAATGTCTTCTAGTAGGAAGTGTTCCTAATTGGCCATGCACTCATTGAAGACCTACTTAACCCCTGTAAATAACTCAAAATTAAGAGGTCTGGAATACTATTTCGAGGCTCCATCCGTTTCACATCTAAGATGTCCTAGGGAGTGATGGTGAAGGGCCCACAGAGAGGAAGCAAGGTAAACAGTTTACTATATATAAATGATCCCATGACATGATTTCAGAAATACTAAAGGCTATCAAGAGTCAAAACTCCTTAAAGAAACAATACATATCAAAGCAAAGTATCAGAAACATGAATTTCAAATTGCCAAAAATTCTTCTTCGTCTGTGAGCTGAAAGTAAATTCTTCTCTCACACAAAAGGACACTATGGATAGAGGAGCCTGAATAAAATTCAAAAAGAAAGGCAAATGGAGGACTCAAAAGAACAAAAGTTCGAACAGCACAAAAGTGCAATTGGCATGGGAATGAGGAACAAAGGAATAGTGTTGTTTACCATGTGTTACGATCCTATGGTGTCCAAGCTAGAAACTACCTAAAGACAGAGGTAAAATAAATCTCACTTATTAGGCCTTGAAAGAGTTATCCAGACTTTCAAATATTTTGAGTTTTCCCATTCCCCAAAGAGTGGACTTCTTCTTAATGATTTAAATGAATGGGTTTGCTAGCTTAGGAATACAAGCATCTAGAAGAATTCAACTTTTGGGCTAGACAGTCTTTTACTGGGAAGACGTTAAGTTTGAAATCTGGGGTTCACCGGGTAGTTGCCAATTGTTGTAGCTGCAACGTTTTCCCAAAATTCAAAAAATTTCGGGACCCTCCTTTAACTCATTTTTGCTTGACTTTGAGTTTTGGTATTCCACAGAGAGACTATTTTTATGCCAAATGTTTCACTACTTGTTTAAGTTTTACCTTGCCGTCGGAAGCGTTTTGATGTTCAAATCGGAAAACTAGTCATCTGCGCGCCCACCATTGCGGAGAAATAACAAGAAACTGGGACCGATTGTTTTCTCCAATGCCTTTATTCGCTTGTTTGTCTCAATCGGCTGTTGGTTGGAATCCCGTCGAGATATATTGTCTCTATGTTTTCCGTAGTTGTGGATAGCGCATCACATTAAATTTTTCGACCCCACCATTTTGTTTCATTGATCTTTGAGTTTTCAGCGTCCGCCATTGCGGCTTTGAAAAGCATTGCCTTTCCGGTGGTTTGATTTTACTTTTCCGCAGAACCGAGTTTTCTTGGTTTAAGTTATGTTGGTTTTTTCTCCGATTTTGCCAATTTGCAGAACTCGATGTCTTTTATGTTTCCGTCGTTGCGGCTCTTCATCCTTCTATCATTTTGATGTTTTAATATTGTGAGCTCTGATGCAAGTATCATTTGGTTTCTTTTCGGTGCCTTAGCGGTTCTCCCAGCTATTTCATCGCCCAACGTTACTGGAGGCAATGTTAATATGCTCTCTGATCCTGTGTTTTTACCGCCCGATGATTTTCTCCCGCCGAGTATGGTTGACCGAGGATATATATATTTATTGGGTTGGGTAGTTGATTATTTTATTGTTATTTTTAGACTGTCTCTGCGCTATCATTTTTGCTCAAGCTAACCAGGACCCTCGCTGTCGGTACCCTCATTCCTAGGTGGCTCTGCTGTGTAAACTCAACGGTTTTCCTCCCGCCAGTCATGCAGCAATGCTAGGTAGGCCCTTGTACTCATTATCCCATTCCGTTCGACTGGACGTTTTAATTTCTTATTTCCGCAGTTAGGGTTTTCACTCAGTTTCCCGTTGTGACATGTATATATGCTGGGGCAAGTAGCATGACTGTTAGTAGGGGAGTTATTTGTAGCCTATGGATTGTTTTATTTCGTGGCCGTTATGGCCTTTTACCCTGCACTCGATGGTTGGGGAAACCAGCGCAAGCAGCCGTTACGTTGTCTGCACCAATTTGCCGCATTTTTATGTTTGGTCGTTCGGGGAAGATTTTTGTGGTTTGCCTAGGGAATGGCGAAGTTTTTTCACTGGTCCAGTCACCCACGTCTTTCAAACCAAGACCTCGTCATTGCTTTCAGTTTGTTGTTTAGAGCGATCCGGTTCACGGTCGAATTCAAACCCGAACCGGTCTGGGGTAGTATAGCATCGCCCAGCCTAAGATGGACCATAGAATGCACATATACAGTGCTATCTCCTAAAGCACCCCCTTTGAGTTGCTAAAGTAAGCATCGCCGGTGTTTCATGTAACATAGTGGTCATGGCGCCCACAGAGAACCCAATATTGTTTCAATTATGACATAGACCTTGTTTTCCCACACTCAAACTTTGTTGGACTAAGTTGGTTCCAGTTTTTCGGGCAGGTGCATTTGTTGAATGAATTTTTCTCATTTTTTATTAATTATAATCATGTTTAATGCAGATGAGGTAAAACCTTTAAATTTCCATCTTATTCTGTAAAATTGTCCGAAAACTACTTAGCAGAACCTAAAATACCTTTCTGTACATGACAGGGAAATTCATCGGAACTTAAAATGTCTAAGCATCAAAAGAAGAAGGCTCCCATAGTCGAAGAAGAACCTGATGTCGAAGTCATCACCAGAGTGGAATATGTTTATGAAGACACCAAATACATAATTGGTGTAGAGCTAGAATATCAGTCGGGAGAAATCTACAGATTGATTACGCGTCGAGAGGTGCCTGACATAGGCTTTGAGGAAGAAAACATCTATGTCAACATAGAGAGGTCTTCATTAATGAAGATTGCTACGAGACCTGAACTGTTTCCATGCTCTGAAGTGATTGGGTGGATTTTTCCCAGGGCAGACATGACCACCATGATTCTGGAGAATGTTGACAAACACGGTTATGATTCCTATAGCCTTGGATATGTAGCCCTGGCCTACCAATTGCTAGAAGCACAAACATATCTAACTGAAGAATGGCTGAAAAGCATCAGGATTGATCTCGTTGAGACACTCAAAAGGATGCTCACGCCTGGAAAAAAATTTAGAGCCAGACCAACTGGAGAATATGACACCGCAAGCTTAAGAACCCCTTACAGGTTCATTGCCTTGATGCTTAATAGGATTTTTGGCAGAGCCCATGGAAGGAGCTTAAAATTGGAGTGGGTACCAATAATTTTTTATGTTGCAACAAAGGAGACCATTTTCAATTGGGCTAATATTGTGTCCAATAGCCTCTCAGCCTGCATGGCATCAGCATTAGGAGGGGTGTCCCAAAAGAAATCGGAGTTCTATATGAGCTCCATACTGATTGATTGCATACTATGCAATCAACCCTTCCCTAACCTGAGATGTATCTGGGGCAGGGAAAGATCACCCATCTACTCATCATACAGGCCACTGTGGGCCCATAAATACCGCAGTCACTACAGGGAGGTGTGTGAGAATTTCATTATGCCATTATATACCCTTATTTTCTTAAAAGAATGTGACTGCATGTCGGAAGAGGCATTGCAGGTGATTGAAGAGTATGCTGATTATTACTTGACTGAGGATGGGCTCTATTTCATAATGTTTGGAGGCTCTAGAGCACCCTCATTACTGCCTAAGTATGCCACCGACTATGTGATTCACAAAGAGGTAGTTAGGCAAGTATTTCTAGATGGCATAGGAATTTTCTTATTTGAACATAAGAAGGCAGCATACCCACCTTTTCCTTTCAGATTAGGGAGTTGCAAGTTCACTAGAGTAAAGAAGATCGATGAATTCATGGAGGAGTTGGAGAAGTTCTATTTTGGGGAAATGCCATTCCACGGGAATGATTCCCGTAATAAGGTTGCATAGCACTGCAAGGAGGCTAATTTCCATTTTGAGTACACCAGCCATTGGGACAGAGAAGAGTCCATTTTTCGTAGTGCTCTAAACATAACGGCTTTAAGGAGAAGATTTAAAAAGAAAATTACCACCAAAGGTGGGAAGGGACAGGACGAGTAGACAAAGGCCGAGGAAGAGGAAGCCAGGAAAAGAAATGAAGAAGCTCAAAGATTAGCCCAAGAAGTCGAAGGATGGCTAAAGGGAGAGGAGGAGGAGAAAAGAAGAGCTGCACAAGAGGCAGCAAGAAAGGCAGAATAAGCTTCCAAGATCGAAGAAGAAGAGAGAAAAAGGAAGTTAGATGAGGAGCTGAAGAAGTGGGAGGCAGAGAAGATGAAGCTGACCCAAACAGTGACAGAAAAATCAGCCTTCGACGCAGCAGACATTCAAACCCAGGACGTGGAAAACCCCAACATTCAAGATCCCGAAGTACCTGCTTTCAGCCCACCTGGACAGTCTATGGTCCCCACCCTTAGACTAATCCCCTTTGAACAGAAGAAATGGGAAGAAGTGCCTGATTTTAATACTATCTTTTATGATAAATAAAAGAAAAGGATAGTAAAGAGAACCGAGAGGAAGGTTGAAACCGGGGGGCTGTCCGATAAGATGATAAATGATACAACCATTATATACGGGACATATAGAGACCCCATGTTCACTATCAAAGAAGGGGCTGCATTATTCCATGCTTCAGAAGACAATGTAGATAAAATAATGGCAGATCTGGAGTAGTTAAAGAAGTCTTCTTCTCAATTAAAAGATGCACTGAGAAAGGAAACGGAAGAAAACACTAAGTTAAAAAGAAAATTTGAAGACATACAAAAAGAAATCAAGTCTTCAAAGGCTGAACTTCAGGTTCTCCAAATAGAGATAAAATCGATGGAGACTTCCCAAGAATGTATGGAGAAAGTACAATAGGAATATCAAGAGTTGAGGGAAGAGAAGGAACAGCTGCTAAATAGGATAAAAAATATAGAGTTGCAGAAGACTACCTTGGAGGCGAATGAGAAGCACTCTCAAGGGCAGGAGGCAAAACTTCAAGAGCAAATTATCTCACTGACAACAGCTATAGAGGAAGCCAAAGAACAACAGGTTAATCTCCAACCTTTCAAAGAACATGTACTGGCACAGAGTGCTAAGATGCTTCAACTGCAGGTGTCTATAGAAGAGGAAAGATGTAGGGTTTTGCAAATAGACAGTTGGTTGGAGGAGATTTTGGAGACCTCCTCATATTTTGTTGATAGATCTCAGGAAATCTTGGAAGTCCTGACAGCAAGGATGGCAAGACTAGAAACCAATGAAGAAGCTCCTGCAGAGTTACCCTCAATGGGTCAACAGGCCCTTAGGAAGGACTACGACTTATTGGAATTTTCCATCAACACAGCCGAGGAGTTCAAGAAGGTTGTTAGAAAGACAAAAGGGGCATGTACAGAATTCTTTAGAAGACTTATGATTACTTATAACTGATGCTAGGTAGAGGCTGAACAAAGAATAGATGCTTTTCCATACCACAGCCTGTTTGTGGAAATTTTGCAGAAAAGGTACCAAGAGGATGAAAGAAGAATACAACACATTAAGGATTTAGATGAACAGACCTTAAGGAATGAGGTAGATCATTCCACAGTCAGTGTGGAGCTATTAGAAGATCAGTTTCGCCTGAGTGCAGCCAGAATCGAAGCCATCAAGAACCAGGCTGAAAAATTCAAGATAAATATTTGATTCTTGGAACCTTCTTAATTTGAAAGTATTGCTTCGAAGGCTTTAGCGTGGAATAAATTTCTAAGTAATCAAGCGAGGCCATCCTCATGAACATTTATTCACTTTTGCAATATGTTGTAATTTTGTAGACACTTAGTGAAAGTAAATTTTGGGAGGCGAAGAGTTGGAGAAACCCAAGAGTTATTTGTGGGCAGCCCAACAGTCTTATTCTTTTGTATAAATATAGAGGACTTATAGGAAAAGTGGAATTTTTCCCCAGTTAGATAAGTAAAGAGATATTGTAAGAAGAACTATTTCCTTTTGCAATAAAGAATTACTATTTTCCTGTCGGAGAAAGTTTGGTGGGATGTTCAAATTTTATGCTATGGATTGGTTGAAGAGGAACTATTTCGTTTTTCATCTTTTTGTCCACTAGTTGTGAGATCGTTCTAACTCTTAGGACCTATGTTCTTGTTTGAATGATTTCTGGTTTATTCTATGAAATTAACACCATGAGTAATGAATGTTGTTCATAAGCAATTGGCTATCTGATTGTTTAAATATCTTTAATTGTTCATGTGTTTTGGTAAGAAATATCAGCTATCTGTAATTTCTCTTTATAATGCATGCACAATATACATTACTCATTAATAAGTTACAATTTGGCTCCTTGGGGATAGATAGATAGTTAGATTTACTTTATTACGGTGTGTGTGATTTAGATGCTTGTGAGTTTTAAGACGAGAGGTAAGAACCTGTGCATCACATTGTGAATACTCATGGCATTCTTTATCAAGTTTGGATGTTAGGTAGGCACGTGCATATCATATTTTAAGTCAAAAATACAAAAACATATAGGGTGGATCGGGCCGCAACCGATAAAACCTTCTATTTTTGTTACCTGACCTACGGTAGCCGGACCGCAAACTGGACGGATTCCCTACACCAAACAGTCACGGGATAATTGGGAACGTTGACTAAGGAGAATCCCTTACTATTTTTGCTTGCGAATTTCTAGGCCTCAACACTCCTAAACAACACCCATCCGCATCCGAAACATCTAAAAATTAACTTAAACATTGAGCCATAGAAAACTCTTTGTTAGGGACTACCCCCCTTGGCTTCGTTAGGAGTTAGCCTAAATGGAGGAGCTACGAGTAGGTGACAGTACCTAGCTTTGTGCTTGCCCCCAAGGTCAGACCTCTCCCACTTTCTCAAGTCAGGAGATAGCTTTCAGAAGACTTCTGCTGCTGGTGTGCAATCGGCAGACAACATCTTTTGGCGCCATTGCCGGGGACAAATATTTTTGTTCCTGGACGACCTTTGTTGTTTTTAGTTTTTTACCTTTTTATCCTTTTTGGTATATTTTTTAGTCCAATCACTCTCTGAAATTAGACTTTAAGTCCACCTGGCGACTCCACTGTTAGTTAACACCTCAAGGTATTCTACTAGAAGAAACTCTGTAGGGTTGGTCGATTTCATCCTTGACCCCAAAAAGGTCTTAAGGAGGAGATTAAACAAACTATATTCTCGTAGGATCCTTGCAGAACTTGGATCTGAGTCTGTTTCAGACATCCATCTTTTATTTCCAGAAAACTTAGAAAATTTGCAAAATAATAACTGTTTCCTTAATCCAATGGGTGAGTTTTTTACTCAACTTAACTTTGCTCAGATAGCAGGTCATCCTCATGATATCCCTGACAAGGCTATCGACAAGCTTACGACATATAATGGCACTGATGCCTCCCTCTCTGCTGAGTAGCATATCAGGAATTTCACCAGACACTATGGTGCCCATGTCAGGGGTACTGATACGCATGAAGATGTTTACACGACCTTGTTTTCCTTGTCTTTGGATGGCAAGGCTGGAAATTGGTACGATAATTTGCTGGAAAATTGTTTCACCACCTTAGCAGACTTCAAGGCTGCTTTCCTTAGAAAGTTTGGCAGCTGAAAGGAGCCTAGACATCTAGTAGCGGCTTTAACCAGCATAAAGAATTCCAAAACTGAAACAATGGATGAATTCAACAACAGGTTCACTGAATTAGCAAATTCCATCCCTGCCACTTACTCTCCTCCAGCAGCTTCTGTTTTGGACTATTACATCGAAGCTTTGAGTGGTAAAATCCAATACCAAATTAGAGATAAGGAGCTGGCTACTTTATTTCTAGCTTAGGGTTTGGCTATAAAAATTGATAAGAATATGCAGTCATCTAGTGAGTCTAACCTCCACGGTTATTCAAGGTCTTCCACCCCTTTCAAAATTAGTGAGCCCAAAGACAAGGATCCTTTATCAACTATGAAGGATGCCTATGAAAAACAGATGATCGATATGAAAAGGGAGATGAAGAAGAATATGGAGGAGGCAGAACAGAAACATTTAGCACAGTTAAAGGAAATTCAGAATAGGGTAATAACAATGGAAAGAACTCAAACTCAGCCTACTCCTAGAACTTTTCCTACCAAGCCAACATGGCAGAGAAAGAATCCCAACCATGAGCAGAGGCCTCCTCATTAGCTAGAGGCCAAGAATGTGGTTGAACCTTACAAACCATTTTGTAGGGCGTGCAGAGAATTTCCATGAGGAATCTAGCTTCCATTATGCATGTTATGTTCAGGAGCATGGTTATCCTGAGGGGTGCGGTCCTAGTACATCTACAAGTGAGCCTAAATTCATTCGCAATGTTGGAGACATCTATGTTGACCACAAGGATAGTTGGAATCAAGCTAACCAATTTCATCAATGGGTTGTTTACTTAACTAAGTATTATGGGGAAATGCCTTCGAATAGCAACAATGTTCAAAATTTCAAAGGCATGACATATCAAAGAAGACCTAGGGAAGGACCATCTACCCAAACTGATCCAAAGGTAACAATTTCTGACATCCCTCCTGAAATAGATGACAAGTCATATTCTGTTGCTCTAACTTTTGATCTAGGTAGTTGGTTAGCAAACTCTAAAGCCCCGGTTCCTGTGCTTGGATTATGTGAAATTCCTGGTCAAAAGGAGAAATTGTTGAAAATGCTTGAGCCTCAAATTAACAATGATCCCCCTCGTACCTCAAAAATAGTTGCACTTGAAAAACCTAAAGCTCGAAAGAAAGTAACTTTTGCCAACACTATAGAACAGCCTCCTTCTAGTCAGGAAAATGTTTGCGGAGATCCTCCTATAATCTTGCATACTAGGGACCCAAGAAAAGAAGATCACCCACCCTTCTACATGTCATTGATGATAGGTGATTTTCTCCTTCACAACTGTATGCTAGATTCAGGATCGGGATCAAATATTATGACCAAGAAAGTCATGCAGCAACTTGGCCTTAGAACCACTCACCCTTACCAAAATGTATGTGCCATGGATTCTAGACCCGTCAAATTTGAAGGTATGATCGAAAAGAAAAATGTGAGATTAGAAAAGTATCCCGGCATCCATGTTACCATGGATATTCTCATCATAGATGTACCGAATAAATGGGGCATGCTATTTTCCACAAAATTCGGTGCAACTTTAAGGGGATCCATCCAAATGGATTGGACTTACGCCACTGTACCTGCATTAGAAGATTCATTAGTTAAGTTACATAAGGAGAAAGAATGAAGACATCATGTAGAAAACCCGGGGAATCCATGAAATGAGTATGTCAACTACTCAGGTGAACTAGGGATGTACCAGATTAACTCCACTTTATTAGAGCCTATCCGTGAAGAAAAAAAAATGAAAATCTTAATGAATTATGGAGGATGAACTTTAATGGAGCCTATTCTAGAGTAGGGAAAGGTGCTGGGATAGTCATTATGTCACCTGAAGGTAAAGTTTTCAAATTTGCTTTTAGATTAGAATTTGAGGCAACCAACAATGTAGCAGAATATGAGGCACTTCTACTGGGCATTGAGATTTCCAAGGACATGGGGATTAAGTTGCTTGATATTAAAGGGGACTCTGATTTGATTGTTCAACAAGTTAAGGGTCAGTTTGCATGTAAGTGTCAAAGACTTAAGAAATATAGAAATGCAATTTGGGATACAATGGAATTCTTTGATGCCCTTAACTTAGAAGCAGTCCCTAGAGATCAGAATAGTACCTCTGACAAGCTTGCAGTTTCAATGTCAACTCTTCAACCATCAGATGAGATGTTAAATGGGGATTGTCCTTTAGAGATTAACTTCAGACCTTCTATTCCTGATAATATTGAACATTGGCAGGATTTCCAAGATGATGCACAAATATTGAAATTTATTAATCATCTGGATGAATTTTCTAATTATAAATCCAATGAACATGAGGAAGGTAAATAATATAAGGATGAGGGTAACCGTTTCAATCCTGTAAAACGTGGCTTTCTTGCCTTAGTAAAATCTTTGATAGACAGGATAGAAAAAAGAACAATGTCGAGCAAATGAAGTCGGATGATTACATTGAAATCAACATTGGGATGGAAACAGAACCAAAAATCATAAAAATTGGAAAAAGTACTTATGAAAAAGAAAGGAACAACCCCATCAATCTGGTCAAAGAGTATAGGGATGTATTTACGTTTACTTATGACGAGCTCAAAGCCTATAGGGAAGATGTATTTCAGCATACTATTCCCTTAAATCCAGAATGTCAAAAAGGCAAGCCTTTCAAACAAAAACTTAGGCAAATAAACCCTAAGTTAGCACCAATCATCAAGAAGGAGTTAGAGAAAATGATAGCAGTAGGAATAATATCTCCCACTAGACATTCAACGTGGTGCTCTAACTCAGTAGTTGTTAGGAAGAAGAACGGGAGCATAAGGATATGTATATATTTCAGGAATCTAAACATAGCATGTCAGAAGGACAATTACCCCCTCCCAACATGGAAACCCTCCTCCAACAGGTCACTGGATCGAGCATGATGTCAATGCTGGATGGTTTTTCAGGCTACAACCAAGTAGTCATTCAAGAGGAAGATAGACATAATACCACCTTCACAACTCCTTGGGGAACTTTTGAATATCTAAGAATGCCCTTTGGCCTTTTAAACGCAAGAGCTACTTTCCAAAGGGCCATGGATTATGCCTTCAAGGAGTTGATTGGAAAAATCATTGAGATCTACCAAGATGATCTCACTATTTTTTCGAAGGAGAGATCCAGCCATGTTGGTCATCTTAGGCATATTTTTGAATGGTGTAGGAATTATGGCATTTCTTTAAATCCAGCTAAGTCGGTCTTAGGTATTGAAGAAGGAAATATTTTAGGTCACATTATCAACAAAGACGGGGTCAAAGTTGATCCTGAGAGGATAGAAGCTATACAAAAGATTCCCCTTCCCATAAATGTTAAAGGTCTCCAATCATTTAATGGTCACATTAACTTCATCAGGAGATTCAATCCCAGCCTGGTAGAACTCATGAAGCCTATGCAGGCCCTCCTAAAGAAATATGTCAAATTCACATGGACTGATGAAGGAAGGAATGCTTTTGAAGCTATTAAAGATGCCATTTCCAAGTATCCGGTCTTAGTCAGCCCTGACTACACTAAGGATTTCATGATCTTCTCATTTGCTTCCGAAGACACTATTGTGGGTGTGTTGCTCCAAAAGAACATTGAAGGGTTTGAGAAACCCATATCATTCATGAGTAGAGCCTTGCAGAATTCTGAGCTAAAATATACCATCATGGAGAAACAAGCCTATGTCTTAGTCAAATCATTAAAACATTTCAGGACTTATATCGGGTATTCCAAGGTTATCGGATATGTTCCCCACACTACGGTCAAGGATATCCTTTCTCAAAAGGATTGTTTAGGAATAAGGGGTACGTGGGTATCCAAGATTCAGGAATATGACCTTGAGATAAATCCCATTAAATTAATCAAGGGATAGGGCCTCACAAAAATGCTTACTCAGAAGAATGAAGAAGCCATTGAAATGATCGCAGAAAATGATATCCCGCAGCCTATCATGACTCCTGTCCTTCAGAACCTTGACAACCACTGGTATTCAAACATCATTTTCTTTCTTCTCCATCTCACTTGCCCTGATCACCTCAAGGGACATAAGCGTAGGGCTTTGAGACTTAAGACTGCTAGGTATTTCCTTACCCAAGAGGGTCTAGGTTGGAGGAACCTAGATGGTATTATATTTAGGTGCATCAATGAACAGGATTCTAAGAAGATACTAGTAGAGTTTCACTCAGGATTTTGTGGAGGCCATTATGCAGTGAATACAACTGCCCACAAAATCTTGAGAGCTGGTTACTATTGGAAAACCATTTTTGCAGATGCTCACAAGCATATCAAGTGTTGCCAAGAGTGCCAATTGTTCACTGGGAAGCAGAAATTGGCAGCTCTTCCCCTTACTCCAGTTGTTGTCCTTGCCCCTTTTCAGCAGTGGGGGCTTGATTTTATTGGAAAATTCAAGGATAACTCCAGTAATGGTTTTTGTTGGATTCTCACAGCAACTAATTATTTCACCAAGTGGGTAGAGGCTATACCTACTAAGACTGTCACTGAGAAGGTTGTTATAGACTTCATCGAGGAAAGAATCATCACCAGATTCGGGACTCCCTTAAAAATAACAATCGATAATGCTAAGGCCTTTAGTTCTGAAAAAATGAATGACTTGTGTGTTAAGTATGGCATTATCCTATTCCACTCATCTGATTATTACCCATAGGGAAATGGACTTGCTGAGTCCACCAATAAAAATTTAATGTCAATCCTCAAGAAGACTATGGGGGATAATAAGAGATCATGGGATAGTAAAATTAAGTATGTTGTGTGGGAAGATAGAATTACTAAGAAGAACTCAACTGGTAAATCACCTTTTGAGCTGGTGTATGGACTCACAACCACCCTTCCGGTCAGTATGTAGATTCCGATCTTCAGGATGCTATGGCACAGAACAGGCAGAAATGGAGCAGAGAATAAACCAGATTATAGAATTGGATGAATCCTGAAGAGCTACCCTTGATCAGTCACTCAAACATCAGGAAAGTATGAAGGGAACTTTTGATAAGTCAGCCAGGCTGAGAGCTTTCCAAATCAGACATACTATTCTCTTATAGGATAAGAGAAGGGAGAAGCCTGGAAAGCATGGGAAATTTGATAGCCTTTGGAAAGGCATGTTTATCATCTGTGACATAGCTGGCACCAATTCCATTTTACTTAACACTATGGATGGAGAAATTTTAAACCTGCCCATGAATGGCCAACACTTGAAGCCTTTCTATCAAAACAACCTCCAAGATGACCAAGGGGTCACCACAGGGCTTTTCTAAACCCATCCTTGTTGTATTTCTATGTACTTTACTTTTGTATCATATTTTATGTATCATAATTGTGTAGAATGCTACATTAAAGCTCTTTCTTTTTTATACTATCATTTGTATCATATTTCATTCTATATATGCCGAAAAAGAAGAAGTTTATTTCCATGTACTTTATTTCAAGAAAAGAAAAAAATATTTTTTGGTATTTCATCATGGCATATTTTGATCATATACATGGTGTTGCTGCCTTTCACACACCTGGGTCACATGGCAAAAATATTCAAGCCACCCGGTGTTTCCTTGGGGGAAAGTCTCAAGTCAAGGCTGTCACCTTGTTCTTGACTCCTCCGTTTAGGCTCAACTCCTAATGAAGCCAAGGGGGGTAGACCCTATTAANTTGAGTCTCTAGGGCTATTGTTCATAACGCACCCCTTAGGGTGTGACAGATATCGGTGCCCCGAGGTCACTTTTCAGAAGTTCCCGCTTCCTTTGGCTATTTTTCCACCGTAATGGTTTGATCTAGGTGTTGGATTTTCACCTGATGGTTTGTCAATTTGGGAGAGTGAATCCTAATTACACTATTCACTCAAGTGTTTTTGATACAGCTTGATTGATCAAAAAAACTACATCCAAGTGCATATCATACACACCGGAGTCTTGTCAATTTTAGTAAATTTTAAAATAGATGTTGTTGTTAAAAAGAAAACCCTCCAAGAACCTCTTTCGGTCCAAGTGGACCTCAATCGAGGAATAAAAGAGGTGTTTATTTTATTATGGTTACTGAAACAAATGATGATAGCAAATGAAACATAAAAAGATAAGCAAACCACAATTTTCTAATTAGACTACCATGAACCTTTCTTCACCTTTCAGCTCAAAAGGAGGCTCGTGGGGTAAGTATTAAAGTTACTTTGAAAAAAATAGAAATGAAATATGGAATTGATTTTATATCAAAGTATACTACCCTACATATTAATACTACACTATATTGAAAAAGATGAACGAAAAGCAAAAAATGACACAGACGCAAATACCCCCAAGGGGGATGGGGAATGGGCGCGAAAGAGCCTATTCAAAAATTATTTTTATTACCAGCGGTTACAATATCATAAAAATGGTATGATTCCTCTTGATTCCTATATAGAATGAAATCAAGAGTTTACAAAGTACGAAAATTAAAGATTTCAGTCAAAAGGGAGACCCTTGGGGGGATTCAGAGGCCCAAAAGTCACTTTCGAGCAGAAGCTCCTCCTTTTTTCTGCTATGCCTTCTAAAAAAAAGCAATATTATTAGACTGAAAGATTCCCAAAATCACTCTGAAAGTACCTTTGGGTCAGATTACTTTTAACCAAAAAATGCTAAGTAAAAACTAGTTAAAAAAGGTAAAAAAGGAACCAAGGAAAGAAAGCTTTCCTTGGGATCTTGGCTTGCCTTTTAGGAATCCAATATGATGTGCACCGATTGCTATATTTATCTTTTATAATATCAAATAGAAATCTAATGCATGCAAGCTACAAATTTTCTTTAAAATTCCATGCAAAAAGGACGATTTCCCTAAAGCTAGATCTAGAATGCTTATGAAACCTTTTAAGAGCAAGATCTAGACTATGGGATTTGAGAAGATAGATCTATGTTAAATTTACTTTTAGTATGATAGATCTAAACAATATCAAAGCTATGAACAAAGTAACCGGGTAAATGAGTTGATTTTGAGGGAGGAAGAAAAGGAGAGAAATGTTGGTAGCCTTGAAGATTTACAGTGGAGATTTCAGGTGGAATGTCGAGGGACTATACCTTTGGAAGGTTTTAGAGAGAGTGAATAAGCAAAATAGGTCAGAATCCTCTCTAATCTAGGAACCTGCAGCTCAGCTGAAATCAAAAAACTTGCCGAAAAACTTGTGAGATCCGATTAGTACATACACAGAGATTCAGAATAACATGCATATAAGCTTATAGAACATGCTGAATCTAGATCTCTAAACATGCATCAAAGGAAAGAGATGGCCAATAAACTTATTGAAAAGCACCTTTCCTATCAAGATTATAATAAGCTTATTATCAATCTTAGCAATGAATCCACAAGCAATTAGCAAATTATGAACACATATATAGGTTACCTCAGTAAAAAAATGGCAATGATCATCCACACATACAATGGCACAACACCATCTTTCCTCCAAAGCTTCTCTTTATTTCAAATGAACAATAACAACAGTACAATAGAAGTAGCACCTCAATCCTAGTTCTAACTAGCTTGGAAGCGGAGGCTTATGCTTGTATATATACAAAAACTAGGAGATACAGCACAGGGGGCACAAATCCCAAGGAGATAGACCAAATGAGCTGATGGAGAGTCAATCAATGCAGATCTGAAGCTGAACTGAGCTAGATATGAGTCTCACTAAGTGCAATTGTCAATTAGAGAGCTGATCTAACTGACATCTCAACCTGTTGACTGAAGCATCCACCAAAACTCATCCAAACAAGCCAAAACGTGTGGAGGAGAGAGGGAGGGCGAAATTCCCCATAAAGGATGTTGAAGATCAACTCTAGATCTGATTTGATCACCTCCTTCAGTCAAGGATTTGGTCAAGCTCCTTGGCCATGTGCCAAGGGACTTATGTTTATGATGCAAGTCCTGTCATGGTTGAATGAATTTCGTGCAATCAATAGAATTTCGAATGCATGAATAGGTTATTATGCACATCTTTTCAGTATTATTTTATGTTTACAGCACAATCTCTCTTGCGCATCTATTATATTGCACCTGTCTATTAGCTTGCTAGTATATCCCTTTATGTTTAAAGTACTAAGGCTGAATATGTGTCATGTCGTTAGTAGCTAAGAAAGTATATGCGCGGTGTGCGCTATAGTTCGGCATAAATGAATCCATCCTCATAACTTGGTCGAGCCTCTTGGCCACGTGCCAAGGGACTATATTCCCTTGATGAGCCATGGAAACATGATTCCATTGGTTACCCAATAAAGAGATATCTTGGGTGAGACTTATCCTGCTTTGCGGGTGTTGCTGACAGGGCTTGCTCTTTCGGGTCGATATCTTAGGTGTTTGTGAGGTTGATGGGTTGCATAGAAACTGGGTCACGCGAGTTAGGAAAAGTGGCCAACAAATGGTTCTATTGCTAGGACCCATTGATCAAAACAAGTTAAATGTTTTGGAATCCGACTAAGAGTGAAGTCAAGGATTGGCTGGAGTTGAAGACGTTGATATTTGCATAGAAGGAAAGCGAGGGTTCATGGCTGAGCCCTGAGAACTGGTTAGGGAGATATCTATATTCGGATATCCATGAAATTGTCTTCGCATAATTTCCCATTATATTGCAAGAATGGTTTTCAGAGTTCTAAACCTAGAAAACTAACTTCCAGAGAAGAGGAGTAGCTGAGTGGACTGACCAGTTAACACAAGAAGTAGCACAAGTAAGTAACCCTATTTCTAGATCTGTTGATTTTTGGATTAAAAGCATATTAGAAGGATATGTCACTGAGTTTTCTGTTGAAGCGATAACCTTGTTTAGTGAGGCAAAGAGACATGTTTTAGAAGGACATCAGGAAAGGTACCTTATGTCTATAAACCAATGGATTAAAATGCTCCTTTATGAAAATGGTATTTTACAACTCAGTGATTGAGTCATGCAGTCCGTGAAGGGGATATGCTGTGTAAAATTTAGGAGTAATATGGAAGATAGTAACCATAAATGTTCTCAGGAAGATCAGAAGAGGATTTGGACACTAGATTCTTAAGAAGCATAAGGAGGTTTCAGTCAGGGAAGAGGACGAAGGTAGCGGGAGGCAGGAGGGCTTATAGCATGCCCAGGGAAGCTGAATATGGATGTGAGTCACACCTATATGAAGGGTCCTATGATGAAGAGGAGTATAGACCAATTTTGGAGAGAGAAAAATTAGAAGATTCCGTAGAGACACCAAGAACAAAATGTGACTATGACATTCTAAGAAGATCACCTAAAGTGAGATCTAGAAGTTCCTCACTTGAAAAGCTTGTGAACACTAGTAGTCCTAGTGTTGGGAGTGGTACCCAAGGAGGCCCATCAGTGACCCCATTAAATCAATAAAATCCATAGAATCCAGTGAACAACCCCAACACCACCATAATGGTGGGGGCAGACATTAGACTACCTACATTCAATGGGAATGGAACAGAGGATCCATAACAACATTGGTTCCCCTACGAGGCGGTATGGATGGTCTGCCTCGTTAACAATGATGAAATACAAAAAGTGCAAATGATTATGAATCTACAGGGCCATGTGTTGGATTGGTATTTGAATTATTGTGTAGTACCACTGGGGAAACTACAGAGGAATCTTGAAGTGATTCGATAAGCAATGATCCCAGAATTCAGAAAGCCACAATCCGAGTCCCAATGTATAACCAAGATCAAGGAGATTAAACAGGATCTGGTAGAAACAACATGGGACTTTGACCAATGGTTCAAAATGCTGATGGCCAAATTAATCTTCCAGATGTCGGACGTGCAACATAAAGAGTGGTTTATTGCTATGCTACTACCACACATTAGGGGACCACTCATGCAGCAAAATATTGTGACACAAACGAAGGCACTGGAATTAACAATGAAGCTAGAGGCTTCACCTATTGGAGATGGCACTACAGTTTTGATACAGATTCAGTCATAATTGGCTAATATGACAATTCAACTCCATGACATAAAAAGAAGGAAAGAGGTGCAAGAAGACCTCTAGTGCACACAATGTCAGACCAATGGACATACCAAAGATGACTTTTCATCTTACATGAACTACATGTCGTCCGGTGCACCAAACCCATTTAGTACCAAAGGGTTGCCCTAGTGCAACATATGCCAGACAAGGGGACACCACGACATAAATTGAATGTTCCTACATAAGATGGTATGTACCTCAGCTAGTTTATATTGTAAATTTTGTAGATCTGTAGGCCATGATGAACAATATTGTAGGGCCTACCAACTTATGAGAGAGAAAATGGTAGATGCATATCTAATGAAGAATGAGAAGAAAATAAATATTAAACAAGAATAAGCACAGTTCTAGGATGCGCCTTAGTTCCAGGCTGCACCTCAGTTTCAACCTGCATAGTAGTTTCAGGTTGCACCTCAGTTTTATCCTGCGCATAAGTTTCAGATGCCACCGCAATTTCTGAATGCATCCCCGTATAACACGTATCAACGGTAGTATCAGCAACTGCAATACCTACCACAACCACCACAACCTCAGTTGAGGGTGGGTAGCAATTATAGGGGCTAAGGAGGAGGACGATTTGGCCGAGGAAGAGGGCAAGTGGTATGCTACAATTGTGGAGTGCAGGGCCACTTTTCTAGAAACTACACTGAACTTGCAAATACTTACTCATATTGAAAACAAGAGCACAATGTGGAGCAATGTTCGCAACTTATCACTAGATGGCAAGCCCAAACGGTTGGAGCAGCTAACCCAGCACTAAATCCTACATGGAATGCTCCCAACCTGAATGCTAATTCCAATATACAAATGATAGTCACAGAACCATGAGAACCAAGAGTATTTGTGGTAACAAGGGGAGGTGTTGCGACGGGTGCAGATCAAGCTACGTAGATAGAGCCTGTAGCGCAAGCACAACCGCAGGTACAACCCACTGCGCAAAATAAAGCACCACTTGATGTTCGAAAGCAGAAGCGCATATTCATGGATGTACTCCCATATTTCATAGTAATGGAGCAGCCATCCACCTCAGGACAAGTGAAAGATATTCGTGAGAGTTTCGAGAAGATATTCGAACAACAGACTGCAAGAAAGAGTGCATATAAGGTTAGTAATCTCAAACCATTTCTATCAATTTGTTTGGTGCTAATTGAGGACAAGGATGCACTTGTAGAGTTGGAAGCACTTATAGACAAAGAAGGTTAATAGTGCCAAGCCAAAGTTCAAAATGGGACGTGAATTCAGGATGTCTGTGCAAATTGGTGATTATGACATGGACTATATCATTTTCAACCTGGGATCTGATGTTAACATTTTAACACTCCAAAAGTGGGAAATAATGGGCAAGCCACCCCTAGAATGGTCCCCATTTCAATTAAGTCTTGCTAATCAGGCAAAGGTCATGCCCATTGGTAGATTGAGTCAAGTCCAAGTGGATATTTAAGGATTGAGCACTTTTGCAGACTTCGAGGTCATCAATATAGTAGATGATACTAACCCATATCCTGTGCTACTGGGGATTGATTGGGAGATGGGAAATCAAACCATTATAAAATTCAAAATAAGGATCCTATCATTTGAAGATGATGATATTAGGGTAGTTGCACCCCTCGATCCACTGGAAGAATAGAGATACATTGAATCGGTGTTCAACGAAGGGCAAGGTGATCACCTTGATAGCATCTGTAATGTCATTGTCGTTAGGGAGGATTACATTAATCCTACTACAGATGGTAACCTAAGATGGAGATGCACAAGTTCATGTAAATCAGACTTAGGAGAGGCACTTGAGAACTGGAAGAACCGATTACATGAAGTCTCTATGAGGAGATGTGCCAAGATAACTAAGTCTGTCCAACGAGTGCAAACTCAGTCGCAGCCGGTGCCTACATATGAAGGACTACATAACTTGGCAACATTATTGACTGAGTTTGAAGAATTAGTAACAGAGCCACAATGACTATTTTCGATCGAATTTGTGCTAAAATGTACACCCACGCAATGGTGGGGTATGCACAAAAGCTCGATAACTAAACGGCTGTAGTGTATATGGTTACTGAAAGTAAGGTTTGAAGACGAGGTAACAACTATGATACAAATGTATACAGGGTTATCATACCCTATTGAACACTTGGAGCAGTGTTCTGTAGCATTATTGAACTACCCATGCTAAGAGTGGGTTCACCACTTCATCCATACTCTCGAAATGGCACCTAGAGGCTTGTACACATCTATGGAGCTGTGCCAAGAAGGAAGAGAATGGGAAAAGGTTGCACATAATTTCACGTACACGTTCTAGTTCATAGATGAGCAACCAACAGTTGATATGGTGCTGAAGACTATTAAGGAAAAGATATTCACTGAGATCCCACCAAAGGTTGCGTATTCTCAATCTTGCACTGCCCATTCCCACTAGTGCTATGAGATAGTTCAACACTGGATGACATGATATAACCTCTTCGGAGATCCAGAGGATGATCAAATTAACATCAATATTCTAGATTCGGAAGGATCATGTGCAGTAGAAGGAAGCATCATTTCTAGTGAGCAGTTCATCAAGCCGTTAAAGATCAAGAAACTTAGCATTAGGTTGGAGGACAATCCAAAATTTGCTAACATTGGAGACTATTGGAACGAAGAGAGAGTAGCCAAAATCACTAATCTATTACATGAATTCCAGGACCTATTCCCAACGAACTTCAAGGAAATGAAGGGGATAGTAGGATATTTGGGCGAAATGAAAATTCCGCTCAAACCTGACACAAGACCGGTAAAACAACTTTTGTACAGACTAAATCCATGCTATAAAGAAAAACTGAAAGCAGAAATGGATTGCATACTAGAAGTAAGAATCATTGAACCTATTGAAGAGTCGTAGATGATAAGCCCTATAGTGATTTGGGAAAAGAAGGTGACATGCGAGGTCAGGATTTGTGTCGATCTTATGAAGATAAATGATTCCTGCTTACATGATCTAGATTCCATTCCCAACACCATTTATAGATGAAGTCTTGGAGAGTGTCCGTGGACAAGAAATGTACTCATTCACAAATGGATTATCGAGTTACCCTCAAATTAGAATTGTGCAAGAGGACCGCCAAATGACAACCTTTCTAATAGAACGGGGATGCTACCAATACATGGTAATTCCCTTTGGCCTTAAAAACGCCCCTGCTATTTCTCTAGAATAGTAGTTTCATCTTTTAAATATTTCATTCATAGGTTTCTTGAAGTATATTTTGATTACTAGACGGTCTTTGGTCTGGTGAGAGACCATATTGAGAATTTGTGCATGATGCTGGAAAGGTAGTGCAAGTATCAAATTGCGCTAAATTTAATATAATGCATATTTTACGCACCATTTGGTGTACTCCTGGGCCATGTAGTATGCCACGATGGGATCCTGGTCAATCCTGCGAAGGTGGAAATCATTCTAAACCTGCCACCACCCACATCGGTCCTGCAATTCAGATCTATATTGGGACATACTAGATATTATAGAAAATTCATAACAGGGTACATGGAGATAAATGCCCCAATGGAGAATTTGTTGAAGAAGGATGCCAAATTCAAGTGGAACGAAGACTATCAAGGAAGTCTTGATAAGCTGAAGAACAAAATGGCCACTGCACCAATATTAATATTCCCAGACTGGAAGAAGGAGTTCCATGTACATGTTGATGAATCATCAATTGCACTTGGTATAGTATTAACCCAACCACAAGAGGGTGAAATTGACCACCCGATTGCATTTGCAAGAAGGAAACCGTCAAAAGTAGAGAAAAACTATACCACAACTAAAAGAAAAGGTCTTGCAATGGTCTATGCACTACAAAAGTTCAGACATTATCTATTGGGTGGAAACTTCAAAATGTTCACTGATAATTCTATGCTGAAGTACCAGGTCAATAATCCAGTGCTGGGGGCGGAGATCTGCCGGTGTCTCCTCCTATTTCAATAATTTGACTTTGAAGTCATTGTAAAGCTAGGCCAACTGGATTTTGGGCCAGACCACTTGTCGTCCATTGAAAGTGGTGAAGAACCAAACAACTTAGAGGATAATTTTCTTGATGCACAGTTATTTTCTATCGACATTCTCAATAAATAATTCGATGTTATTATACACTTATTGCATACAGGCTATGCACCTGAAGATTATACGACATGGAAAAAGAAACAACTAGTTGTCAAGGTCGCATACTACATGCTAATGGCGTGAAAATTATATAAGTTGGGACCAGATGAAATACTACGCAAATGCATCTCTCCTCATGAAAGGAAATGGGTAATGGCTAAAGCACATGCGGGTGGCTCAGGAGGAAACTACATTGGGAAGGAAACGGAGTGCAATATTTTGCAAGTTGGACTCTAGTGGCCAACTATGCATATGTATACAAGGAAATACTGTTGTGATTGTGGTAAATGTTAGAGAATAGGAAATTCATCACGGCATGATGAAATGGCACTTATACCACAAATTACACTATAGGCCTTTGATAAATGGGTAGTGGATTTCGTCGGCCCTATTAGTCCTCTAGGGAAACGGACTGGTGCATGCTATATTCTAACTGCTACATATTACTTGACATGATTGGTGGAAGCGACACCTGTGAAAGATTGCATCATAGCAGCTGGGACGAAGTTCCTTTTTGAAAATGTAGTAACAAGGTTTCGTTTCTCGAAGATCCTTATTAGCGACCGAGGTACACATTTTGTAAATAACTAATTGTTGAATTGACTGTAGAATTCCAAATCTAGCACAAGAAGACAACACCATACCATCCTTAAGCAAATGGATCTGTTGAGGCCTTCAACAAGATACTAGAAAATTCCTTGACCAAGGTCTATAATGTGTGCAGATATGACTGGGACCAGAAAGCCTATGCAGTATTATGGGCTTAGAGAACAACATGCAAACGACTAACTAGATAAACTCCTTTCCATTTAGTCTATGGACTAGAAGTAGACGTTCCCATGGAGTACATTGTGCCGACCCTACGAATTGTTACACTAATAGAAATGAAAAATACCAATGCCATAGAATAAATACTTGCACAACTGATTCAAATGGAGGAAGAATGCTTCATTGTAGGCTTCCATCAAAATGTGGAAAAATAGCGGCAGAAAGCGTGGCATGACTACCACATCAGAAAAAAATAGTTCAAGGTGGGTGGAATTTTTTTATGTATGATAGCAAGTTCCTCAAGCACCCAGGTAATCTCAAAACACATGAGCTAGGCCCATATGTGGTTGTGCACATTACTAAAGTGGGTGTGGTAAAACTACATAAGCTGGATGGAACACCGGTTGTGGGTATGATCAATGGTAGCTGATTAAAACCATGTTGCGATGACTACGGAATGGTCCCATAGGGCTGAGGCATGTAGTAGAATGAAAGAAGAGATCTAAAGGGAGGAAAGAAATGAAAGAAGCATATCCAGCACAACCTGGCGTGGAAAAAGAAAGTTGCACTAAAGAATGGTGCATTGTAAACCCACCAACAAACTAGATAAGAGACAACTAGAGGTTAATGGAAGACAGCTGGAAGACACCTACGGAGCATTAAATGCACTAGGATTCAAAAATATTTGGTGCTTGCAACAACTCATTAGCATTAATTTGGAAAGTCAAAAGAAAATGGCGGCGTGCTTTTTGTCCCCATCCGTCGTATTAACCATAACTTCCCTGACAAGTAAATAAATGAACCTAAGTGTGTGAGTAAAGGCGACAAAGGAGGATCCCATGTGCTCCATCAGGTTCCCCATCACTGCATCCAGTCACATCCTGGATGCCTGATTTCCTATAAATATCAGTTGCCTCTGTCGTGGAAACCTTTACATTTCCTTACAGAGCCAAGAAACCAGAGAGTCGAGCCAACTGAGCCAATAACTTCTAGAGTGAACCAGAAACCTACCTCAGATCCGAAGCCCATGGTTGTTGAGATATCCAGTGATAGTAGAGACTAAGTTGTTTCACCAGCCTCACCCTGCCTGATATTAGAACTTCCTTATGTCCTTGAACCAAGTCAATCGACTAAGAAGATGAAGAAGATGCAAGCTCGACCAAAGGCACCTCTGAGACTGCCATGCCTGCCACCAGTAGGAGGCCAGCAGACGCAGATAGCTACAACCCGGCCACTAGGACAACTGGCGAGAGCACAATTTTATATGCCCAGAGGTCTATCGAGTGCAGACCTCCCCAATTCCTCTGCTCCCCCAATGAACATACCCAAAGCCCGCAGAGTCGACCCAGTTCCACCACCACCAACAGACGCAGAGTTAATCGATGAGGAAAATAACTTGCTGCACCCATATGTGTCACCTAGGGTCCCATGCGCAGCAAGAGTGACAGTGGAAGTGCAGGATGAACTAGAATATCCCACCATTCCAGAAGGCATCCCACTGACCTTGGATATCACCCCCAAACTTTAGGACTTGAAGTTTGAATACTACGATACTAGGAATCCATAGGAGCTAGAAAGAAATTGATTCATGGTCGCGATGCCCAGTGTACTGCCGAATGTAGACGTAGTTTCTGCAATGGATTGGGTGCATGGATTGGAGAAGTCAGGAATCTTAAACTTGCTCCTTATGCCGCATTTCGGCTGAACTGCCCCGGTCAGGATGTATTTCAAGCAACTTCTGGTATGCTTTCATGGAGGTTACCTCTGGCTAAACAAGTCATATGAAGTAATGGTTGAACTGGTCTCGGCCATCATGGGTCTCCCGCAGAAATTATTTGACCCGACCCTGTATCTACAGAAGGATGGGGGAAAATTGGACAGGAATAACATGAAGGGAAAGTACCAACTTGTCCATGGAAGAAAGGGCTAACTCATTAGCTCTATCACTGACATTGCTGTAAGGTTCGCAGAAAAAATCTTATGCAGTAAGTTGCTACGCAAGATGAGGCCTACTAAATGCACTACCGCAATAGTAGAGCTAGCAGAACAGTACATGTAAGGTGTGCACATTAACTGGTCTTGGTTCCTCTTGAATGAACTAATGGACAACGCAGTTGATGCACACGAAATTCCCTTAGCAAAGTTCCACTACTCATGGCTTCTAATTCTGATCTCTTTCATAGCCTGGAATTCTCCACCAAACTATCAACCCATCAACATCCCAATGGAGTACCTCAGCGCAAAGTTCTAGAACCTCTGGGACCACAAAGACAGCAAGCGCAATAATGATGCAAAGATTGAATTCTTTCTCCAAGGATAAAGACTTAGATAGATCATGTGCAAGTAATATAGACTAAAACCTGCGATGGTGGTAATGTATCTATTCATTAAATTCTATGTAGGGCTGCACAACATCATCTTATATCCACACAATGACCCAAAGAAGCAGGCACTCTTGACCTTCTTCATCATCAGAGATGCAGATATTGAGAGGGAAATCAAAGACTTGACCAAAGAATGGATTGGCCAGCGTGTGGAGGTTCCTGAGGAGAAGAAAGCACAGTAGGGGGATCCACAGGAGAACCCACCTCAGGATCATGCCAATACTAAAACCAGGAGCATCAGAATGATGCCCAGGAAGAAGAAGAAGAAGAAGAAGAAGAGCAAGACCCACCCAACAATGGCGAAGAATACACTCTTACTGATGAGGAGGTGTGCACTCAAAGAAACAACAAAAGAAATGGAAAAGAGCCCATGGAGGAAGATGAAGAATCCTTGGGCATCCTACATAGGAAAAAGAATAGGTCTAATCAACCCCAAGTCATTAGCATAGCAGAAGAGGATCTGACTCTTCTTAGAGAGGTGGTTGTAGAAATAACTGAGTCTACCTTGGGTGATATCATGCATAGGAAAACCAATTGGATGACTTCGCTCACTCTACAAGTTACCCAGCTAGAAGAGGCTATCATAGAAGTGCATGACACCATGCAGGTTGAGACCTATGGTGTAGACCCATCAAACACTTTGGCGATGCCGATTCTGCTCCCACCCTTGAGAATAGAAATTCTTGCACAGGAATTTTCTACAAATATAGTAGAAAAGGATACAAGTGTCCATAGCTTGGACACATTAACTTTGGATTTCTCTAAGATGACATTGCCACAAATCTATTGCATTTAGCATGTTGCAGCTACAGAAATGAGAATACAAGAAAATGTGGTTGCATATCAGGAAACCAAGGCATCCAGGAAAGAAAAGAAATGCAAACAAGTCATCAAGAAACAATAGGAAGACCTGGAATCACAACAGCAGAGGTAGGATTCACTGGAAGAATCCATAAAGGAGGCAATCACAGAACTGTCAGATGAGGAGGAAGAAGACGAGGAAGAACCTATGCACAAGCTGAGGCGATTATCCAAAATAGCCGCAAATCTAAAGAAACAGGTTCAAAAATTAAATACCAACTAGTAGCCAGGCATGCCCCCCGAAGTTGTGCAACAAAGGAAACAATTGGCATATCAAGTTGTTGGTCGGCTTAGGGAAGCCAAAAATATCTGCATAGAGGTGGTGGAAACAATTGTCATGGTATGGGAGAAACTCATCAAGGATGATACTGTGGAGCAACTTGCCAAGTAGGAATGGCAAGCAGAACTACAAGTATTGGTGGTAAGGGCAGTGATTAAGAAGTTTCCAACAAAGGAGAAAATCACCAAAGGCGCTAAGCTCAAGCAGCTCCGGGATAAGGCAAGAACCCTGCATGAGCAGGAAGACATGTGCAACCAAGAGATAGCTCAGAAACAAGTCGAAGATGATAGGGTGACTAGGCTAATTCAGTATTTCTAGCAGAGAATCCATGAGTTAATGTAGGCAACGGCCAAAGTGTCATTGGAACACCCTATCTCCGACCGAGTGTAGGAATTGAAGCAGCAGGAAGAAGAAGCCTGCTGGGAGATAGAAAGGCTTACTCCCATTTTTGGACAATTCCAACAGAATTTTGGAAGTGCAGAACAATATGTTCCAGAAGATGCACCAAAGGATGTGCAAGAAGAGGAAAAGGAAGATGAATAGGACCAAGAAGAACAACATGAAGAAGAATCAAAGCAAACAAAAGAACAACCTCTGGAAGTAGAATCTTCAGATGATGCCGATGAAGAAATTGTATAACTTTAGTTTTTTCATCTAAAATATAAACATTTTTTATATGTATGGGATGAGCTCGTGGTGGAGGAAACACTGAAGAAAAAAAAAACACAAGTAACAAAATGCGCAAGAGAGGAAGCATGAGAAAGGTGCGCGAGAAGAAACATCAAAATAAAATAATCAACAACAAAGAAAAGGTTGCGCATGTTGCGCCACCTCCTATGTCCATTTCTTAGTGGCTTGGGATAAGCCACATGTGAGTGTTGGGGACCTATTGGGCCTGGGGAAAGAGCACAAGAAATAAGTGTAAATGAAGAAATGCGCAAGAATCAATCCACCGTGAAAGCACAAACAAGGAAGAGGAAGCACACGATAGATATAGAAGAAATCTACATGGACAAGGAAATATTCGCAGATAAAGAAAACTATGCGGAAGAGGAAATCTGCGTTGAAGAAGGAATATGCACAAAATATGTCACCTATGAGGAAAAGGGAAACTACACGGAAGGTAGATTCCTGTAGGGTAAGACAGTAGCACAAGTGCATATTAATGACCGAAAGCGATAGAACGATTGTTGGTACTGAAGTTGGCTTAAGTCAGCGGATGCCACATGAGTGAACACATGCTATAAGTAATTCCATTAGTGCCTCATGTCAAGTAATGATCATCGTAGTTGTATCCTAGGGGGTGGCCAACGGTTACAATTAACAGACTTCCTATATGCAATCGACCCTACATGGTCATATAAAATAGTATAAATAGGAGGGATTCAATAGTTAGAGGCTTTCTTTTATTTTACCCTTTGGTGGCATTTTAGATCACTTTTAGTTGCTTTTGATTAGTTAGTAGAGGGAAGTTGTGAGATATGACTGGTAGATTAGCCAGAATTCTACATGATGCAATAAAAGGTAGTGTAGTAGAAGAGAAGCTCTGCTAGAGAGGTGTATATGTTAAAGAAGTCAATCCAGGTCGTGTGCGGATCAGTAGATGGTAGCAGTAGCTAGGAGAAATAAGACAGAGAGCATGAGAGCAAGAAATAGTCTGAGAAAAAAGGTAGATCTAAGATAGTCTGCAGTCAAATGTAGGCTGAAGGCGTCATATATTTCTCATTCCAGATGAAGAGCACATTGTGGTTCTTACCTGGATGGGTTTCCACGTTAAATCTCCTATGTGTTGATGATTGAATGTGTATGGTTTTTTATGTTTATGATGAAAGTCTTGTCATGGTTGAACGAATGTCATACTGTCAATAGAAGTCTGAATGCATGAATATGTTATTATGTGCAGCTTTTGAGTATTAGTTTCTGTTTAAAGTACAATTGGTTTTGCGCATCTATTATATTTCACATGTCTATTAGCTCGCTATTATATCCCTTTATGTTTAAATTACTAAGGCTGAATCTGTGTCGCTCCATTAGTAGCTAAGAAAGTATATGTGTGGTGTGCACTACAATTCTAGGTAAATGACTCCATCCTTGAGACTTGGTCGAGCTGCTTGGTCATGCACCAAGGGACTATAATCCCTTGACGAGCCCTGAAAACATGGTTCCAACAGTTACCCATCGAAGATATATCTTGGGTGAGGTTGTGCTTGATTTGTGAGTGTTGATGATGGGGATTGCTTTGTTGGGCCAATATCTTAGGTTTTTTTTGGGTAAATGGGCTGCATAGAACCTAGGTCCCGCGAGTTAGTAAAAGTGGCCAACACTCACCAATGAGCATGACAAGCTTGTTCAAATGGGAATCTTGAGATCCTCTAAATATCAAGCCTTGTTTGTTGAAGGACCCAAATCTTTGAATTTCAATGGGAAGCAAAACAAAGAGAAAATAAAGTTTGACCCTCCCAAGCCGAAGAAGAAAAACCAGCAATTCGATGAGCCCTCAGGCTTAAGAAGGAACAAGAAAAAGAGAAAAGAAAAGATCGAATGCTCTTATTGTGGAAGAGGCTTTCATCCTGAAAGCTCTTGCATGAAGAGAATAATTGAACAAATTTCTCTTCTCCTTGAGAAGAACAACATCAATCTTCCTGAAGGTGCAAGGAAGAAGGATAATATTCCTAGAGCTCTTCTCATTGACTCTAGTGCTTTGAACCATATGGTAGCATGAAAATACTCCTTCACAACACTGGAAATTGAATCTTCAAAAATTTTCTTTATGTGCCCTCCTTGGATTCAAACTTGTTTTTTGTGTATCAAATTCCACACACATGCTTTCCCAAACTAGTTACATTCATCCCAAATGATCACATTTCAGAGATTTCATTTGTAAAGCTCATTGCTACAAGGATAGCGAACCATTCTACTAAAACCTATGAATTCTCCAAATTTGTTCCTGATTCAAATCCTACCCCCCTTCTGAATCATGGGAACAAGATCAGCTGGCTATTTCTTGAAAGGTTTGGAAATATAAATTTCAAATACTTGCAGCAACTTCAAAAACATTCCATGGTGGAAGGCCTACCTACAATCAAAACCTCCAAAGGTATTCGCAAGGGAAGCATTGTCGGCAAGCATCCTGAGCATAAATTTGATCAGGGAAAAGGAAGATGAGATACATGTATTTTGGGGCTGATCCATTCTGGTATCAGCGGTCAAATTACTACAACCTCAATGAATGGATCGAGGTATGCTCTCACTTTCATCGATGACCTATCTATATTCACATGGGTCTATTTTCTCAAGAAAAAATATGAAGTCCTTGAAAAGTTCATAGATTTTAAGGATTCTGTTGAGAATGCTACTGGGAGAAAAATCAAAGCTCTCAAATATGACAATGGATGTGAATACATCAAATCAAATCTTCTGCAATTTTTTTCTCAAAGAGCAATCAATATTCAGAACACCATTCCCTACACACCTCAGTAGAATGGTGTAGCGGAAAGGAAAAACCGGGCTCTAAAAGAGATGACAACCTGTATGATTAAAGCTAAATATTTGGCTGCAAATATTTGGGCTGAATATAGAATTTTTCTTCCTACATTCAGAAAATGGTTTCTCATTCATCCGTGAAAGGAAAAACACCTTTTGAAGCATACTTTGCTCACAAAACGAATGTGTCCAATTTCAGATTTTGTAGGTCCATTGCTTGGGCTCGAATTCCACTAGATAAGAGAAAGTATTTGCAACCGTAGAGTGTTAGTTAATATTAATTGGGTATATTGAGGAATAAAATGGATACAAACTCTTTAATATCAGAACCAAAAATATATTCATAGAGATAATTGTCTGCTTCGAAGAACCTCTCCTACATGTGAAACTAGTAGAGGAAGAAACTGCTGAAATTCCCTCTCGTTCTGCTGAAGATTCTGGAGATGAAAATGAAAGTATGAGCTATGATATTTCAGATATGATGTATTATATAATTCATCATTATATATCAGGTTCTTAAACATATCCAAACAATCCCACTCATCTACCAAAATGGGTCGAAAAGGCTCTCTCTTCTGTCGGGTTAAATGTTGGAAATCTTGTTGATCCAAGGAGAACTCGGTCAGATTTTCAAAGAGTAGGTATTTATATTTATTGAAATAATAATTTTCTGTATGAGAAGTGATACATGATTATTCTATATGATCCTAATTCATATTATCATGATCGGTATGATTCTCGATGGTAGGATGCAATGGATGAAGGGTTCAACTCTCTCCGAAAAAATGCAACCTGGGAGCTAGTTTCCATTCCACCTGGGAGAAAACTTGTTCAATGCAAATGGGTCTATTGGAAAAATGTTTCTGCATATGGATCAACCTGAAAATATAAATCATTTCTGGTATAAAAATTCTTCTCCCATGTCCAAGGAGTGGACTACACTGATACATTTGCACCGGTGGCAAAAATGGATTCTATACGACTAGCTTTGGCGATTTCTTCATCCAAGCACTAGGAGGTGCACCATATGGATGTAAAAAGTGTTTTCCTTCATGGATAACTGCAAGAATAAATTTACATGAATCATCCCAAAGGCTACACATCATACCCCTCATTGGTTTGTAAGCTGTAGAAATCCTTGTATGGATTGAAACAGGCCCCAAGATCTTGGTAAGCCAAAATTGATTCCTTTCTGCTCTCACGAAACTTTCAAAGATGTAAGTATGATCCAAATGTGTAATTTCAGAAATATTAAGGTAATTTTATGATTAATTTTTTTATTTTTATGATCTATTAATCACAGGAATCACTCTTTCTTCAATCATTTTTATAAAAATGGATTTGCATGAAGCTTTTGAGATGAGTGATCTAGGCCCCCTGAGGCAGTTTCTCGGGCTATAAATAATTCAATATTTTTATGGGATTATGGTGACACAATACAAATATTATTTATACATATTAAATAGGTTTAATATGGTTGATTTGATAGAATATCCTTTCCCTTTCATCTCAGGAATCAGTCTTGAAGAGGGAAAAACAACATCACAAGTGGATTCTACTCTTACTGTTAGTTGATCGAAATCCTTCTCTACTTGACACATTCAAGGAATGAAATTTGTTACACCATGAATGTTGTATCAAATTATATGCAGAAGCATCATGAACTTCATTGGAGGGAATCCAAGAGGATTCTACAGTACGTGCAGGGTACTAGATCCTCAGGCATTCACTATGTTGTTGATTTCGAACTAGACTTGGTAAGATTTTAAGATTATGATTGGAAAGGAGATAGAATAAATTGAAAGTCTACTTCTAGATATGTTTTCATGTTTGGTGGTGGGCCTATTTGTTGTTCAACTAAAAATTATTCTTCCATTTCCCTTTCTTCAGGAGAGGAGGAGTATAGGGGAGCGGGTAATGCATGCATAGAGCAAGTTTGGATGCAAGGTATTTTTTCTGAGTTTGATATTTCTAGTACTTCAACTGCTGTCATTTTTTGTGAGAATCAAATTTATATTAAGATATCTATAGATCTGGTTCAAAGATGGAGAACCAAACACATCGAGATCCACATGCACTACATCAGATAACTTGTGCATGATAGAACACTTGGTCTGCAATATTAACCCATTGATGAGCAAATTGTAGACATTTTCACCAATAGATTCACTAAGAAGAAGTTCACTTACCTCCGTTCACTATTGGGGGTGAGTTCCATGGTGAATTCATATTAATTCTTTAGTGCTTAGTTTGAGGGTGGGTTTTCTTTCCCACTGGGCTTTTCCTCTTTTCCTCTATGGCCTTTGTTGTTGGGGCCCTATCAATTTTTACTCCTCCACATGAGTTTAGCTTAAGGGGGGGGTGTTGGAGTCATTATATAATGACACATCATTATTTGTCTTATTTGGCCTAATTTACCACTTATTCTAATTTATTGACTCTAATATGTGACTACATCATCAACTGGATCACCCTCCTTCAATCAGAGAGCCTAACTGAGTCTTCTCCTTCAATGAGGGAGACTAACTGAGCCTCCTCCTTCAATATAGCAAAAAATATGGGTTGATATGTATGACATATGCACCCCAATAAGTTAATTGAAGTTTGTTTCACCTACCGTTCAGTTACACTGAATTTGTAAAGGTTCCTCCCTCATTATTTTTCATATTTTTGGTAAATTGCAGTTAACTAGAGTGATTAAAGGTGCCTCCACCTACTTTTGGTGACCCAGTTCAGTGCAATTCAGTTCAAATAGCCTAACTGAATTTATATTGGTGCCCTCATGTACTTTCTAGCATGCATTTGAGTTCTATTCAGTTAGAATCAGTCTAAACTTCCTCTGAGTCAGTTAGAGTCAATTAAGGTTGAGTTAAGTGGTTAAGTGATGTGCGGAGTGGTGTCTAAATGACAGCTAAGCCACTCTCATGTATTGAATTTGAATGATCTCTATGGGATTCTAATTGCATGTCTCTTTATGCCATTGTATTTCATTATATCACTACTTATGTTAATGATAAGAAAATATATGACTGTATTGCACATTTTCATGTCATTTCTGAGTAAAATTGATTTGTGAAATCTATTGTAAGTTTCTTTCTTGTTTCTTAGATTTTTGCGACTCAAATTTTATAGAAACTATGGATTTCATATCTAGCATAAGAAACACATTAAATGTGTAATTATCATGCAGAAAGAAAATATTATCACTTCTTTAAATTTTCAACATTTGTTGACTTTAAGAATATTCTACCATATTAATAAGTTCTTAGTGAGATTTCCATTCACTATAATGTTATTCAAGTCCTAATCTATTTCATAATGCTTTCATATCTCAATACCCCACTTATACAACTATATTTCTATCTAGCCTCTCCAAGAGTTTTTAACTATTCTATGATAGTTTAGATATAACTCTTCTTGAGTATCCAATATTTTCTGAGACTTTGACCATGTCCCTTCTCAAGTGGATTTTTTCCACAAGATATCACAGTCCTTGGCTTCCTGATTCATGCATCGTTACTAACTAGTTTGGGGAATTTTTACTATTGCTTCTTGTGAATATACATCAATACTCCATTTTCAACTAGAGGAATCTTTCATATTATACCAATTTTTTTTTGGAAAAGGAATTAGTAAATATGTTGGAAATATTGCTCATCCATGGATATGTATAGGAGTTACACAACTCCTTTATGCACCATATCTCGGATATAACTGACTAGGAACCTTCCAAATATTTACCTCCTTACATTATTATTTATCTAGAGAAACATATTTGATGTGATATTTATCAATCAATGAACTAGTTAGAATCCATATTTCTATGAAACTTAAATTCACTAACCGAGACATTTATGAATCCACATACAGATGTACAAAGTAGGTAGCACAAAACATGTTTTTTTGTACATGTCTAGGTAATGACTACAAAGCATATAGATGATCATGTGACCTGTATATATATATATATAACATATATGATATCCTACAAATATGAACAAGAATCATATTTACCTTTATGTGTGTGATCATGCATGTATAATCCATTGTTCTTGAATCCTTCCAGGAGCTCTACTGAACATTTTCTCAACAGAAGAAAATATTATCTAATGAATGTTACACTTCTAAAATTAAAAATCATACAATATTACTACTTGTAGATTCCTTCTAAATATGAATACCATACATGGATTTTACATACTAGGAGGTTAATTTAACCAGTTCCATTGGTTTTTCTAGGAGCTAGAAAATCTAGCTTGTCCTCTCAACATCTACGATGTGAGAATCATGAATTTGATTCCTCCATCACGGAGAATCATACGCTTCTATATATAAAACATATATGAATATAGATAATATAAATATATTACCTTCAGGAGTCGTTCCATTTATTAAAATAGAATTAATGCTTATATTTTTTCTTCTTCCTAAGAAACATAGGAACCTCCCAATCTTCTCTCTTTTTCAGAATCATCCATTCGAATGAATCCATTTCATTCTCTTCTTGTAGGTCAAGGGATATATTTTTCCTTGCAATAATTTTTTTTCAAATGATTAATAACATTACATAGCCAATAAATGTAATCACATGAAAACTTTCAACATATTGGCAATAGTTCACACTGTTATGTACATACACTAAATCGATGTTTTGACATAAATCCATTCATATTTTATGTGATGTTTTGCAACCCTATATAATTCCTATATCAGTTCAAAAATTCATATTTTATGAAGGAAATATGCAGACCCATATTCATATCTCATGAAGCAAGCATGAATCCCTCTATCTGATATATTATGACTAATTATGTAGTCCTATGTTCACAGCTCGTGAAGCAAGCATGCAACCCTCTATCTCATGTATTATGAAGAAAATTTTCATCTTTATATTAGTCATATATAACTATATATAATTCCTATATAAGTCTTATATCATTCCTATATCATATAACATAATATGGACTCATGAGATGAACAACATGCTAATAAAATATAGACAATAATGTATAAGCTCAACACAATTCCAAAGTCCAGAAATACAGATCTATACATGATGGTCATGAAACATATTAAAAACCCTTTAGATATTATTTATAACAACATATGACAATCAAAATATAAATTACTTATATTTATTGATTTGTGTGGGATCCCTCTTCATCTCTACACCCTTGTGGAGAATACCAGAGTCTTTATTTATTCACTTCAATGGAAGATATTATTTGTAGTGAAAGGATTTATTCATTTCTTCATTCTTGCCATGAGGAAAATATTCTCCTATTAAGTGAAAAAAAAACTTTGTTTGGATGTTCCCCTCTTCTTGACTCGAGGCATTCTTCTTGAAAAGATTGGTGAGTGTATCGAAACAATCCCTTGTGGTATTCAATGAAATGATCACGAACATGAGATTTTCCTTAACGGAATCAAATATTATATGATTAGTATTTTATTGATTCTTCTTGAAGTTTATTTTCCCTTATTTGGTGGTAGGATTCTCTACCACTGAGGATACATAACAATCAAGGTCATTCTCTTCAATAATGTTCAATACTTTTTCTATCCATATGATGAAGTTGGAAGTACTTTCAAGTTGGTCTTCTCGTTGACTGGAGATCAATTTCATGGATGCAATATTTTTCTCAAATCTTCAAGATATACGTAGTATTATCTTTATGCAAAAAACTAGTCTCCTTCACACCCTATTCTCTGATACCATGTTGATGTTTGAGAAAAATCGTAGATGCTTCAACTTTAAAACTTTTATCAATCAATTAAAGAAAATATGAATCTCATAAATCAGCCACATATGAATAAATAATCCATATGTAAATCTCATAAATATATCATCCATATAAATATATCAGTCACATATAAATCCCCCAAATATATCATCCACGTAAATTATTTAGCCATCAGAGACAATATATACCCTGGGAAAACCCTCCAAACATGGAGGATGAAAAACCAAGAAATTATTTGAGTATGATAGATATATTTGTAGAGAATGGTTTACAACACATAATAATATTTCCCAATAAGAGATATCACCACAGCAGTAGAGAAGAGATATCATTGCAACCCTGCAAAAATGATCATATGCAATTGTATTGAACTTGTCATATCCCAAGAATATTAATAACAAGACAAACACCCTAACATACAGAAGGTAGCGCATAGGAGGCTCAGTAAACACACTTAGAGAATCACATAATGCATTTAGAAGAAGTAGATAGATAGAACTCCCTACATGCAAACATTAGTGCCCTTTCTTTCCTCAATTATCTTTAATTAAATGTTCATTGTCTTGAACTGAATTGAACTGGATGTTAAATAAATTGAGCTGAATGTTAACTGACTTGAAATGAATGTTAAATTTACTTGAAAATAATGATAACCAACTTAAGACGAATGTTAACTTATGTGAACTAAATGTTAATTTAGCTGAATTGAATAATGGACTTGAACTTAATGTTAACTTACTTGAACTGAATGTTAACATACTTTGAACTGAATTTTAACTTCACTGGAACTGGATGCTAGATTACTTGAACTAAATGTGAATTGAACTCAATATTTAACTCACTATTGACCACTTAGTTAATAGGTTAAATTAATTTTCATCAGTTCTTCACTCATAGTGCCATCCATGCACAATTTCTATTATTAAATTTTGCATGGATCTCTTGCCAGTTAGCTAATGCATGTTGATTGATGAACATTAAGTTATTCTTTAATCAACTGATTACATCCATTAATAGTTCAAGTAATTATTTGAATGAGGAATTGATTTAAGAATTCATATTTTACTGAATCTTGATAACCTGAGTTCACTCGGACATTTGCATCGGCAATTCGAATTCTCTTTCTCTATGCTTTATCTCATTATCATTAAATAATTAAAGCATGGTCCATATGCATATTTTTTATCCATCGTATCATGCCATACTCAGAAGAATTATTCCATGCATACTAATTATCATATATATTACCTTGGGCCATATAGTCATATGCTCTGATTAATTCACTCTAGGGGTATCTAATCCCTAAATGAGACTTATAGGACTCAATGGCCATGACCAGTAATATATCACATAATATAAACACTTGAATTGATACAACACAAGTCCATATCGGGAATTGGAGATCCATTCTCATTGGGTACCATCTATGAGAATCTTTTACTTAATACAACACAAGTCTATACTTCGTACAACACAATTCCACAGTCTTGATACAACACAAGACCAGTCTTAATACAACACAAGACTCCAATATTGATACAAGACAAGATTCCAATCTTTATACAACACAGGATCATAGTATAGGAATCCCACCTAAATACATGAGGACCTAGATAGGACTTTATACAACGCATTGTCCTTACATGATACCACACAAGTCCTTAACTTGATACAATACAAGTCTTGGAGAATGACTCCCGATGATGTACACGGAACACCTTTAACCAGCATGTGGCAAGCAAGGTCCCCACTAATAGTTCCTAATACAACATGTCCTTCTCACGTAAAATACCACCAGGTGTCCATTTTCAAATCCTTTAACCATTAAATGGGGAAAAATAATCTATTTAAGCCCTTTGTCGTTATCCAAGGAAAACGTCCAATGCCCAACTGAGATCACCTCACTAGTCAACAAATGTCACTAGTAGTCCAACACACATCCAAATCTAAACCTATCGATATTCACTATGTTTTATCCACTCATTTCCTTTGTTTTACATGTTGATAAAAGCAGGATATATAAACCTCCATTTCCCAGTAAAAAAATATTTTACCCTAACTATTCGGTCTAACATAATCAAAATGGCTCACATCACCAAATATGAACTTCATAAGCCTAATTTCTTAGGAAATGAAAGCATGTATGAACACCATGCAAATATTTTTCACATAATAGTGACAAATTCAGACCTTAATGATACCATTTGAGAGGTCCATTCCCTAGCCATTGTAGATGAAGATACCTTCCATTTTTTGGTTTCAAAGTTGGCCAAGTGCATCTTCCCCATACTGTTAATTTTCCTAAATTTGTGAGTTGGTTTTAAGCTTAGTACTCCCATAGAAATATAGAATTATTATTCTCTTATCACTCTCAAACCCTCTATTATATTATCACTAAAACCTTGCAGAAAATGTTCTCCATGCCATACTTTTTGGTCATGAAAACCATATATTAAATGAACATGGTAATTTTATTTCAACCATTAAATCCCTAAAAAACTCCTATTTTTGTCCAAACAATTAGAGCCACAAATTGCAATACCTGAATTCCATCCTCCATGCAACACTATAGTGTTTTCTCATAACTCTAGAAAATCCATTTGAATAATATTAACTATATTAGGGTACGAAGATGATAACATAGTTGATTCCACAATCTTGGGATTTCTTATTCATCTAAATCATGCACCTGGAGATAGTTCCCCATACTGTTAATTTTCATGAATTTGCAAGTTGGTTTTCAGCTTAGTACTCCCATAGAAAGAGGGAAATATTATCCTCTGATCACTCTGAAACCCTCTATTATATTATCACTAAAACCTTGCATAAAATGTTCTGCATACTAGACTTTTTGGTCATGAAAACTGTATATTAAATGAACATGGTAATTTCCTTTCAACCATTTAATCCCTAAAAAAATCCTATTTTTGTCCAAACATGTAGAGTTAGGAATGGAAATACTTGAATTCCATCCTCCATACAACACTGTAATGTTTTCTCATAACTACAGAAAATCCATTTGAATAATATTAACTATCTGAAGGTATGAATAAGATAAGATATTTAATGCCACAATCTTGGGTTTTCTTCTTCATCTAAAACATGCACCTGGAGATAGTCCCCCAAATTTTGATATTTTTATTTTCCTAGCCTATATATCAATGATCAATTAGAGGAAATCCACTCCCTAGAACTCTTCACGTACCCCTGAAATTTCTGCTTGATGTTCATCTTTCATAATTATGAGTATTTCAAATGTCTAGGAATGAACATATCTAACGAGGTTGGAGATCAAATCCTAGTGTATAAGTGGAGAAACATGTTTTTAAGAAGACCAAAAAATGAAAACTACATGGATCGTAATGATAGAGTGATGAAAGTAGAATATATCCTAAGATATTATGTTAGTCCTCCCATAATGTTTCAGTGGGGAAGAAGCATGTTACATTTTAGTCCTGATACGAGAGTAGGATACGGTTTTTTGTATAAAGATCACATGGTTATTAGGATATATGGTTTTGAATAGGAGCCATATAAGCTTCTGATATTTATTACAATGAGAATACTAGCAATGAAATATATCAAACAAAGGTTTATATGAGATGAGATGCATTTTAGGCATTTCATGCAACTTGGGACTTTCCTCCTACCTAAGGATGTAGGGTTTTTCCACGTAAGGGAACTAAATTCATTGTATTATATACAAGGATTATTAATCCAATTGAATCTTAAGAATGCTAAAAGAGGATCTTATGAACCTCATAATTTCATACCTAATAAGAAGGTATCAAATAAGAACTATTCATATGAATGTATACCCATATCAGATTGGGAGATAATAGCTAGTAAGGAATGTTGGGAAGAGGTTGAAGAAAACCATAAAAAATTATAAGAACAAGTTATTTCAGAGGATATTGGTTGATATAAAATAGGGCTAGAGGTAATCCTTTCAAAAATTGAGTCAAATTAGTTAGAACAAGGTCCACATACAAAGAAGGTTAGGATAGAACCTCAAGGCACAAATCAAGCATTGGAGTAGAAGGATAAAAATAAAGAGATACCAAGGGAGATGGAAGAATTAATTCCACATTAAACCAATTAGATACACCAACTACTCTTCCATACAGTTTATAGATCCTTGAGGGTTGCAAGAATACCCTTCAGTAGGCCCTGTAACAGTAAATATAGATTTTCAAAAGAGGTGTACAAGCATAAGGGATACGAGTTTAAATATACTTGTTGAAGTCAGACAACAACTTCCAACATAATAAAATATACTTATGACAATGGAAGATATCCAACAAGATACTTTTAAGTATCTTATCCTAGATCGTAAGGTACCAAAACCTTCAAACCTCTCCAAATGGAGAGTCGTGGATCATAAAATGGATTGGAAGGAGTTTGGAAAGTTAGATAAGGTATAATTCTATAGGAAGGCCAGTGACATGATTTTCACTAAAGTGGTAAACTATGTAAAAATAGAAAATAATTTAATATATTCCTTAAATAAATTTGAATAACTATGGAAGGTATAGAATTGGATTAGAGATAAACATGTCACCATCGAAGAAATTTAATACAAGATCGTATCTTTGGTATCCAGCCCATCAAATGCATCCCAAATCAAATCCTTGATAGAAAATAAAGACAATGAGATAGCTCACTTAAAGAAGTAGCTAAAGATGTTCACTCTTCAACTAGTTCACAATGTTGAAATATCATAGGTTCAAAAAGAGAAAGAAAAGGTGTATGCCATCTATGTATACTAAAAGGATCTAGAAAAGGGGAGAGGGAGAAATATAACTTATTTAAAAATGCAAATATCATCTCTCAAACTTCAAAATACCTCCATCAGTCCTAATTTTCCCAATTAGATATTATCTCCATAAACAAAAGAAGAAAATTATCCTACAGTAGAAGTGGATTAGAGTCGAAAAGAACTTGAGAAACAGGTTGCAGATGAAGAGTTAATTAATGTGATGGATGATGATATTCCTATTTAGCTGTCAATACAACCATTGCCTTAGAAGCCATATGATAAGGATACAAACATCAAAGAGTTAGAGGCTTAGATAAGGTGAAATGATGAGAAAATGTTAGGATTAGAAGGATAAATCGGTAAAAATGAGGATGACCTTAGGGATACAGAGACTGAAGTTAATGAACTTAAAAGTCAGTCAACTAAGCTTGATCTAGATATTGAAGGGTAGTATTTACTAAGAAGGAAAAATCAGGCCCTATGAAACAAGATATCTCAGTTATTCCTAATAAAATAGGACTACTATGAATTCATATAGCATGAGTTGGAGACTTATAAACCAGCTAACGAAGAAATAAAAAGGGTGGAAATAAAGCTAGGAAAAATGCCATATCATGCAGAGAATTTCATTGATTATTTTAATAGAAAAAATAAAATACATATGGAAGAATTGAAAATTACAAATAGAACCCAGTTGATGAAGGTGGCCAAGCAGATGGTACTAAAGAAGACCCTTCTATAGAGAACGTAGAATAACACCATTTCAATTTCATGTTTCAATTTTATTTCAGTGGGAGGTTTGAATGAGGTAGATTCTACTACTAATGCATCTTCTTTTTGGTTATTGTTTCTAGGAATATCAGTGATATTAAATGCATGAAATAATATATCTATGAAGTACCACACTTGATTTATGAATGGTCTCATCCTTGGTTTCTTAGTTTGGTACAATTTTTTTATCTGCTACACAATGAGTTATGAGCCTCCATAGACTAATATTTGATTTATCCATGTTCTGTTTCACTGCCTCCAATCATAAAAATAATACTTCATATTCATCCATGTTCTTAGCGTTCTCAAAATTCAATTTAAATGACAACAAAAATTCCTCTTTACAGGGTAATGTGAGCACTACTCCAACTCCCTCTTCTTCCTTGGTTGGTGATCCATCAAAATACATGTACCAAATATGATATTGTGAAATATTTGTATCCTTTACAACCATTAATGAAAAGGGTTCTTTATTATAATCATTTCCTCATATTAACATGAAATAACCCATATATTCTTCAATAATATATATTGGGTAATATACAAGGATGCTTCCCTCACCGAGGACATATGAATACCTGACCTCCCTATTTATTATTCTTATTTATCCTACAAATAAGGTAATAGTTTCATATTTAATGTCCATCTACATGGTTTCCCCCCCATCCTCTTAGCACAAGTCCTTGACACTAACATTCTATATCTTGGGGGAACGTCTGCTACAACCAGATCTAGTAGGATATTTTTAGATGGAAGTTGTGATAAAGTTACAACTAGATCTTTAATCATGCATGCACATTTCACTATTTTTTATTAAAATATATAAATTTCATGATAAGGCTTGGTGACCTCTAATCCAAATTCTATTAGATTTTTCCAAGCATATCTTGTGAAAAAAATAATCTTCACATAGATTGTACAAGAAAAATAGAGAAGAAGAATAATGTGATATGAAACAAATAATTGAGGAACAATTGGAAAAATATTCCCTGCATTATTATTTGTCATTATGTGTAAATATAAACACAACATCAAGGAAAAAATTTAGAGCCTAAAGAGGAAGTTCAAATCCACACATGTGACAATCTTGTCCGGACTTAAACTAACCACTAGATATAGAACTCGATGTAACACCTAATGAGAAATATTAACCGAGTGTTAGTGGTGATTAGTTGATGGTAGGTAGGTAGGTAGGTTGAATTAGAGAGTTCCAGTTCCAAAAGTAGTAGTGATAGTCAGGGAGGGTGCATAAATCAGTAAACAAGTTAAGAACTAATGTGGTAACTTCCTGTGAGTAATTTGAAGTTGCATGAATCAAGGAAGGCACTCATGATCCCTAAAATTTAGGAGAATGGAAAAATTATCATCTTTATATCATGCATGGATGGATAATTAGGTTTATATAACAATTAGTGGGTTCATATGTTGAAAATAGTGAGGACAATGCACTAGGAAACTGACTAGGAATCAATAACAAGGTCTAGAAACTTAGGGAAATCAAATAATGATTAATACTAAAATTTATATGTATTCACTTAATACAACACAATTATATACTTGGTACAACACAATTCCACAGTATTGATACAACACAAGACCAGCCTTAATATAACACAAGACTCCAATATTGATACAAGACAAGATTCCAATCTTGATACAACACAGGATCAAAGTATAGGAATCCCACCTAAATATATGAGGACATAGATATGGATGTATACAACACATTGTCCTTACATGATACCACATAAGTCCCTAACTTGATACAATACAAGTCTTGGAGAATGACTCCCTATGATGTACATGCAACACCTTTAACTAGCATGTGGCAAGCAAGGTTCCCACTAATAGTGCCTAATAAAACTTGTCCTTCTCACGTAAAATACCACTGGGTGTCCATTTTCAAATCTGTTAACCATTAAATGGGGAAAAATAATATCTTTAAAACCTTTGCCCTTATCCAAGGAAAAGGTCCAATGCCCAACTCATATCACCTCACGAGTCAACAAATGTAACTAGTAGTCCAATACACATCCAAGTCTAAACCTATGGGTATTCACTGTGTTCTATGCACTCATTTCCTTTTTTTTACATGATGATAAAAGCAGGAAAGATAAACCTCCATTTCCAAGTAAAAAAATATTTTTCCCTAACTATTCGGTCTAACACAATCAAAATGGTTCACATCACCAAATATAAACTTCATAAGCCTAATTTCTTAGGAAATTAAAGGATGTATGAACACCATGCAAATATTTTTGACATAATAGTGACCAATTCAGGCCTGAATGATACCATTTGAGAGGTTCATTCCCTAGCCATTGTAGATGAAGATACCTTCCAGTTTTGGGTTTCAAACTTGGCCAAGAGCATCTTCCCCATGCTACTAATTTTCCTAAATTTGTGAGTTGTTTTTTAGCTTAGTACTCCCATAGAAAGAGGGAAATATTATCCTCTAATCACTCTGAAACACTGTATTATATTATCATTAAAACCTTTCATAAAATGTTCTGCATACCATACTTTTTGGTCATGAAAACCATATATTAAATGAACATGGTAATTTCCTTTCAACCATTAAATCCCTAAAAAAGTCCTATTTTTGTCCAAACAATTAGAGCTAGGAATTGCAATACTTGAATTCCATCCTCCATATAACACTGTAGTGTTTTCTCATAACTCCATCAAATCCATTTGAATAATATTAAATATACTAGGGTATGAAGCTGATAAGATAATTGATTCCACAATATTGGGATTTCTTATTCATCTAAACCATGCACCTGGAGATAGTCCCCCAACTGTTAATTTTCCTGAATTTGCGAGTTGGTTTTCAACTTAGTACTCCCATAGAAAGAGGGAAATATTATCCTCTGATCACTCTGAAACCATATATTATATTATCACTAAATCCTTGCAGAAAATGTTCTACATACTAGAATTTTTGGTCATGAAAACTATATACTAAATGAACATGGTAATTTCCTTTCAATCGTTTAATCCCTAAAAAAATCCCTATTTTTGTCCAAAAACTTAGAGTCGAGAATGGAAATGCCTGAATTCCATCCTGCATACAACACTGTAGTGTTTTCTCATAACTACAGAAAATCCATTTGAATAATATTAACTATCTTAGGGTATGAATATTATTAGATAGTTAATGCCACAATCTTGGGTTTTCTTCTTCATGTAAACCATGCACCTAGAGATAGTCCCCCAAATTATGATATTTGTATTTTCCTAGCCTATATATCAATGATCAATTAATAGAAATCCACTCCCTAGAACTATTCACGTACCCCTGATATTTTTGCTTGATGTTCATCTTTCAGAATTATGAGTATTTCAAATGTCTAGGAATGAACATATCTGATGAGGTTGGAGATCAAATCCTAGTGTATAAGTGGAGAAACATGTTTTTAAGAAGACCAAAAAACTCAAACTACATGGATTGAAATGATAGAGTGATGAAAGTAGAATATATCCTAAGATATTATGTTATTCCTCCAATAATGTTTTAATGGGGAAGAAACATGTTACATTTTAGTCCCGATACGAGAGTAGGATACTGTTTTTTGTATAAATATCACACAGTTATTAGGATATATGGTTTTGAATAGGAGGCATATAAGCTTCTAATATTTATTACAATGATAATCATAACAATGAAATATATCAGACAAAGGTTTATATGAGATGAGATGCATTTTAGGCATTTCATGCAACTTAGGACTTTCCTCCTACACAAGGATGTAGGGTTTTTCCTTGTAAGGGAACTGAATGCATTGTATTATATACAATGATTCTTGATCCAATTGAATATTAAGAATGCTAAAAGAGGATATTATGAACCTCATAATTTCATATCTCATAAGAAGGTATCAAATAAGAACTATTCATATGAATATGTACCCATATAAGATTGGGAGATAATAGCTAGTAAGGAACGTTGGGAAGAGGTCGAAGAAGACCATCAATACTTATAAGAACAAGATATTTCATAGGATATTGATTGACAAAAAATAGGGCTAGAGGTAATCCTTTCATAAATGGAGTTATATTAGTTATAACAAAGTCCACAGACAAAGAATGTTAGGATAGAACCTCAAGGCACAAATCAAGCATTGGAGTAGAAGGATAAAATAAATAGCTTCCAAGGGATATGGTAGAATTAATTCCACATTCAACCAATTAGATACACAAACTACTCTTCCTTAGAGTTTATAGATCCTCAAGGGTTGCAAGAATCCCCTTCAGTTGGCCCTGTAATAGTAAATATAGATTTTCAAAAGAGGTTTAGAAGCATAAGGGATACGAGTGTAATATACTTGTTGAAGTCAGACAACAAGTTCCAACACAATAAAATATACTTATGACGATTGTAGATATCCAACAAGATACTTTTAATTTTATTATCGTAGATCCTAAGGTAACAAAACCTTCAAACCTCACCAAATGGAGAGTCGTGGATCATACAATGGATTGGAAGGAGTTTGGAAAGTTAGATAAGGTATAATTCTACAGGAAGGCTAGTGACATGATTTGCACTAAAGTGGTAAACTATGTAAAAATAGAAAATAATTTAATATATTCCTTAAATAAATTTGAAGAACTGTGGAAGCTATAGAATTGGATTAGAGATAAACATGTCACCATCGAAGAAATTTAATACAAGATCGTATATTTGGTATCAAACCCATCAAATGCATCCCAAATCAAATCCTTAATAGAAAATAAAGACAATGAGATATCTCTCTTAAAGAATTAGCTAAAGATGTCCACTCTTCGGCTAGTTCAAAATGTTGAAATAACATAGGTTCAAAAAGAGAAAGAGAAGGATTATGCCATCTATGTATACTAAAAGGATCTAGAAGAGGGAATAGGGAGAAAGAAAAATTATTTACAAATGCAAATATCATCTCTCAAACTTCAAAATACCTCCATCAGTCGTAATTTTCCCAATTAGAAATTATCTCTAGAAACACAAGAAAATTATCCTATAGTAGAAGTGGATTAGAGTCGAAAAGAACCTGAGAAACAGGTAGTAGATAAAGAGTTAATTAATATGATGGATGATGATATTCCTATTTAGCAGTCAACATAACCATCTCCTTAGGAGCCATATGATAAGGATACAAAAATCAAAGCGTTAGAGGCTTAGATAAGATAAAATGATGAGAAAATGTTAGGATTAGAAGGATAAATTGGTAAAAAGGAGGATGACCTTAAGGATATAGAGACTGAAGTTAATGAACTTAAAATTTAGTCTAGTGAGCTTAATCTAGATATTGAAGGGTAGCATTTATTAAGAAGGAAAAATCAAGCCCTAGGAAATAAGATATCTCAAATATTCCTGATAAAATTGGACTACTATGAAGTCATATAGCATGAGTTGGATACTTATAAATCAGCTAATGAATAAGTAAAAAGGGTGGAAACAAAGCTAGGAAAAATGCCATAGCATGCAGTGAATTTCATTGATTATTTTAATAGCAAAAATAAAAGACATCTGAAAGAATTGAAAATTACAAATATCACCCAGTTGATTAAGGTGGCGAAGCAAATGGTACTAAAGAAGACCCTTCTATAGAGAACATAGAATAACATCATTCCAATTTCATGTTTCAATTTTATTTCAGTGGGAGGTTTGAATGAGGTAGATTATACTACTAAGGAATCTTCTTTTTGGTTATTTTTTATAGGAATATCATTGATATTAAATGCATTAAATAATTTATCTATGAAGTACCACACCTGATTTATGAATGGTCTCATCCTTGGCTTCTTGGTTTGATACAAATTTTTTATCTGCTACACAATGAGTTATGAGCCTCCATAGATTGATATTTGAGTTATCCATGTGCTTTGTCACTACCTCCAATCATAAAAATAATGCTTCATATTCATCCATGTTCTTAGCATTCTCAAAATTCAATTTAAATGACAACAAAAATTTCTCTTTACTGCGTAATGTGAGCACTACTCCAACTCCTGCTTCTTCCTTGGTGGGTGATCCATTTAAATACATGTCCCAAATATGATCTTGTGAAATATTTGTATCCTTTATAAACATTAATGCAAAGGGTTATTTATTATAATCATTTCCTCATATTAACATGAAATAACCCATATATTCTTCAAAAATATATATTGGGTAATATATAGGGATGCTTCCCTAAATGAGGACATATGAATACTTGACCTCCCTATTTATTATTCTTGTTTATCCTACAAACAAGGGAATAGTTGCATATTTAATTTCCATATACATGGTCCCCCCCCCCATCCTCTTAGCACAAGTCCTTGACACTAACATTCTATATCTTGGGGGAACATCTGCTACCACCAGATCTAGTAGGATATTTTTAGATGGAAGTTGTGATAAAGATACAACTAGATCTTTAATCATGCCTGCACAATTTAGTAGTTTTGATTCAAAGATATCAAGGTCATGATAAGGCTTGGTGACCTCTAATCCAAATTCTATTGGATTTTTCCAAGCATATCTTGTGAAAAAAATAATCTTCACATAGATTGTACAAGAAAAATAGAGAAGAAGAATAATGTGATATGTCACAAATAATTGAGGAATAGTTGGAAAAATATTCCATGCATTATTATTCGTCATTATGTGCAAATATAAATACAACATGAACGAAAAAATTTAGAGCCTAAAGAGGAAGTTCAAATCTACACATGTGATAGGCTTGTCTGGACTTAAACTAAACACTAGATATAGAATTGGATGTAACACCTAATGAGAAATATTAACTGAGTGTTAGTGGAAATTAATTGATGGTAGGCAGGTAGGTAGGTTGAATTAGAGAGTTTCATTTCCAAAAGTAGCAGTGGCAGTCAGTGAGGGCACATAAATCAGTAAACAAGTTAAGAACTAATGTGATAAATTCTTGTGAGTAATTTGAAGTTGCATGAATCAAGGAAGACACTCATGATCCCTAAAATTTAGGAGAATGGAAAAATTATCATCTTTATATCATGCATGGATGGATAATTAAGGTTTAGATGAAAATTAGTGGGTTCATATGTTGAAAATAGTGAGGACAATGCACTATGAAACTAACTAGGGATCAATAACAAGGTCTAGAAACTTAGGGAAATCAAATAATGATTAATACTAATGTTTATATGTATTCATTTAATACAACACAATTCTATACTTGGTACAACACAATTCCATAGTCTTGATACAACATAATACCAGTCTTAATACAACACAAGACTCCATTATTGATACAAAACAAGATTCCAATCTTGGTACAACACATGATCACAGTATAGGAATCCCACCTAAATACATGAGGACATAGATAGGATTGTATACAACACATTTTCCTTACATGATACCACACAAGTCCCTAACTTGATACAATACAAGTCTTGGAGAATGACTCTCGATGATGTACACGCAACACCTTTAACCAGCATGTGGAAAGCAAGGTCCCCACTAATAGTGCCTCAAAAACATGTCCTTCTCACGTAAAATACCACCAGGTGTCCATTTTCAAATCCTTTAACCATTAAATGGCGAAAAAATAATTTATTTAAAACCTTTTTCATTATCCAAGGAAAAGGTCCAATTCTCAAGTCAGATCACCTCACCAGTCAACAAATGTAACTAGTAGTCCAAAACACATCCAAGTCTAAACCTATGGGTATTCACTGTGTTTTATGTACTCCTTTCCTTTTATTTACATGTCGATAAAAGCAGGAAAGATAACCCTCCATTTCCCAGTAAGAAAAATATTTGACCCTAACTATTCAGTCTAACACAATCAAAATGGCTCACATCACCAAATATAAACTTCATAAGCCTGATTTCTTAGGAAACGAAAGCATGTAAGAACACCATGCAAATATTTTTGACATAATAGTGACCAATTCAAACCTTAATGATACCATTTGAGAGGTTCATTCCCTAGCCATTGTAGATGAAGATACCTTCCATTTTTGGGTTTCAAACTTGGCCAAGTGCATCTTCCCCATACTGTTAATTTTCCTAAATTTGAGAGTTGGTTTTCAGCTTATTAGTCCCATAGAAAGAGGGAAATATTATCCTCTGATCACTCTGAAACCCTCTATTATATTATCACTAAAACCTTGCATAAAATGTTCTGCATACCATACATTTTGGTCATGAAACCTGTAATTTCCTAAGTCTGGAGCGCAGACCTGAACACTATAATTCTTTAATTTTACTTAAACATTTCTGAAATTTTAATTGGTTCACATAGAGCCTTCTCAGATTGGAAAAAACAAGGGTTTCTTCGGGGAAATTTTGCAGAGGACAAGAGTGATCAGTGGGAAGAAAAAAAAGAGATGTCAGACATGTAATTTCCTCTCTCATAATACATTTATATTTGGTTCCATTTAGGTTTCAGATTCTGCACTGCGGGAACCTACTATAATGCTTCTGGACAGCCAAACCATGAAACTAAGGAGAGTAGTTTGGTCTGTTTCAACCAGGGGCTTCTGAAAAGTTGTGGAGGTTTTTCCTAGAATTAATATATCATAAATAAAGGTTTATTAAGTTTAATAATATATCATAGGTAAAGGAAAATAATCTGCAAGTTGTAAAGGTGAGACTAGCCCGTCGGGCAACTCACTAGCTCCATATTCAAGCCTTTACAAATAGGGTAAGGGAGGTTTGTATTCTATTTTTTGGAATTGGGGTACTTATATATGTATGTTAGTGACTCATGAGAAAAATAATGGAGTTATTTGGAGTCATACAAGTCGAAATATGGAAGTTACAGTAAAACTAGTTATTTTCCAATGCAAATCTAGACTAGGTTGACTGAAAATGAGTAAATATCAGCTATTTAGAATCAGATTGGAATAAAATTTTTAGAGAATGTTTATTATATCATATTAAAGAAAATAAAATTGAAATTACTCTCATAAATTAACTGTAAAACTCTCTTCAACATTGTGCATCATTACAATGTATTTTATTGACATAATACAAGGAAGGGAATGGAGGTTTGAACCATTAGATATTGAAAAATATTGGACCTGTTAATGAAATATGATGCACAGTAATGGATGGATTTAGTCTTCTAACAAATCCTAAATCAACTCAGAGAGGCTGCTCCATAGCTCCAATGTAACCTGCAATGAGAAGGGGAGAAGAGGGGAAGAGGAGAGAGGGAATGAGAACCTTGGGGAAAATATCCCAAGAGCCCAAGCCACAAAAATAATAAAGGAAGACTTATATTCATAATCATCAACATAATAAACATCCCAACTAATAAATGGAGCTCCAATTGTCTTTAAATAAACCTGGGTGACTTGTTGAGCAAGTCAATCACTTGTTAAGCAAGTTACCACTTGCTAAACCATAACCCTAGCCAAAAATTCAACCTCCTTGAATAAATTAGCATGTGTAAGACAATAAATATGTTTCCATTTCATTCACCTTCATCAAATTTGGAAACATTGCTTTCCTTGACCCATAGTTTCTATTTTTCCTTATGACAAATTTTCTTGGCTTTCTTGTTTTTATGACTGAACTCCAAAAAGAAAACTGCATCCTCCTTTGTCAATTGTTTCCTCTTTTGTATTTGACTACTTTTTTAATATATTTTGGCACTTTCCCTTTTCCTGTCTGATTGATTTTTTCCTACAGTTTCTAATTTTCCTACTTAGCAAGTTGGCTTGCCCAAGTGTCCCTCCAATTAATGGAAACTTATTTCCACCTAATTAATTGCATAATAATATTTAATGTCAATTAATATACCAAGTACATGCATCCTAAGTGAAATTCAAATAAAATATCCTAGGTTAATTTATTTAATGCATATTTTGATCCCCTTTGTGCTAGGAAAGGTCAACATTTCTAGTGATCAAAGTGTGGGGATATGACAGTCCTCCCCTCCCAAGTCTGCTTGTCCTCAAGCAGAAGCACCACAAAGTGCTGCAAATTTGTCCACCATGTTTTTGTTGCACCACTCTGATCATAGTCATTTCCCTTATACCAGTTCCTTTAGAAAAATTGCTAACCTAGTTAAGGTAGCTGAGTAGAATTCCCAAATCCCACTGCCTCCTCTGTAAGGACCCAAATTTTGCTGCCACATTTTGAACTATGTAATTCCTAAGAATGTCGATATCCCATGGTTTTATCTTCCTCCTTCCAAACATCAGTATAAACAACAAAATTTTATCATTGTAGAGGATGAAAATGAGGTTATGAAAATCATACCACCATACTGGAAGCTCATCTCTCCCCATTCCAAACTGAAATTTTTTTGAACTCTCCCACCATACATGGAATTCCTTAATGCAGGACCAAATCATCTTGAGCCTCTCTAAAGTATGAAAATCCATGTGCAAGCTATCACTGGAACTCACGTCACTGTTGTTATGAATACACAAGAGGTTATCCCATGCCCCTCCATGTATACTAAAAGCATCATATATCAGCCATACATGCTCATTCCATTGCTCATACAATTTCTTTGATGTGTCCAATGTCTCTCCATCGATGCAAGTAAGATTTTTACCCTCCAGTGCACACATATCAATCATGTGTTTAGCCACCAAATCAATGTACAGACAAATTTTCATGCTAAATGATTCAGGTGGGAATAATTTAGCTACTACTAATTCACTTGTCAAACCACATGGTTTGACCATCAATACCTCAACTAGAAAAGTGAAAGTATCATGCTCCTCTTGTGGCATCAACAGAAAAATTCCTTTCACCCACTTTTCATCCCCACATGATGTGGCTGAAATAGAATTGTGGGGTGAAGAATTGTGATCCAAATTCCTACAATGCTCATCAATCAAGATAATAGATCCACAAATTCCTCCATTAGTTTTCTGAGTGATGGTGTGATCGTGTGCCTCCTCCAAAATTGTACAACATTTTCCTAGAGGCAACTCATAATCTCTTAGGAACCATGCAAGTGCTTGATCATTATATTGCTTGACCTCAAGCTCCTCAAGTGCATGAAAATCGGAATGCACCTCATGTGCATGTGTATGGGAGGTATATAATAGTTTCAAAATAAGTCTTTGTTGCTGTTCACATGTCAAGACAATGTCAGTCACAACAAAAAAATTATTGCAGAAATTAAAAAAATTTCCTCCCAAGGTCTTCATTCCAAATATGCCTCTATGGAACTCAATAGGTGATCCCCTCTTCAACCAATGTCTCAACTCTCTGCCATTGATCCAAGGGTACAAAAATCCATCAATTGACCCATACATTGAAAGTATGTGTAGATCTGATGCCTTGTCAAAAGTGGCTGCACACACATACCTTTTCTATTGTTTGTAAATCATAGAAAAGTTAGCAATATTAAAAACAATTTTATTGCAACAAGACATAAAACTTTTACCTTCCATATTTTCCTCTTCAGTGATTCCTCTATCCAACAATCCACTTGATGAATCATAGATATTTATTGCTGATTTATATGATCTATAATCATCCATATCTTCTGCAATAAGATCTATCGCCCATTGGTACAAATCATGATCCCCCTTGTTGTGCATGCGACACAAACTAGAAAAATTTCTTCACCCACTGTTCATTCCCCATTTATGTTTCTAAATCTAGGACATGTGGAAAATAACTATGAACCTTCTTTGCATGTTTGCAACCTTCAATAATCAGACTTATGGATGCAACTTTTTAATTATTGGCTGGCCAAAATTCGGTGCTCTCATCGTGCTCTCATCCCACTCTTCCATGTGAGAGTGATTGTCTTCAAGGAACAACTCAAGTTTCCTTGGAAATAAATCAAGTGTTTGGTTCTCATAAAACTATTATGCACACTCTTTAAGCACATACCAAATAGAATTATCCTCATGGTCCACCCACTCATTAGCTTCTCCCATGGATTTTTTCATGCCATTTACCCAAAAGGGATGAATCTCAGGAAAGATTGAGGATTGAGTCAATTCTTTCCACTCTTGTTGGAATTGTTCTATCTTCATTTGTGATTCTAAGAGGGCACTTTGAGTGTATCTCAAAGAATCTTGGGTGGCCAACAAATCACCTTTGAGCTTGTAGTTCTCTTCTTCATATATGAAAATACTTTCTTGATCATGCAGTGATGTTTCCCACAATAACTCAAAAAACTCAAACATGTCATTTTTATCTGAAAGCAATTGTGAGAAATTACCTTTGATTGTGGACATTGCTTTCTGGATATTCTCCATGGCTTCAAAGGAATATTAGTCTTCCATTAAAGAAGCTTCCCAACACTTGTTTGACACTGAAGCATGAGTGTCATGGAGAATTTTCAGGGCCTCTTGGAGCTTCTGTTCATCTATCTTCAATGACTCTGTAGGAAGATGGGGTTCTTGTAGATGTTCCTCCTCTTCATTTTCCATCACCGGTTCAATTTCATGCAATGCACTCAAGTTTTTTAAATATGATCCATATTTTGTTGCTGCAATGTAGTCATATTTTAAGTCCTCAAAAACATAATTTGGGCTGCAACTTAAGTGCTCATTCATCCTTGGTGCACCAGAAAGATATTCTCTCAAAGTTTCATCCTTCATACTGCATTCATTTTTTACACCAGAATTTTGAACCTCGTCACTAGGGTGCTCAACCATTTTGAACTCTTCATTGGAAGTGGCTACCATATTAGAATTACACAATGACACATAAAAATCATAATTCACTAACTCACCATGTTTGATGTTCTCCTCCTTATGTGGTGGATTTATGATGGCTTGTTCACCCACCCATTTCTCTGCTTCACACCCTACTGAGATGTGCTTAATTTGTGCTTCCTTGTGAGGCTCAAGGGGTGACTGTAAATCTGATTCATGTTTATATTTTGTATAATATCCAAAATATGTCTCACCATAATCAATATGCCCCATATCTTCTACACTTATATTGAAATCAGCCACGAATAAATTTGGATTCATCTCACCTTCCACGTTACCAACAACTAGATGTTGGACTATTGGATCTTTAGTTGTGCATGGATCTTATTCATATCCTTCTAATAGATGATTTGGTGATTCATCATCCTCATGGATGATGCAAATATGCTGATCTCTCTTTCAAGAAAACCCAAATAATTTCTCAAAGAAACCATGTGCAGATGGCTCTAATGAATCTTCACTTTTGGTCCTCTTTTCTTCCCCTTTACTTTGAGAAGTGGAACAACTTAGTTCCTTTCTTGATGGATTATTTGTATTCAAATAACCTACATGTATTAATGTTTTTGAAAACATAGACTCTCCAACTTTATTTCCTTCATGCTGAGAGACACTACTACTCCCTTCTCCATGTTTGCTTGCCAACTGCTTGGCAAGGAATTCTCTAGTCTCTTGATCTGACTGGATGATGTTTTGAGATACATATTTCAGAACTTTCAATGTTATTTGCATCAAAATTCTTAAATATTCTCTATCATCCAATTTTTATTTGTCTCCTTCCTCATACAACTCAAAGTATAAATCTTCCATGACTTGAACTAATTCCACAACTACAACTTGAAGATATTGCTAAGCTACTTTTCCACTGAGAGTTACTTTCCATAGGCTGAGCCAAGGAAAGTGCTCTGATACCACTATAATGTAATAAGTCTGGTTTGCATAACTGAACACTGTAATTTTGTGATCTTACTTAAACAATTCTGAAATTTTAATTGGTTCACATAGAGCCTTATCGAATTGGGCAAAACAAGGGTTTCTTCTGGGAAATTTTGCAGATGAAAAGAGTGATCAGTGGGAAGAAAACAAAGAGATTTCAGACATGGAATTTAATCTCCCCTAACACATTTATATCTATTTCCATCTATGGTTCAGAGTCTGCACTGCAGAAACCTACTACCACACTTCTGGACAACCAAACCGTGAAACTAAGGAGAGTAGTTCGGTCTCTTTCAACCAGGGGCTTATATAAAATTGCATAGGTTTGTTATAGAATTAATATATCATAAATAAAGGTTTATTAATTTTAATAAAATATCAAAGGTAAAGTATAATATTCTGCAAGTTGTAAAGGTGAGACTAGCTCGTCGAGCAACTCACTAGCTCCATATTCAAGCCTTTACAAATAGGGTAACGGAGGTTTGGATTATCTGTTTTGGACTTGGGGGAATTATATATGTATGTTAATGACTCATGAGAAAAATAATGTATTTATTTGGAGTCATACAAGTCGAAATATGGAAGTTACAGTAAAACTAGTTATTTTCCAATGCAAATCTAGACTAAGTTGACTTAAAATGAGTAAATCTCAGCCATTTCGAATCAGATTGGAATAAAAAATTTATAGAATGTTTATGATATCATATTAAAGCCAATAAAATTTAAATTACTCTCAAAAATTAACTATAACACTCTCTTCAACATGGTGCATCATTACAATGTATTTTATTGACATAATACAAGGAAGGGCATGGAGGTTTGAACCCTTAGATATTGAAAAATATTGGACCTGTTAATGAAATATGATGCATATTAATGAATGGCTTTAGGCTTCTAACAAATCATGAATCAACTTAGAGAGGCTACTCCATAGCTCCAATGTAACCTGCAATGAGAAGGGGAGAAGAGGGGAAGAGGATAGAGGGAATGAGAACCTTGGGGTGCATCTCCCAAGATCCTGAGGCACAACACTCAGCAAGGAAGCCTTATATTCATAAATATCAACATAATAAACATCGCAACTAAGAAATGGAGCTCCAATTGTCTTTAAATAAACCCGGGTGACTTGTTGAGGAAGTCAATCACTTGTTAAGCAAGTTACCACTTGCTAAACCCTAACCCTAGCAACAAATTTGACCTCCTTGAAGAAATTAGCATGTGTAAGACAATAAATATGTTTCCCTTTCATTCAAATTCATCGAATTTGGAAACTTTGCTTCCCTTGACCCATAGTTGCTATTTTTCCTTATGACAACTTTTCTTGGCTTTCCTGTTTTTATGACTGAACTCCAAAAAGGAAATTGCATCCTCCTTTGTCAATTGTTGCCTCTGTTGTATTTGACTACTTTTGTCATATATTTTATCACTTTCTCTTTTCCTGTCTGATTGATTTTGTCATACAGTTTCTAATTTTCCTACTTGGCAAGTTAGCTTTCCCAAGTGGCCCTCCTGTTAATGGAAACTTATTATCCACCTAATTAATTGGATAATAATATTTAATGAAAATTAATATACCAAGTACATTCTTCCTAAGTGACATTTAAATAAAATATCCTAGGTTAATTTATTTAATGCATATTTTGACCCCCTTGGTGCTAGGCAAGGTCAACACTTCTGGCGATCAAAGTGTGGGGATATGACAAAACCATATATTAAATGAACTTGGTAATTTCCTTTCAACCATTAAATCCCTAAAAAAATCCTATATTTGTCCAAACAATTAGAGCCAAGAATTGCAATACCTGAATTCCATCCTCCATACAACACTGTAGTGTTTTCTCATAACTCCAGAAAATCCATTTGAATAATATTAACTATATTAGGGTATGAAGATGATAAGACCGTTGATTCCACAATCTTGGGATTTCTTATTCATCTAAACCATGCACTTGGAGATAGTCCCCCATACTGTTAATTTTCCTGAATTTGCGAGTTGGTTTTCAGCTTAGTACTCCCATAGAAAGAGGGAAATCTTATCCTCTGATCACTTTGAAACCCTCTAATATATTATCACTAAAACCTTGCATAAAATCTTCTGCATACTAGAATTTTCGATCATGAAAACTGTATATTAAATGAACATGGTAATTTCCTTTCAACCATTTAATCCCTAAAAAAAAATCCTATTTTTTTCCAAACACGTAGAGTCAGGAATGGAAATAACTGAATTACATCCTCCATACAACACTGTAGTGTTTTCTCATAACTGTAGAAAATCCATTTGAATAATATACTTGTTGAAGTCACACAACAAGTTCCAACACAATAAAAGATACTTATGACAATGGAATATATCCAAGAAGATACTTTTATGTTTATTATCCTAGATCCTAATGTAACAAAACCTTCAAACCTCACTAAATGGAGAGTCGTGGATCATACAATGGATTGGAAGGAGTTTGGAAAGTTAGATAAGGTATAATTCTACAAGAAGCATAGTGACATGATTCACACTAAAGTGGTAAACTATGTAAAAATAGAAAATAATTTAATATATTCCTGAAATAAATTTGAAGAACTGTGGAAGGTATAGAATTGGATTAGATATAAACATGTCACCATCGAATAAATTTAATACAAGATCATATATTTGGTATCCAACCCATCAAATGCATCCCAAATCAAATCCTTGATAGAAAATAAAGACAATGAGATAGCTCACTTAAAGAAGTAGCTAAAGATGTCCACTCTTCAGCTAGTTCATAATCTTGAAATAATATAGGTTCAAAAAGAGAAAGAGAAGGTTTATTCCATCTATGTATACCAAAAAGATCTAGAAGAGGGGAGAGGGAGAAATATAACTTATTTACAAATGCAAATATCATCTCGCATGCTTCAAAATACCTCCATCAGTCCTAATTTTCCCAATTAGATATTATCTATAGAAACACAAGAAGAAAATTATCCTACATTAGAAGTGGATTAGAGTCAAAAAGAACCTGAGAAACAGGTTGTAGATAAAGAGTTAATTAATGTGATGGATGATGATTTCCTATTTAGCATTCAACACAACCATCGCCTCAGGAGCCATATGATAAGGATACAAACATCAAAGAGTTAGAGTCTTAGATAAGGTAAAATGATGAGAAAATATTAGGATTAGAAGGATAAATCAGTAAAAAAAAGGATGACCTTAAGGATACAGAGACTGAATTTAATGAACTTAAAAATTCAGTTTATTGATCTTAATCTAGATATTGAAGGGTGTCATTTACTAAGAAGGAAAAACTAGGCCCTACGAAACAAGATATCTCAATTATTCTTGATAAAATGGGACTACTATGAAGTCATATATCATGAGTTGGAGACTTATAAATCAGCTAACGAAGAAGTAAAAAGGGTGGAAATAAAGCTAGGAAAAATGCGATAGCATGCAAGGAATTTCATTGATTATTTTAATATAAAAAATAAAAGACATCTAGAAGAATTGAAAATCACAAATAGAACCCAGTTGATTAAGGTGGCCAAGTAGATGGTACTAAAGAAGACCCTTCTATAGAGAACATAGAATAACATCATTCCAATTTCATGTTTCAATTTTATTTCAGTGGGAGGTTTGAATGAGGTAGATTCTACTACTAATGCATCTCCTTTTTGGTTATTTCTTCTAGGAATATCAGTGATATTAAATGCATGAAATAATTTATCTATGAAGTACCACACTTGATTTGTTAATGGTCTCATCCTTGGCTTCCTTGTTTGATATAATTTTTTTATCTTCTACACAATGAGTTATGAGCCTCCATAGATTGATATTTGATTTATCCATGTTCTGTGTCACTACCTCCAATCATAAAAATAATGCTTCATATTCAGCCATGTTCTTGGCATTCTCAAAATTCAATTTAAATGGAAACAAAAATTCCTCTTTACTGGTTAATGCGAACACTACTCCAACTCCTGCTTCTTCCTTGGTGGGTGATCCATCAAAATACATGTCCCAAATATGATCTTGTGAATTATTTGTATCCTTTACAACCATTAATGCAAAAGGGTTCTTTATTATAATAATTTCCTCATATTAACATGAAATAACCCATATATTCTTCAATAATATATATTGGGTAATATATAGGGATGCTTCCGTCACTGAGGACACATGCATACCTGAACTCCCTATTTATTATTCTTGTTTATCCTACAAATAAGGGAATAGTTTCATATTTAATGTCCATCTGCATGAATCCCCCCATCCTCTTAGCACAAGTCCTTGACACTAACAGTCCATATCTTGGAGGAATGTCTGCTACCACTAGATCTAGTAGGATAGTTTTAGATGGAAGTTGTGATAAAGTTACAACTACATCTTTAATCATGCCTGCACAATTCACTAGTTTTGATTCAAAGATATAAAGGTCATGATAAGGCTTGGTGACCTCTAATCCAAATTCTATTAGATTTTTCCAAGCATATCTTGTGACAAAAATAATGTGAGGAAAAATAGAGAAGAAGAATAATGTGATATGAAACAAATAATTGAGGAACAATTGGAAAAAGATTCCATGCATTATTATTCGTCATTATGTGTAAATATAAATATAACATCAAGGAAAAAATTTAAAGCCTAAAGAGGAAGTTGAAATCCACACATGTGATAGGCTTGTCTGGACTTAAATTAACCACTAGATATAGAACTTGATGTAACACCTAATGAGAAATCTTAACTGAGTTTTAGTGGTAGTTAATTGATGGTAGGTAGGTAGGTAGGTTGAATTAGAGAGTTTCAGTTCCAAAAGTAGCAGTGACAATCAGGGAGGGTGCATAAATCAGTCAACAAGTTAATAACTAATGTGATAACTTCCTGTGAGTAATTTGAAGTTGCATCAATCAAGGAAGGCACTCATGATCCCCAAAATTTAGGAGAATGGAAAAATTATCATATTTATATCATACATGGATGGATAATTAAGGTTTATATGACAATTAGTGGGTTCATATGTAAAAAATAGTGAGGACAATGCATTAGGAAACAAACTAGGGATCAATAACAAGGTCTAAAGGGAAATCAAATAATGATTAATACTAATGTTTATATGTATTGAATATTCCAACACCCTCCCTTAATATTTACTTGTGTGAAAAATAAAATAATAGATCCCAACAACAAAGGATAAGGTCACCCTTTACAATTTTATTTGTCCATGTAAAACGAAGAAGAAAGGAAAACCTCATGGGGGAAATCCTCCCTCAAGAATGGACGTGGAATAGAAATCAAATTATTTTCTTCATATATCTTTTTCTTCACATGAATAAGATGAATGTACTTCTTCTGGGTGAAAAACTTGGTGAGGTTGTCATAGATGCCTTGATCATGTAATAGTTTTCCAATGCTGTGTAGACAAAAAACATGTGGACAAACCCCTTGAAAATAATATTCTGGTGATGAAGGAGAATCATATGAATGATTATTGATGTGAAAACATTAATTATTAGATCTGAATACAAAATCATAGTTTGAAAATATATCTTCTCAATCATCTCCTAACCAAATAACATTAATGAAATCAGCAGGCTCAATTTCTTGTGTGTTGGCTTTACTGGGCAGACCCGGGTTTACTTTATTGTACCAACAAAACCCCTAGCTCACTGGCCCTTTTGAAAACTGACCATAGAAATGGCCTGAAGTCTCACCCGAAGTTATCCTAGATGGGGTGGTTGAAGAATCAGGTTTCCTCAACCAGGTTCTGTAGCATCCTAGGTCCTCTTGACTCTACTTAACCAGCTAAATCTACTAGCAAGGGTTGTTTCTCTCTTCCTAGCCGACTTTGCTATGGGACTGAATCTTATCGCATCACAGCTTCTAGGATGATGCGCAACTTTCTCTTCTACTGAACTCTTAACCTGCGATATCTCACAGTGCAGCTCCCCCAATAGTGCGATATCGCCTTTCTACGCTGTGATATTTCCTACAGTAAGACTCAATATGCTCATCAACTCTCAAGGTCTAGAGGCTTCCTCCCTGGGTATAATAGCTCAGCTAACCTTCCTCAGGGTGTTAAACAACTTCATTTAAGCTCCTACAGTTTAACATGCTTAATATCAATTACACTCAACTCGCTGAACTAAATATACAGAAGTCATTTAACACTGTAGCTGTTAGCTGTCATGAATCAAGCACTGCTAAACTCATATACAGAATTATTGACACATTCAACTCGCATTTAACATTCTATGTTACTGTAAACTGAAGGATAGCCTACATACATTCATTAACTGATAAGTAAAGTTCATGTAATGGATAACAAATAGCAAATAAGTAGAGCACAATCACATGAAATTGTCACACAACACACGGATGTTATGTGGTTCACCTCCAGGGGGGAAGCTACGTCCACGGGAACTGTGTTTATATTATATCTTGAGAGAGTATACACAGTTCCGCTGCAACCTCTTATGCAGCTTGAGATCTTTTGGGAAACTCAATGCACACAGTTGGGAGCCCTTCTCTTAGATCTCTTCTCTTTATATAATGCTTTCTTCTTACAACATACCCTTCCTCTCTCTCTCTCAATCCTCGCAGATTGTTACATTCATGCTCAAGGAGCTAGCCACTGGTTACAGTAAGATAACTACAGACTTAATGACAGAACCATAGCTCAACTCTTCCTCAATGTCTCACAGTACTAACGACAACTAGTAACAACCAAAAACCCCCCCAACCCTTCATAATACAAAATACATGCTTAAATAGGTGGCCCGAAGGTCTCACTATGATACAAAATTGTGGGCCTATCCCAACAGTAACCCAAAACCCTAACTGTGACAGTCGGCCTATCTGTACTTTGAACCGTCGCTTACCGGTCACACCGCAGCTTGCTGCAGTCTTCCGTGATTTTTGGCGCTGATCGTAGGTATGGGAACCGCTTCCTCGGATGCTCCCCTTCTATCCTTTATCTTTAATACCTCGGCTCATTGCTCCTTCTCCATTTATGAGGGTAGTTGATCCCTCCTGTCGTCACCGCTGCCTTAAATGCATTGGTTGAGCTCTCTTCTCGGCCGTTTCAGGTACTATCTCCTTTGACTTCCTTGTTCTGACCACTGCTATTTTAGACCCACGATCCATGGCAGGAAATGCACTATGGCATCGTACCTTTATCACGTCTCTTATATCGCTAGCTTATCGGCATCGCCAAAACTATCTTTCCTCTAAAAATTGTCCATCTTCTACCAAAAATAGCATCTTTTCCTGTAGTTGTGGGGCCCTGCTCCAACAGTCCCCTAACACTTACTTGTGGCTCATCCCCAAGCCACTAACAACTGGTTTCCTTTGTTGTAGCGTCTCCTTGGCTTCCTATGAAGTCCTTGCGAATATCTCCCTGAGTCCTGCGACATCTTTGTCCATAGCTTCGACAGAGTCTTGTGCCGCTTCAAGCATAACTTGACTAATCATGGGATCTTCCGTGCTATCAATTACACTCTTTCTTGCAATGAACTCCTTGACCTTCTTCTCAACCGCATCGACTAGCTCTGCGATTTGTTCCTAATACAGTTGAAGCATATTATTGAATTGTATCTCTTTTGCTTGCAACCTCTGTGCTTCCTGTTGCAAACGGTTCATCTCTGTCATCTTCTTCATCTTTGCAAGAGCTCCTAAGCTCTTGACTTCTTCCTTTATTTGTGTTGTTGCATTCTCTATGTTCTAGATGCTCTACTGCAAATCCAGTCTATCTAGGAGCTCTTCTAGCTCCGACCATGTCTTCATTTCATCAGCTAGTAATGACTCTACATCATCTATGCGACACTTCATCTGCGTTGAAGTGATTCTAAAGGCCTGTGTCCTTGCTTCCTTGTCTGCCTCATGTGTACCTAGTGCTCGAGCCTCAAGCTCAGTAATCTGCGCCTTGTGGTCTTCCACCATCTTGACCATTGTTTCTTCCAGATCCTTTGCTCTATCTACAATTCTTCTTACTTTCTACATTAAAGGCAAGGCAAACTCTATGTTACACTGGGGTAACTCCAATGCGATGTTCTGTAGGACCTAAATTAGATCCTGTTCTCTTTCTTCATATTGTCTTAACTCCTCCACCTTTGTCTGAAATCCTGTGGTGAGCTCTGCATTTTGTTGTATCAATTGAGTGTTCTGCTTATAAGTCGCAAGATCTCTATCCTTGAGCTTTACGGATATCTGCTGCTAGATCATCTATAGTTTATCAACAAGGAATTGTGCCAGATTAACCTCGATAGATTGTCTAACCTATATCTGCACATCAATCATCGAAATAGGGAATCGGATGCTCCCTGGCGGTATCAGCACTGTATTGGTGCGATCCTTTGCAAAGACTTCCTCGTGGGAAATCGATGGTTGTGAGATTTCTCCTGCTGTTGCCTTGACTGGCTGAGTCTGCAGCATGGCAGTATTCTCAGTTAGTGCCTTCAACTCCAGAAGCTGCTTATCTATCATGCTCTGCAACTTGTCCTGCAATATTTGCATCGCCTGAAATGAGTCCCCCATCTCCTCATGCAATCTCCTTGCGATAAGATCATATTCATCCTCTATTAGTGCGGTCTATGTAGTTGGCATTGAGGATTTGAATTATTTCCTCTTTTGTGCCGCTGGTGGCACTTCTACTGCATCTTTCCTCTTGGAACCCACCCTATCTTTTCTTTTTTCTAATGGATCTATCGGTGCAGTATCTACTAGTACATTTCCTACTGTGGCATCTTCTAATGCCTTCTTCCACTATTCATCAAAGTCTTTGATGACATCTTCTACATCTTGCGCTGTCATCCTGAAAAATCCAATAGCATAGTCATCCTTTCTAAACCCTTTTGGCCTCAAATAGATTGTATGCCTGTCCACAATGAAATCAAGTCGATTGTGATACATGTCAACAACCTCTGTGTTGATCCACAGTGTCTCCTGGATGACTCGCTTCAACAGCTTATAGTATTCATAGAATACTATCATATTGATCTTTTTCTTGGCTGGGCTGTTGCTTTCCCATAAGTTTGCATACCGCGCACCTCTGCACTCTCTGCCTCGTAGCTGTAGAAAATGGGTATGGGGCGGCTCTCTCCACCCGTCGAATGCACATAATATAAGAAGCCACGAGAATTGGAAGGGGTGGTTTGGCTCATCCTACGCTGCCAAACAATCTGCAAGAAAAATATTTAATAAAAACAAACACCAATTAAATTGTTCACCTTCTGCGACCTGCACGGCAAGGTGAATTACTGCTCCTGTGACTTCTTTCGGGCAAACTTTGGTTAACAGTCTGTCTGCAAGTAGACTGGCTATAAATCTGAGTGTATCATCTGCTAAGGCGGTGAGGTCATAATCTTGACCTCCTCTCTATAGCTTATACTTGTTAACTAGAAGCACCGGTAGCTTAGTATCCTTGCTCTTCCCTAATATATGCGTCTGAGGGTCCTTACCGCTTTTAGACAGCCCGGTGATGCAGTGTATCAAATTGGCGTTCAGATCAACCCTGTTACCCAACCAGAGGTAACCTTCATGTACACAGGAAAGTATCACATGCACCACGGCATTAACCTCTACACCTCGTCTGAAATGTGGTATTTTCAACAAATTGAGCAAGCCTGGCTGCTCAAGAATCTGGACATGTTCCATAGGAACAAACTCATCTGCACCGGTCCTTGGGTTCCTTTGAACCATAAGATATTGATCCGGTTGAAACTGAGGATATGTCTTACTGTCTCCAAGGTTATAGTATGTAAATTTGAGAGCAGGGACATATCCTAACAGTTCTCCATCTTCCTTTATGCGAATATCAATCGGTGGTAGTGGAATAGGAAACTTAGCACCCTTGGGAATGGTTACCTCTGGTGCGTCCTCGACTCGTGGCAAAATGTATACTGTTTCCATATGAACTTCTTCTTCCTGCTCTGAGCTAGACTCTTCTACTATCTGAGCTTGAGTCCTTGTCCTTGGCATCTGCCTGACCTTTGTTGCACCTAATTTCACAATCTTGGGCGGCATCATCATAGTAGACTCGAGGCCACCACGCTTGAATCGTCCCACGATGTCTTCTGAAGGCTCCGTCTCAAACGTAAATCGTCCGGTGCGATACTCTGGACTGGCAATGGTTGCGAAAATGGGGAAACCAGCACTCTATAACTGGAGTATCTCTGCACAGGGAAAACTCTACAAATTACTCTATAACTCTCAGAAATCACAAAAGTAACCCTTCTGTTAGAATGATCTATGTATTTGTAATGAAGGCGATAATATCTGAAGCAACGGTCACTTAGGTTGGATCCAATGGTGGCATTTATTGCATGGACAAGACAACACCCTGTGCCCCACTCCTCATTAATTTCTGAAAACCCGTTCAAATTTCCCTCGAGAATTGTGCGCAAGTGGCAGTCTTGACCAAGATTTACCAAATCTCGGACAATCATTGTACTGTTTCCAAATCTAGGGAAACGTATACCTATCATATCTACATTAATTGCTTTGTCAAAAGGTGAAGTGACTGACCCTCTTTCCCTTTCAAAATCGTCTTTTCAGCACGGGGAACATCGCCTCACTACGATGTCACACTGCATCATCCTGGACCAAAAAGTTGGCGTGAAACTCCGCAACGTTCAAAAACTCCGCAATCATCGGATGACTTGTACAAAATAAAATTTCCTGCTGCGATTCCTCCTACTTAGAACTTTTTTTTTTTCACCTGGTGTAGACTAGTTATGGGTGCAATGCCTCCTTTCAACTACACTAGACATTTGCACCACTTAGTTCTCTGAGTTAGGATTTGGAGGTGGAGTGGCTATCACTATAAAGCTTAAGCCTACTGCCATTAATCAAAGTAGGAACAAGTTCCCCGTTCATTTTACTGAGCTGAACGGCACCTCCTTCTGTGACTTGTTGAATCTGATATGGCCCCAACCAATGTGTCTTGAAATTCCCTAGAAACTTAACAAACTTGCTGTCATAAAGGAGCACTAGGTATCCTATCTGAAAAATATTACTCTTGATGTGCTTGTCATGCCAAGCTTTTTCTCGTTCCTTCTGCACTTTTTGATGAAATCCTATGATGAATCTGTCTTCTTCTAAGACAAGCAGCTGCGCTAATATTTCATTCATCATATCTGCATCATCCATCTTGGTAATTTGAGCAATTCTTAAACTGGGAATAATATATTCCATAGGCATAACAGCCTCTTGTCTATACACCAAGCTGAAAGGTGTGTGTCCTGTAAGTTTCTTGCATGTAGTCCTATAAGCCCATAATACAGCATTAACCCTAAGATCCCAAACATCTCTTTGGTTGTTACAGATCTTAGTAAGAGCATTTTCTAGAATATTGTTAAAATCCTCCACCATACCATTAGCTTGTGGGTGGTAGGGAGTGCTCTTATGATGCTGTATCTGAAATTACTCCGTCAAGGCTTCGATAGTGCAATTCAGAAAGTGTGTGCCTTGATCACTCATCAAAATTGATGGACATCCAAATCTACTTATAATGTTTTCAAAAATGAACTTTGCAGCTGTAGTAGCATCACAATTCCTTACCGCTTTGGCCTCTGCCCACCTGGTGAGGTATTCTATTCCTGTGATGATGTATCTCGCACCAGTTCGTTTCCCTGGTGGGTTGATAGGACCCACGAAATCTATAGCTCACTTGTCAAATGCCCGCAGCGTAATATGTGGTCGCAGCGGCATTTCATCTCTCCTTGAAGGTTTTCCTACCCTTTGGTAGATATCGCAGAATCTACAAAACTCCCTAGTGTCTTTATGCAACGTAGGCCACCATAATGCTGCAGCTAGAATTTTCTGAGTAGTCGGCTTTCCTGCAAAATGACCTCCTGCGGTACCTAAATGTGCTTCTCTGATAATGGCCTCTTTCTCGTGCGGCATAATGCATCTGCGCAGGACTTCATCTGGACCTAACTTGTATAAATGTCTTGCATTCAAAGTGAAATATGCTGCTTTAACAACTAACTATTTCTTTTGCTGCTTAGTAAACTCAACCGGTGCCCACCTTGTAGTGAGAAAGTGAATAATATCTGTGTAATACTCATCTGCGATTTGGATAGAAAACAATTGTGCATATGGAAAACTATCCTCTAAATTACTTGGTTCTTCTCCTGAGTCTATCCATGACAGATGATCAGGTGCTACATTCAATCTCCCTGGTTTTACAATAATTTCAAAATCATACTCCTGAAATAGGAGTAACCATCTGCAGATCCTTTCCCTTAACACTGGCTTATTGACCAAATACTTTAAATTAGAATGGTCAGTGAACATCTTGAATGGGGCACCCAACAGGTAGTGCCTGAACTTCTGTAGAGCATACACCATATCTAATCCTTCTCTTTCTATAGTGGTGTAGTTCTTTTCTGCAGTAGATAACTTTCTGCTTGAGTACGCGATAGGGTGATCAATACCCCCTTCTCCTGGCTGTGTTAAGAAAATCCCCAGTGCAATGCCAGATGCATCCACATGTACATGAAATGGATTGTTCCAATCTAGAAATATCAAGATGGGTGCTGTAACCATCTTCTCTTTAAGAGTGTCTAAACTTTGCTGGCATTCCTCATTCCATAGGAATTTCACTTCTTTCTTTAACAACTTTTCCATAGGTGCTGTGATCTTTGCATAGCCTTTGATGAATTTTCTATAATACCCTGTATGACCAAGCACTGTCCTCAATTGATTGAATGAGTTGGGTTATGGAAGATTTACAATGATGGCAATCATTGCAGGATCTACCATCAAGCCTTGTCTACAAACAATATGACCCAACAAAATACCAAATGGTGCACAAAATATACATTTCTTCAAGTTAAGAGAAATCTGATATTGCCTACATTTCTCTAACATGAGCCTTAAATCTCCTATATTCTTTTTGATTAATCCAAATACAGTCCAATCATCAAAATAGACTTCTAAGAATTTATGGATGTATTCCTTAAAGACAGCAACTACTATTCTAGAAAAAATAGCTGGTGCATTTTTAAGACCAAAGGGCATTACCGTATACTGGAAGGAGCCCCATTCTGTCGCAAAGGTGGTCTTATGTCGATCCACTGGATGGATTCTTATCTGGTGATAGCCTGAAAAGCCATCAGTGAATGAGTAGATCTCCTGTCCTCCCACGTTGTCTAAAACTTCATCAGTAAAAGGTGTCGGAAATGGGTCATGAAGTGATGCGTCATTGAGTTTGCGCAAATCGACACAAATCCTTATTTCTCCTTTAGTTTTCTTTTCCTGCACAACTATGGGACTAACCCATTCGCTCTCTTCTACTGGCTCAATGATGTCTACTACTAGCATCTTATCAATCTCATCCTTAAATTTTTCTTTATAACGAGGATTTAATCTGTATGGATGCTGCTTAACTAGCCTAGCATCCATTTTCAAAGGTATCCTCATGCCTCCCAAATCTCCTACTATTCCCTTCATCTCTATAAACTTAGTGGGAAATAAGTCCTGATAGTCATGTAACAAATCTGCGATGTGTCCTACCATTTCATCATCCCAATAGTCTCCAATAGAGGCAAACTTTGGTTCTGTTTCTATGCGAATATTGATCTTTTTAATCTTAATAGGCTCTGTGATAGCTGGAATCTCTAGATTTGGCCCATCAACTTCACGAGTCCCTTCTAACTCTGGAATGTTGATACTATGAGGATTCTCATCCTCATCACCTGGCTCTTCTGTGAAGTTGTAACACTCTAGCGCATATTCTAACTGGATGGCCCAATCAGGCTTAGCATACACTGGTAGGGTACAGTCATCAGATATCTTAGTCTTTATAATATTTAGAGCCTGATCAATGCTTCGATACTCAGATTCAAAAGTGAAGGTGAGTACAAAGCTGTCTATCATAACTGGCCATGTAATCGTTCCTCTGCACAACTCTGTCTCAGTCTACCAGTTCCTTGGGACTGTGTCTAAAGTGTGAATGAATAGGTGAACCCATTCATCCTTGGGAATGTCCGACCAATTCTGTTCACAAATCTTAATATGTGACCTGGAGTCACTTTCTCCTGTATATTTCTGCTGTAAACGCTCCTTGTCATTAGAGAGTATGATCATGATCAATCTCTTAAAATCATCCCATGATGCAATATTTTCTTTATGTGCATGCCACCATCTTGCAGGTGTGGCTCTTACTGCAAGGTCAATAACTGCCATCCTCTGCTCGTGAGGGATTTCCTGCTCAAACTACTGTAAAAATTCATTGACATCTTCTAAGCCATCAAATGACGAAATATCCTTAATCTCTGTTCCAATCCATCGCAGTGACTTAGTCATAAATGCACATCTGCGAGATGAAACTTCATAAAGTCTATTCTGCCAATTTTCGAAACCAACATCCAAATTCGATACACATGAGCTATCGCATCGCCAACTAATATTTCCTTCTGTGGTGGGATTGATATAATCACTCTGGTTAGCAGTCATCTGATAGAGGCTCTCCATATTACGTACCTCTTCCTTTTCTCTGATAGGTTCAATGTATCGAGGACCCTGAAAAGGATCCAATGGTGCGATGACTCGAATCTATTTATCCTCAAAGGTCATTTGTCTTTTCTTCAATATGATAATAGCCATGTTATCGAATGCCCAATCAATATCTAATAGAGCTGGGTACGGTCTGCTATCGCCAATAATTTCTATGACTTCAAAATCTGCAAAGCTGCGAACTCCATCAATATCAACTGGTACTTGCGGTAATCGACCGAGTGGCAATACTCTCTGCTGATTGGCTAATCGCAGATGGATAGGCGATCTGGCTAACTTAGGGCTACCCATCTTTTCCCATGTCTACTTAGTAAGAACATTTACCTTTGATCCTAAATCTAGGATTACCTCATCCATTTCAAACTCTCCAATTTGTGCTGTGAGTCTCATTTATCTTCCTGTTCTTGTATGGCCCATAATATTATGAACAACACGCCGCGTACTACTCACGGAAGAAGACTGCTGATACCGATCTATGATGCATTGAAGCTCTTCTATGGCTTTCTCATTTCTTACAAGTTTCAAGCAACTTCGTAGGAAGGTGAATCCACGGACCTAGTTAACACTTTTTGGCAAGCGCATTTCAGCAAAAACAGAAAAACGCACCTCGGTCGAGGGCTTGTTAAGCCCTCGACCGAGGTATTAATATCTTGACCGAGGTTTTATTAAGCCCTCGGCTGAGGTATTTAGATACCTCGGTCGAGGTTCATACCTCGGTCGAGGGCTTAAAAAATAGACTTAGCCCTCATTCAAACAAATGGAAAATTTACTGTGCCTTGCAGAGGTGTA